>OX104121.1:60073875-60403260 GCA_944474755.1 Limnoperna fortunei | reverse complement strand
AGTATAAAAACATATCAATAGGTTTTAATAAAGCCAACAACATCAGTAGGGACCAGCTCCTGCAGTACAGAGAAAAGAAAACTAACAATAGAGTCCCGTTTGTCCTAACATACCACCCAGCTTTTAAAGACATCGCACGTACTATCCGCGAACGATGGACAACAATTGAAAAACATCATCAACTTTCAAAAATATTTCCAGAACCTCCTGTAATGGCCTTTAGAAAACCCAAAAGTTTAAAAGATCAGTTAGTCCGAGCAGAAATGTCGTCACGTAGCCGCCAATCGGGGCAATGCTGCATCTGTGGTGACGGTCGTTGTATGACATGTGATCACATACAACACACCCAACACTTCACTAGCACATCAAATGGCAAACAATTTGACATCCATGTCAATTTGAATTGCAAAAGTGAGAACATCATATACCTTTTACAGTGCGGTATATGCAATCTCCAGTATGTTGGTGAGTCTGTGCAACGATTCAGCAAACGAATGAACGGGCACAGAAGCGACACAAGATGCAAACCAAACTTACCCCTTAATAGGCACCTACGTACGCACGGCACTGCAATAGCTGAAATTTTTAATAAACTCAGGGTGACCCTAATAGACCATAACCCAAGGTGGACAGACAAACAGAGAAAAGAGAAAGAAAGTTTTTGGATAAAAACATTGGGAACATCATTTCCGAAGGGAATTAATGAAAAATTATAGGACCTTAGACCAGATACAACCATGGTCTCCGAATATTCATTGTGAATTACGTGTCGTTTTATTTATTTTAAAACTGCTTTTTTGTATATATATATTGATTGTAACCGTATAAATAGTGCTTCATATTTAAATACATGTACATACTTGTAATAGCACTAACAAAAAACATTTTTTCGTTAATTACTAGATATAGTATACATCACATACGTATAACGACAAAACCTTTTTACCTGTTATTGTCATTCGTTGTAAAAACACTGACGAAGCCTGTTGGTCAGGCGAAATATTTGTGCATTTTTTTAAAGTGTAAAACTTTGTTTTCGCTTTAATTATGTATCTAGATGTTGTTGTACATATTTTTAAACGAATATATTATTATTTTAGTCTGTACAGCATCGTTATCTATCGTAACGATCCAACATCCCGTACGAACAATTGTTGACTATTTCTTTAGACGAATTATCTATATTTTATTTAGTCAGTATTATGTGTTTTCACGTAATCCAATTGTTCTTACTTATAAACCACCATGGATTTTGACTTTTATTTCAAGAAATTAAGAAAACTTACCAAGAAACATGTACGAACAACGCATCATGCTTCCAATCTTCGATGTTATATCTCGAACGAAATTATACCGATAGGGTTACAAATTAAATTATCACCACAAACAACTGGTGCTCAATCTAAAAGATTTCGATTCAGATGGGAATCAATATTATTCGATTGCTCAATGCGTCTCATGAATCTTTTACTCCAGTATGCTCTACACCAAAAAGAAATACTGGACAAACAAATAGCAAAGTTGATAGACACTTCCGAACGTACATTGACATCTAAGGAATATAAGAACTTACAAAGACGACTTGATGAAATTAGGTCTATAGAAACAACAAAACTAGAATCAAAACAAAACAAAAAATTTTCGAGAGATGGTATTGTTCCCGTTAAGCCACCGTTAAACCAACTTGAACCTACACACGAAAAGAGATCTAGAAAACGTCGCTTCAGAAAACGTAAGCAAATATCAAACACTAATACCAATATTGTTGTGAATCTATCGTCCACACCATTGACGGAAACAGAAACTAAATTGCTGTCGAAAGGTCTTAATTTCTGTCCCACTAACAACAAAATAAATGAAGTTGAACTTGAAAACGACCTCAACAAGTTTGCAAGGGCACTCAGGATTAAGGAGCACTTCAAATCTAAAGACGAAGACGAGGACTGTAGCAATAATATCGATGAATCCAAGAACAATGAACATGAACCATCGACACCTAGATTTAAGAAAAAGAGTACCTGGATTCCTAAGCCGAGCAAAAACTCTACTCTTGAGTCTTTCATCGACCAAGTAAAGTCGGACGTGACGAGTATTGCCAAAAACTACAACCCTTCCTTCAACAACTTGTCAAAAGAAGAAATGAACTCTTTGAACCAACTAAAAGAAAGAGATGACATTATCATCAAACCAGCAGACAAAGGGAGTGCAGTAGTAGTAATGGATAAATCTGATTACATTAGAGAAGCCGAAAGACAACTGACTGACGAAAAATTCTATAAAAAACTTGACTCTGATCCAACGGATAATTTTGCAAAAATAATAAGTAAGACCCTAACATCCATGCGCAAAAAGGGTCACATTGATAAAGACACCCTTGAATATCTACAACCGGAAAATCCCAGAGCTGGTCGTTTTTATCTCCTGCCTAAAATCCATAAGGAGAATAACCCCGGTAGACCCATAGTTTCGGCCAACGGACATCCTACAGAGAAAATATCAGAGTTTATAGATTTTCACTTAAGACCACACGTAGAAACTTTACCATCTTACATAAAAGACACAACCGACTACCTGCGTAAAATGGAATTCATGAATCCACTTCCACCGGACACAATCCTGGTCTCCATGGATGTAACATCATTGTACACCAATATACCACACGACGACGGCATAACAGCATGCAAGGAGGTCTGGGAACAACTCGACATCAAAGATCCCCCCACTGAGTGCCTAATTCAACTACTTGAACTTGTATTAAAACATAACAATTTTACGTTTAATGGGGAGCACTATTTACAAATTAACGGAACAGCCATGGGAACCAAAATGGCACCATCCTATGCTAACATCTTTATGGGAAACTCGAGAAACAACTTCTAAACTCTTCTCTCCACCATCCACTCTCATGGTTTAGGTTCATTGATGATGTTGACATGAAATGGATTGAAAGCGAGGAAAACCTTAAACAGTTCTTTGACCACGCTAACAGTATACATCCTTCTATCAAATTCACACATGAAATGTCCACATCTAAAATCTCATTCTTAGATACCACTTCCACCGTAATAGATGGAATTATGTCAACCGATCTGTACTGTAAACCCACAGATAAACATCAGTACCTCTCACCAAACAGCTGCCATCCTAAACATTGCAGCAAAAGTATTCCTTACAGCCAAGCTCTGCGAGTTAAACGCATCTGTTCTACGGAGGCTAAAACTAAACAGCGTCTTGGAGAGCTTCGATGCCATCTAAAGCAGAGAGGATACAATAACAAAAACATATCAATAGGTTTTAATAAAGCCAACAACATCAGTAGGGACCAGCTCCTGCAGTACAGAGAAAAGAAAACTAACAATAGAGTCCCGTTTGTCCTAACATACCACCCAGCTTTTAAAGACATCGCACGTACTATCCGCGAACGATGGACAACAATTGAAAAACATCATCAACTTTCAAAAATATTTCCAGAACCTCCTGTAATGGCCTTTAGAAAACCCAAAAGTTTAAAAGATCAGTTAGTCCGAGCAGAAATGTCGTCACGTACCCGCCAATCGGGGCAATGCTGCATCTGTGGTGACGGTCGTTGTATGACATGTGATCACATACAACACACCCAACACTTCACTAGCACATCAAATGGCAAACAATTTGACATCCATGTCAATTTGAATTGCAAAAGTGAGAACATCATATACCTTTTACAGTGCGGTATATGCAATCTCCAGTATGTTGGTGAGTCTGTGTAACGATTCAGCAAACAAATGAACGGGCACAGAAGCGACACAAGATGCAAACCAAACTTACCCCTTAATAGGCACCTACGTACGCACGGCACTGCAATAGCTGAAATTTTTAATAAACTCAGGGTGACCCTAATAGACCATAACCCAAGGTGGACAGACAAACAGAGAAAAGAGAAAGAAAGTTTTTGGATAAAAACATTGGGAACATCATTTCCGAAGGGAATTAATGAAAAATTATAGGACCTTAGACCAGATACAACCATGGTCTCCGAATATTCATTGTGAATTACGTGTCGTTTTATTTATTTTAAAACTGCTTTTTTGTATATATATATTGATTGTAACCGTATAAATAGTGCTTCATATTTAAATACATGTACATACTTGTAATAGCACTAACAAAAAACATTTTTTCGTTAATTACTAGATATAGTATACATCACATACGTATAACGACAAAACCTTTTTACCTGTTATTGTCATTCGTTGTAAAAACACTGACGAAGCCTGTTGGTCAGGCGAAATATTTGTGCATTTTTTTAAAGTGTAAAACTTTGTTTTCGCTTTAATTATGTATCTAGATGTTGTTGTACATATTTTTAAACGAATATATTATTATTTTAGTCTGTACAGCATCGTTATCTATCGTAACGATCCAACATCCCGTACGAACAATTGTTGACTATTTCTTTAGACGAATTATATATATATATATATATATATATATATATATATATATATATATATATATATATATATATATATATATATATATATATATATATATATATATATATAAATATATATATATATATATATATATATATATATATATATATATATATATATATATATATATATATATATATATATATATATATATATATATTGTACGAATCATTCAACATCATGTTTGCGTCAGTTTTCGTTTATGAAATAAACTTGAGCGAAGATTATAATTGAAACGATTATAGTGAATTCAGATAACGTTCATATAAGACGCTCACCTATTTGGAGTGTACTTAGTTGCTATTTTTCAAACACGGATTGAGTCAGTATAGCAATATTTCTTTATGTATAGAAGACACACACACACACACACACACACACACACACATGCTTGAACGGTATATAGATAATTTTAGTTCAGTGGACTTTTTATTGTTTGATTTTTTTCGGGGGGGTTCTTTACACTGGATTTTTTATGTTCATCCTGTATACACAAATTTATAACATGTTGAAAGTTGAAATAAAGAGAAATATGAACTCTTGGAAAGCCTTGTGTATGTATATTGTATATATGAACAAAAGTATGAAGTAGACATTGCCAACATGTGAACACCGACAATGTACTGTATTAAAATGGATTTTTTAATTTTCGTTCTTCCTTGTTGTACTTTGTTCATTAATTTTGCGAGTACTTTAATACACTATTTTACCAACTAGATTCAATATCACGTTTAGGTACATATAGTTATTAGCGTCAACAAGAAGTAACTATTAACAATAGATCTCAATAATTTATGAATCTATCTATTAACTTATACAAAAAATTCGGTATGATGCATATATATGGAAGTATTTGTTGATATATGTAAGTGTTACAGTTCTATGTTGTTGCTTTTTATTACATTTTGAAATTGAACACGGACATGTCGCTGTGCATTGTTACTTGTGATGATCGTGATTGTGTTAAAAATCGTATGGCTATTTAGGTTTTCATAACTGACGTTACTTCCGACCACACTAACAGTAACTTTGAACCCTAAGAGCTACGAATTCGCAGCTAGTAATTCTTTTTCAATTTGGTGCCTTATCCTTGGGTGTTAAGATTGCTCGATACATATTGGAGCTAATT
This sequence comes from Limnoperna fortunei, assembly GCA_944474755.1. Lineage (NCBI taxonomy): Eukaryota > Metazoa > Mollusca > Bivalvia > Mytilida > Modiolidae > Limnoperna > Limnoperna fortunei. The sequence continues at coordinate 60,397,656 of OX104121.1, read as the reverse complement.
AAATGGTGAAATTTAGTGTTTTTCGTTAGTTTTATGTACATAATGGGTTTATCTGTTAGTCGCTCTCTTAAAAAGTTTTTCAAAATATATTTTAAAAAAGGATTCCAGCTTGCAGTGATTTGTTTATAACACCGCGCGACTTTTATAATGATGATGATTGTGAATGTTGCGAAAATCGGCCTTAGAGCAAAAACAAATTGGGTAATATGATGCGGTTGAACTTTTGTGTAAATGTAAAAATTGACTTAAAAATGCAGTTTGTTATGTGTTATCCATAATTATCGTTATTTTTAGTCTGAATTCTGAGATTTGTATGCTTTAACATACTCCCGATACATAATTGTTTTAATAATTGTACATTCGAATTAATATGACGTCACTATTAGAATTCCGACGTCATAGTACGCTCAAGTGAAAATTTCAAACTGGAACAATGCAATTTCTTTACGATTTCTCAATATTTTTGTTTAAAGGTACGTTTATTCAATAAAAAGACGAGAATATTTGTTTGTGTCAATTTTATCCTGCAACTACCGCTTCAACTATACAAATACGATCCTACGAATAAAACAAAGCTTTATTTGTAAATAATGACGAATGCTTCTGGTACCCTAGTCCATACTTCTAACTATATTAAGTATTCTGTTCTGGTTTACGGCTTGTTGTCGAATACGATATTTGTTTGTGGCGTCAGTATCACTTGAAAACGCGCCGAAAATTTCAAGTACAAAAATCGGCTTGAAGTACACTTTTTTCATGTTTTCCTTTAGTATTAAATGAATTTTCTGGTTGCAGAATAAAAACAATATTCGTACATTGTCAGAAAATATCAAGTTTATTTGTACTTCATGGTGACGTCACATCAGTGTCATACGATTGTCACTTTTAAATGAAGCATTAAAAGAGATTGCAAAAAAACTGAAATTTTTCTGTTTTTATTTTTAAGTAGAACATTTCTTTCTTATCGATGCCAAATTTATTTTTAAGTCTACCTTTAATATTTATTTTACTGCTCTTCTGCATTCACTTTGTGACAGTTTTTTTCGGTACAAACATCGGGACAAAATAAAATATCAGCATAAAGCAGACTTTGATCAAGTGACACATTATTGCCGTAGAACTCACCGCTATTCTATTGGTTAGAGTAGCGATCATTATAGGATATATTTAAATTATCTTTTGGAGAGCAACTCAAAATTTATAACGCCCTTTTCAAGTATTCCAAGTGCAAATTCCAGTCGCTAGTATTGCTACCTATGGTTAGATGTTCATGATTTACTAGCATATTATAACAGAAGCAACTCCTAAAGAAACTTGTCACACGCATTTATATTCGTAGTAAATTCCTACTTTTATTACACTTACATTTGTTGTTTGGAAAATCTGGTGGTGAAAAATTGAAGGAATCGGGTGTTCTTTTGTTGGTCCACTTCCTGTGATAAAATGTTCTGAACAAATTCTGCTACAGCTGGTTGGCTTCCAGTTTTTTCTACATATTCTATTTTTCCAAATTATAGCTAGTCTTCTGTTTAGTGGAAATCTGTGTTGCGTTATCTTTTTCCCTTTGACGATTTTTCCACTGTAATTATAACAGTTTGTTGCCGAACAATATAGTTTGCCCATGGCTATAACTTTAATCCTCACTAGTATAAGATTTAACGAGCCGACTTATATATCACTGAGTGGTACCTTCTGGAAGTAAAATACCGAAGTTTTGTGAGACAAAAGAGTTCCAAAATCAAGGGCGGTAACCTAGTTACCGAAAGAGGCTAATATATAGACAAAAAATGTTAAGTTCATCGTTGAACGCCACGAATAAGTATTTGAACGATTAATTCAGTATTCACTATTACAACGGGAACTATATTGTGCTAAAATGTTAGAAGAAGATCATAATGACTATCTAATGTAAAGAGAGGTTCCGAATTTAGATCTTGCCTTAATCTGGTTTAATTGTTACATGTATGTAGCCATAAGCTGCACTAGGGGTAACGTTCAGGTGACCGATACCACTGGGAGGGGGGAGGGGTTAGTCAATCAGGTAAGACTTCCAATTGAACCCCCAATAAAAAATACGCAATGCATTAGACTATCACAAGATACATGGAGTTCACACGGCTCGCACTTGCCCAATTGGCAATACATGACTGTGTCCACTGTGGGGTTCAGCAGTGGCTGCCACCCAGTGCCAAATGCTTTTATTTACGTTCGAAATAATGTATTTTTAGTGGTGGAGGGGGGGTTCAAATGGAAGTCTTTCTGTCAATCAAATTGTTTTAAAAAAATTAGATATAAATGTCTAAAAGATAGTTTTTATTGGAGAAAACCACCATAAGGAAAACTAACAATCCTTGACGATATAGACTCAAGCACACCCTGCTTGCACCGAGACTCAAATTTGTAACCTCAGTGTTGACTGGCAAGTAATCACAAGTAGATGACTAACAACCAAAACAACATTTATTTGATAATGAAAACATGGTAAAACTAAAATAAAAGTGGGACTTGTTCAAATTTCACTGTTGCCTATGTATAGAACTTGAAGATCAATATTTGTTGTCTAGTGTTCAGCATAAAGTTTTTTTGGTCAAGTTTCTTTCTGAATAACAACAGTTCTATTGGATTGTTGTGACCTTAGAGATTTGTTTAGTTTGGAACTGTAGATAATGTTATCTACTATTGTTTTCAAATTTTTTGCAGACAACAGGTTTTGTGGAATAGGTAATTGTTAAACGTTTGTAATGTTCAACAAGTTTAATTTATTTTAAAGCAAAATGTCAATGTCTAAACTAATTATTTTGTTATGTTATATCATCTCATATCTTCAGTTTTTGGACAGAATATGTATAACTAGAAACCAGAGTTAAACATTTATACTTTTGGCTAATTCAGTTACTCTGGTGTCATCAGTTTCGATTGAACGAACATTAAAATGGTACAGGCATAGAAAAGATCAGAAAACCGTTTGCTCCACAAGAATTTTTCTACGTTTCAATTTTTTCAATGAACCGCTACATTTCCCCGAAATTCAACATCGTTAGATTGCCTTGTAAATGGGTTATATAGGCAAAATAGGTATCCTGAATTCCTACGACTTTCCAATGTTTGGTAATTGGACGCCAAATTTCTAACTTTATTTATAAATGGCGTTGACTTTTTGTTTTTTGACTTGCTTGCAATCATAAGCAGCACTTGTTCTTCTTTTTTGTCGACCCCGTTCTATCTTGTTAGCTCCTTTCTGTAAAGATGAAATGTCTAAACTTTGTTTATATGTAGAGCTGACTATAAGCTGTGCAATCAACAGCTGAATTGGGGCTTCGTTTGGGAGGCATTTGTGTTGACATCCAAACACAATTACTTCTAGTTGATATTTATTATTGTTTTTCAAACTAAATTGTAATTAAAACCAGGATCCATTCACCGTTTTGTGTCATTAGACAAGAACTCAACAAGATGACGTACAACAATTGGTACAGGAAACAGTAAATAACAGACAGAAAGGATGAATAATAAGAGCACTCTAATATGGGTCCGATGAATACAGGAGGAAATAAGCTGGAGAGATGCGTCTAACGGATCTATTTAAAGATCATCAAAAAGGCAGCTTTAACGAGTGTTAGAGGGAACATTTGCTACCTTCCACGACATAATATTTTTACAGTATGAGACGTGCCCGCAAACACAGACATTTATGAGTTAAGCTAATGCCTTATTTAGTTAAAATAACTATTTTCTGTCAAAAATTCACTTAAATGAAAATTTAGCAGGTGCAAATAATGAATTTATAATTATGAGTTTTTGCATGTTCCATTTTATTCTTTCAAAAATGTATGGCGTATTTGAAGCCTAGACCTTTTCTAGAAGCAAAACTGAACAGCTGATGTACATCGTGGGGTCGTCATTTATTATCAGTTAAAGTTTGGGTTTAATCACTTTTGTTGTTTAGAAGTAATTGATCATAAACAAAATTTATACGACATGCAAACGCCAAAACACATCAACTGAAAAAGACCGAATATAGCCAACAGAAACAGTGCAGAATTAAGGCAGCCACTTCAATTCATATTGAAGACTGGTCCTTTATTAACATAACACACAGTTCAGTTATCATTTATTTCTAACCTTTTTTAATTCCTTCTGTTTTAACAATTTTAAAGGTCAAAAATATCACAATTTAAATACATTTTCAGCAGTTCAGAATGAAGATACCAAAATATAATGTTCTTGTTTCTACACTGTAGCCTTAATTAAGTTGGCTATTTTGACAGTGTACATTCCCCTTTGATGAATTGTGAAGGTGCGTCGAGTGGTCCTTCTATAACCCCATCTGCATCAAGATCGTAGATAAAGTACCTACAAAAAATAAATATATATCTAACCAATGAAACTGAAAGAACAAGAAGAGCCGAACATCAATGGGCAAACAGAAAAACACATACGACACAAAAGATAACCAAAAAAAAAAGAAAGTAACACGAACCCAATAAAAACCGTGGGTAAACTTAGGTGCTGTCGACACGTACTCAGTGCTGCTTTAAACTTCACACCCGTCGAGCTACTTATTAATATGTCCAGTCGAATTCAGAAAGACGAAAAGACTACTTATGACTAATAGAACATATTTGATAGATAGGTGTAAGATAGCGATCAATTAAGTCATGGTGACTGGCAAAAATATTTAGCCTTGCTTTGGATGTATTACTACTGAACGAAAACACGGATCTGATGTACCTAGATTGATGTTATCGCTGAATATTGTCATTATTGTCTTTTCCTACAGTTTGCCAGTAAAATAAATATGTTTAATAATAAAAGGTCTGTCAACAGTGGTGTTCGAGATTGACTTCGGCCAATGTTTGCTCGACTCCAACATTAACTGGTCGTGATGGATGCCATTATATAGCAGAAGATTGCTGAAATCCACGAAAAACCCTTTTCAAACATAAAACAGTCATTCTGACTGTTTTCTCCTAACAAATGAAATGTCGTCAAAGATACCAAGGTTAACAAAAATTCGTTTCGTCTAATCAAGACTCATCAGTGGCGCTCAAACCCAAACAATATGTAAAACCCAAATGATAAAGATGTTGTAGAGCTTTTATCACCAAAATTCCAAAAACGTTATGAGGTTATAATATTGAGATATCACCAATAAAAATAAACAATATTTGGTCAAATGTCCGTCAAAAGCTTGAATTGCAAAAAAATACCATAAGTACAATGACATTATGCTAAATATCAATTAATGGATTTTGATATTATGAAATGATACACCCATTTTGCCAGTTTCCTTTTTTCGATTCGATTCATTAGCAATACCATAAACGCAATCCAACCACGATGGTGAAAATAAGAAAATCATTAATGATATTCGATTTTATCCTTTCTTTTTACCGTTTTCTCGGCTTCGCGTTTTCCTTTTATGAAATATCAAATACCAAAAAAACCTAAAAACAAAAAAAACCAAAAAAAACCAAAAAAAAAAAAAAACCAAACGCATCCGACCACCATATTGTTTTAGTACTTACTCAGTGCCTTTAAAGAAAAACACAGTTGATGAGTCGTAGAGGAAGGCAGACCTAATGTTATCCGGAATACCTGGAAACTGTTGGGAAATTAGAGCTTCAGTGTTACTAACAACTTTCCGTGCTGTCATGTCAACTTTCCAGACTTTGGTTGTCTAAAAAAAAGAAAGTAAACAGAGTTATGTTAATATAATGACACCTGTTTTTAATACAACAATACATTGTACAAAACAAATATAGTAGCCGCACACATTTTGTACACAACTCGAAAAGCCGTTCGGAGAAAGCTACGACACGCTTAGGAAAACTTGTGTAAATCTAATAGTAGAACTCCGTAAAAACTTAAACTCTAAGCGATATGCTGCTTTTGCATTAATTTGTCAATGCTTTGCTGCTGTTTTTATTTTTTTCCTGAAATTATCGTTTTAGTGAACAAGTACAGAGTGTCGATATGTTTATTTTAGCAGAGCCACAATATGAAATCTAATTGGTCAACATTGGTAGCAACATGACGTCACAATCAACTTAAAATAATTTAATTTCCTTTATATACTCAACAGCTGAGCAACATTGTCTATTTCGTATAAACTCAATTGGTATTTCAGCACGTGACTTATTGTTGACGTGATAATTATATGTATTGATGAAAGTGACTATACGTGAATTCTTCCGCAAACAATAAGCGTTCGACAACAAAGATGGCAAATATTATTTTACTACCTATTTAATACTGTTTTGTTATTTCTCTTCATAATATTGAATTCGAAATATATATATTGTTTTCAATTGTTGGTTAGATTATTGGATATAGACGACTTTGGTTGGGTTCACGTGGAACATAAACCGCTTCAAAGTCGTCTATATCCAATAATCTAACCAGAAATTGAAAACAATCTCTAAAATTTCTTGACCAATAAGTAAATGTTTATTGAGATTTTATACTTGCGGCATCCTTGGGGGTTCAAATTAAAAAAAATTATTATTTTATTATAAAAAACATTTTAAAGCGTTTGTTAATTGCTGAACAATACTTTGTGGAAAAGAATAGCTGTTATATTTTGAATTCGGCGCAGGACAGAAGAACTGTTTAAAACAGCCTCGCATTTCCCTAGTCCCTTAGCCTCATACAAATATTTTTCGACTACAAAAACATATTGTATATACTTGCATATGTTTAATGACCTCCAAACCTTACAATTTTTCCCCACAACTTTTGATTTATGTCCTGCTTGGGTTATAATTATCTTTATTAAAATAAATAATAATGGCACTATGGCAATTTTATTACCATGGTAACCAGCTGTTGGAGATAAAAAAATTTTAAAATCTTAATTACCTGCAGACAGTAGATAATTGGTTTTTTTGCAACAACGTAACGTCCAATCAGAATCAAAGTTACAAATGTATTTCAATAGCAGACATAATTCAAACAAAAACTACAGATACGTACACCGATCATATAGACTTCTTGCTCACTGACAGCAAAAGCAGCCTGTGGTTGTTGTGGCATAGTACCACGGATCCCGAACGTGGCAGTTAGTTTCTTGTTACTGTTGAATTTGTACGCATTTTTACCTTAGCAATACATGAAAACAATTTGACATTTTAAACAATTATTTGTAAAATAATGCGTATTAAACCTTTAAATTAAAAGTACTATCAGAAAACAATTTACTTTTCTTGTTTTTTTCATTATGTTCTGAAAAGTACTTACTAATGACCTTAATGTATTCGTAACTAATAACAGAAGACTTAAATGTTTTGAAACTAAACGGATTGGTTTTGAAAGAATGAAATAACTTCCGTAGTATTCTTATATAACACATTGACTAAGTACTGGGAGTCCCACAGAGCTGCCCAGGTGGAAGATGAAAAGATGCTCTCTTATTAGGTTTCGTCAAGTTATGAAATCTTGTCACCGTAATGGGTGCCGTGTTTGGAACGTGCTTCGCTTCTTGAACGTTAGAGACCCCTCTTGTAGAGAAGGCTCAATCCTACCAAAGGTCGGGGATTTTCTTCGGGTACTCCGGCTGCCTCCCCCAAATAAAAGCTGGTCGCCATGAGAAAGCTTAAAAATGGCTGAAAGTGGGGTGAAACACCATTCAAACAAACAAACATTCAATGTAGACGACCAAAATACTAGTTTCTCTGTCTATACTCAACTCTATAGTTTCATCGTTTCCTCCATATATTTGTTCGTTTACTTGTTTTCGTCATTAATATATAGATTAAATATGCACGCGGGATGTTACCCAATTATTCAGTTAATAAAAATAACGACTCAGTGAAAACACAACGACATACCCAACATATTTTCTATTTGGCATGAAAACCATGACTAGTTTTCAGGGTTACATTATCGGTATACAAATCCGTTTGTTCTATGATCTGATTTAATTTCATGTCACATTTTCCAACTATTTATAACTAGTGAAGGTACATGTAATAACAAAATACCTAACACACATGAAATTGTCGAAAAAGAAAATCCACAAATCAAAGTCCGAGAAACCGGCAAACTTCAGACCCAACAAACAAAAATACAGCACTACAGCAATGGTCCTGAATAGGTACAGGCATTTCAAAAGAAATGGTCGGTAAAACCAGGTTTTATGGCATGCCAAACCTCATGCTAACATTACTATTGAATTCCCTCCATAACAAATATGTTGTCGTCTCTGCAGACAAGGCTTCTAACAACACTGTGCTTGTATATAAGTCACTATGAATGCCTCATTAAAGAACTAGGTATCAAGGATAACTCTAGTAATTCCACATACAAACGTAACACATTTGACAAAGATGCAATCCTGGCTAACCATAAGTCCTTCATGACTTCTTTGAATATTAATTATACAAAAAGACGTACCATACTTGTATTGGATTCCTAAATTACATAAAAATCCTTACAAGGAAAGATACATAGCCGGCTCATCTACATGCTATATCAAAGAGTTGTCAAAACGGTTGACTAAGATATTGTCTGCATGCAGTGAAAGAAGGACAGCAAAAATAGAGTGAAAACGTTTATTTGCGAAGTAATATTAATCATTTGGGGATTCTTTAAAATTCTAAAAAACTTTTGGAAAATTTAAAATCAAGATCGATATCTAAAATTACATCTGTTTTTAAACTCTTTACACTACCTTGCTGCACGAAAAACTAAACTCCCGACTTAAAAATCACTCATAAAGCCTGCGCTCTAATCAGTTAACCAACCAACACACGACAGTAATTGAGGCGGGAGATTAGGCATAAAACCTTGTTTAACCCACCATTACTTTTAAAATGCCTGTTCCAATGCAAATATATCATTGCTGAAATTGTTTTATGTTGGTTGTTGGTTCTGGAGTTAGCCGGAGTTTTTCGGATTTTGATTTGTGGATTGTCTTTTTTGACCGTTTCATCGGTGTGCGGTATTTTGTTTTTACCTTCATTGGTTAGTTGATTAAAATAGATGGGTATCATATACCACTACCACTGGCCTCTAATAGTCATATCCAACAATCATTATAACTGTACACTTAATTCAAAAGCTGAAAAAATTGGGAAAACTATCTGCAACCACATTTTCAAACGAGATATTATTTAAGTCGTTTTTACTTGTAACCTTGATTTATAAGTTTATCTCAAAGAAATAGGACCTGGATGAAATGGAAAGCGTTATAGGCGGACAGTCGAGTGCATCCGTTTTGTAATAAAGTGTACGAGTTTATACCTTAGCTTAAAATACATGTACTATAAAGCGACCAAGTACGCATGTGTTGCCGAGGCCACTATAATCCGATTAGATGTACCTGATATGAAATATGTATTTCCAGTGCTTGTGACTGAAAATGCTGTATTCTGGATCTTTGGTGCGCCTTTGAAAAGGATGTCTGTTTTGTCGACTTTGTACAACCCATTAGTTTCATCCATTATCAGCACGTTTCGTCCGGAAACAAATGCTAATATATCATTATTGGTATCTGGTGAAAACAAAGATGAAAAGCGTATAATAAAGCTTAAAATACGATAGACATGTAGAGATGTTAAAGCACGATGTAGTTTTTGTATTATAACAGTCTATCTGTCTGTAACATAGTCGCTACATATTCTTTGGGACCTTACTAGAATTCCCAGTACTGGACGCACAAAGTTGCCCAGAGAGTCTCCAAATGGCGGACAGAGAAAGCACTTTTGGGTCAATACAGATAGCCTTGGATCAATAACTTGGAAATTATCTCGTAATAATATCATTGTATAACCACATGGCTAAGGCATTATGAGTCATTGTTTGTTAAAAAATATCATCAAATGCCCTTGAGTTTGATTGTAACTATACAATCGTGAAAATAGACAAAATTTATGGAAGATAAAGTTACAGACATCAATGGAAACCGTTAAAATTTGAACAAAGGCAAACAGTGGTTGAATCTTGAAAACATTTTATCTTTAGTTTGGAACTAAACATGTACTTCTTGTTTATTTTAAGAGGTGATTTCAGATTCTCCAGTCTTTTCGTTATTTCTGCCACTGTAGCTTTTAACTTTTAACTTTGATTTTTGTAAAATATAAATCATTGTCATTATAAACTTAATTGTACCTCTTGTTACTGCCTCAAATACGGTACTGCATATCGGGGGTCTGGTTGGTGGATTAGTTGGTGGATTGGTTGAAGAAGCAGTGGGACCCGTTGTTGGTGTTTGTGTGGTAATTGGTGCTCCTAAAATAAAAATCCAAATTGTGGGCAGATTTTTATAAAATGATGAATAGAAAATTACGAAAATTACAGCGAAATCTAATGCACTATAAAATCACAATAAAATCAAATATATGCAGGTATGGAATGAATAAATATATCGAACATCATTTTAAATACACGCGAGATAATACACTTTTGTACATCTCCGAGTGACGTATTATAAAATTCTAGCTGGTCATTATTTAAGCAAATCTGAACGATCCAAACAACGCCAATAAGACACATATTGAACCGAGAAATGTGAGCAAGTTTGTTTTGTTTTACAGTTAACAATTACATTGTTCTATCCCTAGTATTGTTTGTCTCTATAGTAATATTCATTGCGACTACGGCAGCTGTTCACCCCCAAAGATCTCACGATTGCCAAGTACTGGTGTAATGTAGGATCCCTACAACATACTTGACTTCCTCGCAATCGCAATGTGAGCTAAGACAATTTTACAACTCTGGTGAAAACTACAAGAATTTGTAAAACTACTAGACTAAATCAATACAAGATTAAAGATGCTAACACCACACAAGTCGCCCAAAATCCCCATGGATAGTATTTAATTAAAATCAGTATACATGTATTTAAATATGTCAATAGAAATCAAATTGCATTGAAATCGGACAACGTTGACGTTTACGCGAATTAATTATAAAAAAAATTCAATGTCTAACTGTAGTTTTGTTCAATGAGAAGCTGAAAATAACAACATGGTGAATATATATAGACACTTAAGAACGTACCATATATCGCCTGTATTCCAGCTATATCATCAGGACGAAGTTTATAATCTGGAATATAACCCGTGTAATATGGTGCCATAAGAGCATCAGACACCTGCGAGTGGTCCAATCCAAGGGAGTGGCCAAACTCATGTGCCGCAACAATGAAAAGGTCGATTCCTGTTCTGTTTACCACCCATGTCTCGGCATCATCGAAATGTGCATCTCCATCTTGCGGGAAATATGCATGAGCTAGGACACCAGCTAAAGAGGAAAAAGTTCTTGTGTGTATATATATATATATAAACAGTACCGGAAATAAGTGACCTATTACTAAAAATATCAGGTTAAAATGTGTATTCGCTGTAACATATATCAAAAGGCGTTAGAAAAACTGGTTCACCACATTCCGAAAAATGTTTTCGAAAGAGCTGACATTTTTTAACACAAACGTGGCGACTTGTTTCGTTTGTCTGTTGACGTTTTTTAGTGCTGACTATAGATGAAATACTGTCATTGAAAGTTAAGAATAAATAAATCAACCTGGTGAATGTCTCGAATTTTGTCAGACAGATACAAAGCCAAAAGATATTCAATCTTTATAGTTTTACAGTATTAAAGCTCTTTGATTGTATGATTGGATGCCAGTTACTCCAGGGTGCATAGCGTTTCAATTTACATATAAACATATAGAAATATCAACTGAAGTCCGTAAAAATATAATTACATGGTCCGTCAAACGGGCCGCCATCACCATGGTTTCCAGAAACAAACTTGATTTCAATGTCAACAGTGCTTGAGGTTGACTCAGTAAATGTAAGTCTAGAAACATCACCCCACGCTTTCAAGGCTCTGGCTATCTCCGATCTGTAAAATCAAAATATATTACCAGTAAATGTATTGAGTCTTGCATAATTATAAACATATGGGATACCATTTGAAATTACTAGAATAAATCATATATTAATTAGCAGGTAGGTCATGTTCGGAGCTGAAAATGGCACCAGAATCATATATCTGTAGCTATATAGATACGAAATAGAAAAGACGGAATTAACGTAAATAAAGTTATTGATTGATTGATTGATTGATTGATTAATGGTGTTTAACGCCCGAGCAGCAATATTTCAGCTATATTCAGGCGATGAACATGAAATGGATGATACAATGAACATGAAATGATGATGAATGAAAATGGGATGGGACACAAGGAAAAATAGGGGTAACGGATTTTAGATTGCCACTGGCAAATGGGAGGATGGATAGGGTCGGGCAATTTAGCCTCCTGTAGCGGGATCGAAATCCCTACTCATATCGAATACTACAGCAGCGTTCTTTAACGTGCGAGGAACGTGGCATTTTTCCCAACACGGTGCACTAATATGGTTTGCGGTCAGGTTTTCCGTATTATAGCCTGACAACCCCAGCTTGCCAGGGGTACCCCATTCAACCACCTGGGGCACACATCCCAGTCGGTCTTTAGGCAAACCGACCTGACACGCCGGTCAGGGTACTGGGCGCTATTTAGTCGCCTTTTACGACAAGCTAGCGCGACTGCGGTCTATTCTTTTAGCCACCCGGATCCCGCACGGGGCTAAAGTTATTGAGATCTTGATTTGGCACAAATTCATTCAAATTGTTTAAAGAACGATAACCCTGATAATCGGAGTATAATAACAGCCTTAATAAAAAGGTCCCTCTGGACTTCTTGGTCGTTTTTTTCGATACTTATTATTGAACCTGAATTTTAATCACGCGACTAATTCTGTACTGGTACCCTAACATACCGTACTACTGATTGTGTCAGGTCGGGGGTGTAGATAGAAATCTTCCATGTAAGAGATAGCTTGTTCCATGAAGCTCCTGAAATAGAAATGTACCTTTTAATCAAAGCACATGTTTTTTTTACGTTAGAAGTTGTTCTTAATGAACAAAAAGACGTGAAATATTCATGAAAAGTCTTAGCTTTTGGTCGGAAATATAATGCTGAAAATTAAGTACTGAAACGTTCAATCATTTTGTAAATATTGGTTGAGACTGCATGATTACACCCACTTTTAAAAGGTCTAATTGTTTTCAAAATATTGTGAATTCTTTATTATAATAGGAAACCTATTTGTCTGGATATCAAGGTCATTGGCAAACCATGCATTGAAGTATAACTGATTGATGTACTGTTGGCTTACCTTTAAGCGAGCAGAATTTCGGCTATATTAAGGACCTGAACCGGAAACAGAACTCAATTGCTTTTGAGGGAACAAATGATAATAATATGCAATTTCGTAACCTCAAGTCAAATTTTTTATAACAGCACGTCTATTGGCAAAAGGAACCAACTGTAGATTTTGGTAAATATTGAGATTTATTACAATTGAATTGCAGTTTTATTCTGCATTAAATGGTGACTTACCGTTCGGCGAACAGAATTTAAGCTAGATTATGGCTAAGTTATGCTTTAATCAATTTGAAAAATAGCGTGACCTTATGGATGGGGTTGTGGCATTCCCTCCGTGCTTGTTTCAGTCTTACATTTACCTACTACGTAGGCTTGTTGCATTCCTTACCTATTACATAGGGTAGTGGTAGTCCATGCCTAGTAGTGTTGTGGCATTCCTTCCGTGCTTTTTAAAGTCTTAGTACGTAGGGTTGTTGCATTCCTTACCTATTACATAGGATTGTAACATTCCTTACCTATGGCATAGGGTTGTTGCATTCCATGCCTACTAGGGTTGCGGCAATCCTTCCGTGCTTATTTAAGTCTTACTTACTACCTTGGGTTGTTGCATTCCTTACCTACTATATAGGGTTGTGGCATTCCATGCCTACTTTGGTTGTGGCATTCCTTACTAAATAGGGTTGTGAGATTCCTTACCTAATACATAGGGTTGTGGCATTCGTAACCTACTACAAAGGATTGTGGCATTCTTCCGTGCTGGTATAAGTCTTATCTACTTCGTAGGGTTGTTGCATTCCTTACATATTACATAGGGTTGTTGCATTCCATGCCTACCAGGGTTGTGGCATTCCATGCCTACCAGGATTGTGGCATTCCTTCCGTGCTTGTTTGTCTTACCTACTACGTAGGGTTGTTGCATTCCTTACCTTATACATAGGATTGTAACATTTCTTACCTATTACATATTGTTGATGCATTTGTACCTATTACATAGGGTTGTGGCATTCCATGCCTACTAGGATTGAGGCATTCCTTCCTTGCTTATTTAAGTCTTACCTAATACATAGGGTTGTTGCATTCCTTACCTATTACATAGGGTTGTGGCATTCCATGCCTACTAGGTTCGTGGCATTCCTTCCGTGCTTGTTTAAGTCTTACCTACTACGTAGGGTTGTGGCATACCATCCGTGCTTGTTGCCACATCTGGCAAACCACAACGTGGAGAGTTCATTAATTTCACAGTTGCCTCATCTAGCTGACCGGTAACCGGCAAGTTATTAAACTTCTGGAAAGCCCTGTAAGTGTGTTCAAAGGTATTGGTTACTACAAGCAGTCCTGGCGTAGAATGCAGAGTGTGCTCCAGGACTTAAGCATATGGTTGCCGTAATAATATTTGTTTTATAGCATGATAATTTGGTTCTTTATTTAATAATTCGTTACTTTTGAAACTCTTTATATTTTCCGAGTATAAATTTGAACTGTAAAATCCCTATCTTGATAACAGAACCTATATACTGGACGGGACGCGAATGTTGGTTTATCTTTTTTGAAGGAGTGATTGACACACGATTTTGCGATCGGACAGTACAGTACCGGACTATTTGTTATGAATTGAACAATGCAATATAATTAATTAATGTATTTCCGTTATAGTATTACTTAAGTTCAGATGTATGCCTCTTGTGGTCGGGAAGATACAGACACCCGCTGCCCACTCGCCCAGTATACGTACATCTTTTAAACCAATAAAACAACACTTTTTCGTTAAACGAAAAATATATTTCTCGTTAAACAAATAAAAAAATAAACAATGACTCCTCGGTAAACGAATACAAAAATATATAACTTTCCTGAAATGATGATGTCAGACTTGTATATTAATCGCAAAGCTCATTGTATTCAATTCCTTACTTAGTACAATATCAAAATGGTTGCGGGTTCGTGTCTAACCACGAGCAGGGCGTACTTGACTCTAATCTTAATTAACTAGAATTGCCAGTTTCTCTACAGAAGATAAGGTTTTTTAGGGTACTCAGACTTCCTCTTTCTTTAAAAAAACGACGCCAGGATATAGAAAACAATTGCCAAAAAGTTCTTCAACGAATAAAAATAATCAATGAAACTTTCGTAAAGTTATGATGTAGGACATGTATATGAATATCGAAGCTTAGCTCGTTATATTCCGTTCCTTACTTAGAGAATTTAATAATATAGTTAAGATAACTGGTTCGAGTCTTACAGTTATCAGGGTAAACTAGACTCCAATCCCCATTGTAAAGGATTGCCAGTTTTCCTACAGAAGGTGGGCTGTTTTTCTGCAGGTATTCCGGCTTCCTGCTCCTTAAAAACGACGCAATGATATTACTGAAAATTGCTGAAAGTGGCGTTAAACCCCATTCAAACAAACAAATAATATAACAATGAATGAAATTTACCGGAGTGAATCTGATCTTTCAGTTCCAGGATCTGTTCTAAAAGAGCGGACTTTAGACATGTACCCATAGCGTTTTAAATACTCCTGAAATACAGCATGTATGTGTGTTAGCAATTATTGTAAGAGTTTTGGTTTTATGCAATCTAATTTAATGAGATTGGGTTTTATGATGTATTATACAATAACTTGATACATCTGTATATATTTAAGGAATAATAATAATTTAATAATAATAATAATAATAATAATAATAATAATAATAATAATAATAATAATAATAATTTGTAAATCTAAAAAGTTGTGCTAGAGGTACTTACATCTGCAGCGCTTTGGTCTCCTAAGGATACAGAACGTGTTCTTCTGTGGACAAACAGTCCTGAGGTATAGACACAAAGTCCAACAAGTAACAAAAATTGCAAACACTTCATTGTGAAAAAAAGAACATCAAACAAAATTCGAGTTTTATATCTAAAGATGGATTATATTTGCATCCGTATTATAAGGCGGATTAATTTGAGATTACCGGTGCAAGCACGGTACAACAAAGGATTAAACAAAGGTTTTCTACGCATCCTTAAACATATCCTTGTTTAGTTAATTAATCGTTAATTTGTTTATTGTTATTTCCACTGTTAGTGATAAAAAATTTAGAAAAAAAAACAGTATTAAAATATACAGGTCCCAAACTTGTTTTGAAAGAGAATTTACAGACAATATCGCCATTTAAGTTTACTACTTTACAAATGCATAGAAAAGTCACTTGCAACATCAGCAGTAAGGTAGAAATATAATGTCCGCTTTAATCCTTGTTGCCGGTAGATTCATATTATGTAGGTCCTGTCGAGCCTTGAATGCATTTTACAGACCAACTTAAAATTCTATTAAAGGGATTTTGAGACAAGAGATAATATGTATCAATAAATCAATGAATAATATTTTAAAAACGTTTTATATGTTTTAAATTATAAACTTATATTTGTTTTATGTTCATTATATACATGTTAATATAAAACGATAGAATATTTATCACGTGACACCTGAATCACATCATTTAATGAATTGTTTGTTCTCGAGACATTTTCTTGTTGGTGAAAAGAAACCCGCAGAAATCTATCAAAAACAGCAATAGTAGGTTTTGTTCAACAGAAAGAAGGGGCCTAGGTGGCTGAGTGGTTAAGGTAGTTAATCTACAGTAAGAAGGGACATAGGTGGCTGAGTGGTTAAGGTTGTTAGTCTACAGTAAGAAGGGACCTAGGTGGCTGAGTGGTTAAGGTTGTTAGACAACAGTATGTAGGGGCCTAGGTGGCTGAGTGGTTAAGGTAGTTAGTCTACAGTTAGAAGGGGCCTAGGTGGCTGGTAGGTTAAGGTAGTTTGTCTACAGTTGCTCACGTTCCTGTCAACATTAAAGTTGCGGGTTTTGAGTCGGGATTGTCACCGGGTACTCCGGTTGTCTTACATAATAAAAACCCCGAGATCAAATAATATGTATATGATACTGTTTTTTGTAACCTCCACCAGCTCTATCTTCTAATGTACACTAGCCTGAATAGGTGTAGATTTTACCTCATGTTAAGTACAAAAGTATTCAGTTCTATTTGTTAATGGATACTAGCCTCAATACGTGTAGATTATACCTCATGTTGAGTACAAAAGTCTCCAGCTCTATCTGCTAATGTGTACTAACCTCAATACGTGTAGATTATACCTCATGTTGAGTACAAAAGTCTCCAGCTCTATCTGCTAATGTGTACTAACCTCAATACGTGTAGATTATACCTCATGTTGAGTACAAAAGTCTCCAGCTCTATCTGCTAATGTGAACTAGTCTCAATACGTGAAGATTATACATCATGTTGAGTACAAAAGTCTCCAGCTCTATCTGCTAATGTGTACTAACCTCAATACGTGTAGATTATACATCATGTTGAGTACAAAAGTCTCCAGCTCTATCTGCTAATGTGTACTAACCTCAATACGTGTAGATTATACCTCATGTTGAGTACAAAAGTCTCCAGCTCTATCTGCTAATGTGTACTAACCTCAATACGTGTAGATTATACATCATGTTGAGTACAAAAGTCTCCAGCTCCATCTGCTAATGTGTACTAACCTCAATACGTGTAGATTATACCTCATGTTGAGTACAAAAGTCTCCAGCTCTATCTGCTAATGTGTACTAACCTCAATACGTGTAGATTATACCTCATGTTGAGTACAAAAGTCTCCAGCTCTATCTGCTAATGTGTACTAACCTCAATACGTGTAGATTATACCTCATGTTGAGTACAAAAGTCTCCAGCTCTATCTGCTAATGTGTACTAACCTCAATACGTGTAGATTATACCTCATGTTGAGTACAAAAGTCTCCAGCTCTATCTGCTAATGTGTACTAACCTCAATACGTGTAGATTATACATCATGTTGAGTACAAAAGTCTCCAGCTCCATCTGCTAATGTGTACTAACCTCAATACGTGTAGATTATACCTCATGTTGAGTACAAAAGTCTCCAGCTCTATCTGCTAATGTGTACTAGTCTCAATACGTGTAGATTATACCTCATGTTGAGTACAAAAGTTTCCAGCTCTATCTGCTAAAGTGTACTAACCTCAATACGTGTAGATTATACATCATGTTGAGTACAAAAGTCTCCAGCTCTATCTGCTAATGTGTACTAACCTCAATACGTGTAGATTATACCTCATGTTGAGTACAAAAGTCTCCAGCTCTATCTGCTAATGTGTACTAATCTCAATACGTGTAGATTATACATCATGTTGAGTACAAAAGTCTCCAGCTCTATCTGCTAATGTGTACTAACCTCAATACGTGTAGATTATACCTCATGTTGAGTACAAAAGTTTCCAGCTCTATCTGCTAATGTGTACTAACCTCAATACGTGTAGATTATACCTCATGTTGAGTACAAAAGTCTCCAGTTCTATTTGCTAATGCGTACTAGTCTCAATACGTATAGATTATACCTCATTTTGAGTACAAAAGTCTCCAGCTCTGTTTTTAATGGATACTAGCCTCAATACGTGTAGATTATACCTCATGTTGAGTACAAAAGTCTCCAGTTCTATTTGCTAATGCGTACTAGCCTCAATACGTGTAGATTATACCTTATGTTGAGTACAAAAGTCTCCAGCTCTATCTGCTAATGTGTACTAACCTCAATACGTGTAGATTATACCTCATGTTGAGTACAAAAGTCTCCAGCTCTATCTGCTAATGTGTACTAACCTCAATACGTGTAGATTATACCTCATGTTGAGTACAAAAGTCTCCAGCTCTATTTGCTAATGTGTACTAACCTCAATACGTGTAGATTATACCTTATGTTGAGTACAAAAGTCTCCAGCTCTATTTGATAATGTGTACTAACCTCAATACGTGTAGATTATACCTCATGTTGAGTACAAAAGTCTCCAGCTCTATTTGTTAGTGGATACTTGCCTTGTTAATTATACCTCATGTTGTGTACTGAAACTCATTTGTTATTCAAGAATTTGTAATAACAAGACTGGAACGTTTATTTTGTTGTTTATACAAATAACAAGTCTGCACAATTATTTTACTATTTTTTTTAATATGGATTAGGAATGCTGGTTTCACTTTGTCTATTGCAGTTTTGAATCATTGCATTATATAATGAGACTCTTCCTTAAGTGTACACTCCATACATCGTTTAATGCAATTTATACATTTAGTCGGTTTGACTAACAGTGGCTCAGTGCAAGCACAGGTTGCGAATCTCTTTATTGCTTTTAACCTTTTTAATATCCCAAATAAATCAATCAATCAATCATTCTGACGGTCGTGTATGTGTATCAGTCTTGATTTGTATACGTAATTGTTGTCTATACTTAATGTTGACGTAATTTGGTTTTTGTTTTTGCGTGATAAATGAAAACTACTTACCGCGCATGGTCCAGATTACGCTCATTTTGTAGATCACAAAATGTGTAAATTGTTAATTGAATTCATCACTTTATTTTCCACAGTTATTTAACGTTTTGAAATGCGGCGAATTTTTCAATGTGATAGAGCAATTTTTTATGGTAAAGTTGGACCTAAATTACAACGGAAGTGTATGTTTGGAAGAGTCCATTGTCGTCTGTTCGAAATCAGTTGGGTAGTATTGTCTGCAGTGAAGGCGGGAAAATCCTCGCAGTTTGTCTGAATACCACTGAACGTTACGAAAGCAGACGATCCTTTTGAAAACAACGCGAGGTCCCTGTATTAACTCAAATGGCTGACTTCATATGTACAATTCCCGTAGCAAATGTCAAGGACGATTTGAAACTTGTCAACAACAAAGGCATAATATAAAATATGGACGTGTTATCGTGTAGAAATTATTTAAATTGGTATTTAACACTACAAAGGTACAATATGGAATAATAAAAAATGCAAGCAAAACATCTGGCGCAGCGGGGTGTAACATTTAGTATAATCTTTTTCATTCAAGAATATATAAAACATTTTGTATAAAAATAGTGTGACTGAAAAATTTGAATAAAAAAGGATATTCACTAAAAATAAAATGGTTATTCACCTCGGGAAAATGCATGCGATTGTTATTTATAGAATCCCGGTTATTCCCTTTTTTAAATAACAATCGCATGCATTTTCCCGCGGTGAATAACCATTTTATTTTTAGTGAATATCCTTTTTTATTGAATAAACAAAAACTGTCTTTTGATTCGGTAAATGTGTGGAGTTATTGACTTTGAAAAAACTCTTTGTTATTCACCTCGCCCGCTGGGCTCGGTGAATAACAGTTTTTTCAAAAGTCAATAACTCCACACATTTACCTCATCAAAAGACAGTAATTGTATATAATTGTATTGCAATAAATCTGAGCAATTCAATACGCACGGTCGACGTAATTGTGAAATAATTTCATGTTACATCATTTTTTATTGTTCGACCGTTGTCGTGCATTTTTCGATGAACGTAATACATGTTGCAATACAATACTTAGTGTATTCAAATAAATAAAGGCTTAATAATGAATGTTCTTACATGGTTGTAATTATAAGAAATAAAAGCGTTTTTATCGGTTTATGAACTAACGCACTAACACACATTTCTGATACTTCTTTTATGTACCAATAAATTTATCCATAACAGCTTTCAGTTTTTGTAAGTAAAATCGTTGAATAATTTGAGTTATCTTACTTTCCGCATAAAACAAATACATTGTAATCTTTCTTTAGAAATCAATGTATAATGTTTAAAACAAAGTGTGTATTTATATTTCAAATACATTAAAGGCAAACGATAGAGAGTTTCAGTCATTAAATAATTACAATTGTTTTCTATATCAACTATTGTCACGGTTACGTTTTGGTAGCATGCATGCGTGTGTGTGTGTTTATGTGGGAGGGGGGATTATATTTTCAATACAACTGAAATATCATGAGAATAATGTGTAAGAGGGGTGATAGAGCTTTTGGTCAGTGCATTAAGTCAGAACCCCATTTGCTATTGTAGTAGAGTTACTTTAGGCCTCTAAATAAGGTAAACTCACTTCCATGGGTTCTACATTTTATTTCGAATTTTAGATTCCATGAATTACAGGTAAACAATCAAAAAGCCCTGTAATAACAATAATATACAAATAAGATTAAATATAATAATATTAAGTATCATGAACTAGCAAATGATCTACATTTTCTAGCAGTTTTAAAAATAATTACATTTGTCCCATTATAGATACATCATCTTAAATGTTAATTTAAAATGTGCAAGTCTACTAAGTTCATATGCTCGTAATTATATAAGAGCAAGAACCAAAATAGGTTTAAATCTGTAAATGACAAAACCCGAAATATAAATACACGAAAACAAGCAATTAAGTGTAAAAATCAAACAAGACATTTAAAGTTTGCATGCTAACTAGCAAACTATCACAAGTGGTTAAATACTGCATAAAACACATAGAAACATACCTCACGTGTAGGTGCATGTGAAGGCTCTTACAAGAACTTCAGTAACATTGTGTCAATGATATATATACAATATTCTCTTTGACCTGAAGTATAAATATTTGCGATCTTAAATATTGTATTAACTATATACAAATCTGCTAAGTCTAAAAAACTGTATTATCTCCCTTTCTTGAATCGAAAATTAGATTATTTTCATTATGTACACAAGTTGATTATTCTGTCATTAAATCAACTACCTGAAATTACTGATATTATAGGTTATGTAGTGAACTATTAATTTAATAGTTTTAAAGTTAAATTATCAATTTTATGCAATTCCTAGTTATAAATTGCAAGTTCTGCTTAGTAATCACACTATAATTTAAAAGCAAGTTTATAAGAAATTGGATTATAATGTTTAATGAGTCACACTTCTTACTTGAGTGTAAAATTAATTCTAATATTAGAACTGTATTGTTGCAAAGTTGTTGTAACATTATTGATTTTAATAAACTAAATAAAACTGAAAGACTTACACAAATTCTGAACCCAACTACAACTGAAGAAATTAAGACTGTTACTTCCTTTATTAAACAGTCATTAGAACTGAGAGAAGGAGTCCCGTCATAAATATTTTAGTTGTATTCAACAATTTAGTTATCCCCATGTCTTTATGTTTTTTTTCTGTACATGTTTATGTTTTATTACATTGTTTGTGAAGCTATAACCAATGTGGTTTACTGTGTGCTTAAATAAATAATAACAAAATACAATATTATACTTTCAATGCTCACTCACTCCACCAAAAATCACTCACTCAAACAAAACACATACATTTTCACAAATATCTTTTACACTGAAATGTTACAGGATTTGACTATTATGATACTAGGAATATTAGTAAAGACTGACCTTAAATTATAGAATAGACTGTCCAACAAGATCTAAAATCCAAAGATATACAAAAATATAATGGCAACCAAAAATGACAACTAGCCAAAAGTATGAACAAAGAAAGAATGAGACTAAAACAATAGATTCCCGCCAAGAATAAGTTGACCAATAAAATAAGAAAATACAGTCACACCTGAACGAACACAAAGTATAAAGTACTGCAATTGAAATAATATGCAAATTAGTCAGATCTGTTAAGATAAATCATAAAATATATAATATTTTATGAAACTAATAACACTACAAACAAATATAAAAATATGAAAACTGTAGCCCTGTCACACAATGTGCTATATAATATCCTTATTTATATATTAGTAGTTTTTCAATATTCAGTAAACACCAAAATTCCATAAAACAGGGCGGCTTTTAGAAAATTGCACTAAAAAGTATGACTTTCCGCAGAAAAATAAATAAATAAATAAATAAATAAATAAATAAATAAATAAATAAATAAATAAATAAATAAATAAATAAATAAATAAATAATAAAAGAAATAAATAAAAAAACGTACTATCATAAAATAACTTTAAAACATATTAAAATTCTATGTGATTTTTTTGTATTTAGAAATTAAAAAAAAATTAAAAATAAAATTATAATGATATCAGTTTAAAATAGGAATGGTAGAATTATGGAACATTGTGCCCTTTAACAAAACGTGCTGTCTTAAACTCCCTTATCAAAAGTCAAGGACGATTTGTGACATGAAAACAGCAAAGGCATAGTATGAAATATGGAGAGGCTATCGTAGTGAAATATCATGCCTTTGTTGTTTACATGTCACGAATCGTCTTTGACTGTGCTACGATAATTTAACATATCACAGTTATTTTTGTTTCAACAGAGACCTTGCGATGTTTTAAAAAAAAATATCTACTTTCGTGGCAATCAATATTATTTAGATAAACCGTGAACTGTTCCCGCCTCAACCCCAAACGACACTGCCCGTAAGGTTTCGTACTAAAACAGTTGTCTGCTCATTGTTAACTGTTCCGTAATAATTTAGGTTTAAATTTACTGTAGAATATCAAAATGAAAAAATACCGATTGATTTCAAAACGCCGATAAACTGTGGAAAATAATATTTTTAATTGAATGTGCACATATTTTCCAATCTACAAAAGGAGCAAACGTGGTAAGCAGTTTTCATTTGTCATGCAAAAAACATCAACACAGACGCGGTGACGTTTAATAGAATTTATATTTTTTAGAATATAAATATGTTAAGAAAACCGATAAAATAAAAGGTCACAAAATAGGGCGTTTTGGGATATAATTACCTTGACCACATCTTCCGATACGAAAAAAATGTTCTTTCTTCACGTAGTGCACGCAATGTGTACACGCCAGGGTCCCAATATGATGTCTAACCGGTACATGGCACAACTATCGCGAAACAAACTATAATAAAGCCCAACTAAGAAGCGAGACAAAAATGTCGAAAAAAGGAAAAAAATAAGATGAAACTGAAGAATAACACAAAGGCTTGGCTTTATAATTGGAAAAAAACCTCAGTAAATAGTAAAGGGTTCCACAATTGCAAATTATATTTGAGATCGTCATTTAAGTTATTTGGAAAAGGCAAATTGTTAACAAAACAGCATTTTGACATCGTAGATTTCTGGATTTAAAAATTATGTAAGCGACTTGTAAACATAAATGAAACAGGATTACAAAAAAAAAACAGGGAAAACTGGACAACAGGAAAACTTTTTTCAAGAAATCACCACACAATATTTTATCAGTAACATCTGTGTAACAAAGACACGAAAAAAGGCTGTACATATATGAGGTGGTTGTGATATTTTGGTTATTTTCAACTACTAATGGAATATCTTTTTACAGACATACCAGACAGGTGACAAATATAAATGTAAATGTAGGTCAAACTGTCAAACCATTAACTTTGTATTTGTATGGGTAGCGGTAAACTATCATTTTACCCAGTTTGTTTATTTGAATGGTGTTTAACGTCACCTTCAGCCATTTTTAGCTACAGTATATCCTGACGTCCACTTTTTATTGGGGAAGAAGCCGGAATACCCGGTGAAAACTCTTGACCTTCGGTAGGAAAACTGGCAATCCTTGTCCTTAACAGGCACGAGATCAACAATGGATGACAAACTACATGCTTTAGCCACTCGACCGCCGAGCCGCGATAACAAACATCAGTGTTGACAGGCACGTGATTAATAGTAGATATGACTATACTACTTCAACCACTCGGGTAAAGATGCGACCTCCGATACCTAATTAATATGTATTTGTCAGTAACCAACTTATATTCGCTGTCGGGAAGATAGCGCTAAAGTTTACCATTGACGACGGATCTAACGACATCAATACGTATTATCTGTTTCAATAGTGACATAATAGAAATTCCAGTTTTTTATTTCCCAGAACTTTTAAAAATATGATATGAATATAGGTGCAGCCTAAATGCACATTTTATGGTTCGTGACGTTACTTCAGAGCACCCTAACATTCTATTGGTGACATGATGTCGTCTCAAATATGTTGGTGGTGTCACAATAATTTAAACAGCGTAACAGAGATTGCAAACAAATTCGTCTGAAAGTTACGTTGTTTTAAAAAAAATAAACACTTACATTTTACCTACGTCAACATTATTGTTGTGTCTACTATTAATGATTTTTAGTGTTCTTCTACATTATTTTCTTCGTATAGCTAAGCTACCATTTGAAATGGGTTCATTTGGATGATGAGTCTTTTTTTACACACACGTATATAACCGTATATCCCATCTGCGATGTTCGCAAAAAAATATTCAAGTTGTCACATGCCAACACAATGTATCTTGTATTAGTGTTTGTTCATCACTGATTGACAAAATGATTAATCATCGATAATTAAACAAGCAATGTTAACATCAAATGTAGACAAAGAATATATTATTTCCTTCGGATGTAAAAAAAGGACAGTGAACAAGTTTGTAGAATTTTGCCAAATATCTGGTCATAGTCCCTTCAAAGCAATTGTTATGCGTTTATTGCTATTGTTCTTAAGTTTGTTTGCAGAGAACTTTGCACTCTGGTCAAGCGCCTTTGGATTTTTTCCAATTTCCATTCACTTTTTTAATACTGTAGGGGTTTGGTATTATTATTTTTTAATTTCTTTAAATTTCAGAAATATTTACAAAGGTTTGGATACATATTAAGTACCAGCGGATTTAATGGGACGGCGAGAGCAGATGTAGACACATAAAGCGGGAACGGTATGAAATCTTTTAAGTCATCTAAGTAAAATGCTTTATTTGTTTTATCTAAACGAATAAGAATCGTCAGATTACTATAATTCCAAAAAATGATACTTGTGTCTTCTTTTTTTATTAGAAAGCATAAAAAAATTATTCAAACAACCTTTTAATGTATCATTCTTTACACATCACAGCTTATTGCGATAAATTCATCCACATTCTACTTTCCGGAATTTGGATAAACATAAGCTACAATCATAAATTGCATCTGCCTGGAACATATGCTATTTTGTAAATGCTTATAAAATGTTATAGCCATTTTTTTCTAAATAAAATTTTAAATATAACTTCTATCAAATTGCATAAGATTTCATGTGGGGGTTTCGCTCATCTGGCCCAATAGGCCATGTAAAAGTCTTAGTCAGACGAAAACTTTCCACATTTCAACATTTAAATATTCTTTTCAAAAACCACTTGGTCAGTTAGAACCAGACACGGCTGTAACGTTAATGTGGAGGTTCTTATGATGCAGATATTGTTTTTTATAGTTTCCAGTGTCTTCAATGCGTTCTGATTGGCTGAAATTTCAAAACCCTTAATCTGACAAACCACTTTGCAGATTGATTTGAGACATTGTATGAAATGAACTTCTGATGGCCCTTACATAGCTTAAGCTAGTAACAAATCATAATCCTTTATGCTCCCTACCAAATTAGCAAATGAAAATAAAACTATAAATAATTATCAGTATGTGTATAAAATGTTCTGGAGACCGTAGCTCCATGAGTTTTGAGCGACGTATACAAATTATTTTATTGTACAATCCCTGATAGGACACTGAATATAGAACGTTACCACTGCGTACTTTTAACCTTGCAATCTTTTAAGTACACAAACAGTACATACGTCACTAACGTGTCCGTCTTTTTATGTCCGGAATCTGTTTTAGTCATTAAATACAGTGACGCATCTCACAACAAACATTTGAAAGTATTAATGAAAATAAACACAGTTGTTAATAGATAGATAACAATTAAAACGTGTGGGCAACAGAGAAACAATAAAAAGTTATTGATGAAATAGAGTTATTTGATTGGACAAAACATTTTCTTTTATTTTCTGCTAAAACAATTGCACAGGGGACACACCAAGTCGCCGCGAGCGTATTAGTACGTTAAACATTACCGAACTTGTTAAAAATGTTCAAATTCTTCATTGTTTTTTTTTCTTCATTTTTCTTTACTTTTATAATATTTATTTACAAGGAATATTGGCTCTATTTGTTTATTCTTTTTTATTATGTTTAAAAAAACGAAAGTTTCGTTTGATTAAACCTAACATAATCCGCGAACACCCAAAATTTATTTAACAACCCAATAAAACAAAGAAGAATCAAAAAGTAAATTATATTAATTTCGATCCACGAATTTTTATATCCAACGGAATGGAATATTTCTCAATGCACAAATATCCATACAAACAAATCAAAATGAAACCACGGTACATCATCGCAAATATTTAAAGACCTCTTTATTCTTCTAAACAATTAAATGCTCTTCTCAGCTAGGCACACAGATGTGTCTAACGGATCTATTTATAGATCATCAAATGGGCAGTATTAACAACAGTGTTGGAGGGAAAATTTGCTGCCTTCGACGACATAATAATATTTATACAGTAGGGGACGTGCCCGCAGACATAGATAGATAATATGGCATTATCTATGAAAAACGGCTTTACATGTATACTTATCTCGGACAAAATGTATCGAGCGCCTATGCTAACGAGTTTCAATTGACCAAAGTTTGTGGAAACATTCAACATAGAAGCATTATGGGACGCTCGTCGTAAGCATGGCTTATCCATGAAGTCCACTAACATCACTCGTCTCTTTCATGAAGGAATAGCATCTTTTCTAACGGTAATATACTCGAAAGGTTCTTTTAGAGAGCCACAGAAAACACAGACGCCGACAAGTGCTAAGTTTATTGTTTCCGTACAAGTAGACGTTCAATAGGTTGACCAGTAAACTCCGATAATAATACATTGTATTATATGGTATTTTCAGCGTTATATCACCAAAAGATATATCTTTAGATCTTATCAACGACAGATTGGATATAAATCAACAGTGATATAACTTCATAACTATACCCTGTTAAAAAGTGACTGAGGATTTGTAATGGCCTGTGACATATGAGTGCATTCCCTCGACACTTATATTTAGGACCTAACTTTGAACAGGGCAGATATTTGACTTTGTAGTACATTGTATGATTGATTGCACGGCGTAGCCCCGTCTGCTTCTGCCAATGAAGCTGAATTAACCATCGCACAAACCATATCCTGCAACCAACCTTACAGTCAACTTCGACTGATATACTTTCATGGAAGACATGTGTTGCTTGCAAACAGACTACCACACCCTGATCCAAAAATATGAATGAAAAATCGTTACAATAATAAATAGATATCTCGCTATTTTTGTCGCTTAAAAAGCAGGTGGCTGAAGGAATTCAAATTATGAACTTGTTCAATTTTGTTTAATTACTTCAGAAGCAGCTGATAATAAGAAAAGCCATCTCTGGGGTCATACTGGGAGTGTTATCAGTGCTCGACCCACAAAGCTGACAAGCGATTTCTCAGGAGACGAATAAAGGAGGCTTGTGTAAGGAGGTTGTCAGGTTTATACAAAAAGCATGGCCGCGGACGTTTTGGGAAATGTGCTTACAGAATGCCATGCTACTCACAACATAAAGACCCATTTGTAGATTTAGAAAACGGTATAAAAGGCTTAATTATCCGAATACTCTTTAATTATCCAGTAACAGTTAAAACATTTTTTTTCCATTTGGTCCATATCTTGTCCCTATTGATTTGATTGTTTTCAATTAAATTTGTTGTTATCTATTAAATGAACCTGAATTTACATTAAGCTAACATTCCATAAATCCGTCCATCCATCCATCCATCCATCCATCCATCCATCCATCCATCCATCCATCCATCCATCCATTTATTCACCCAACTTTACTGGCTATATCTAAAGTACCTGCTTCGCATAATTATGAAAATTCGATTAAGATTGTTCAAAGAGACATTGATGAATCGAGCTAATACCTTATTTAGTTAAAATAACGGTTTGCAGTAAAAAATTCTCTTAAATAAAAAATTTGCAGGTGCGCATAATGAATTTATAATTATTATTTTGTGCCTGTTCTATTTTATTCTTTTAAATATGCATGGCAGATTTGAAAGCCTCCACCTTTTCTAGAAGCAAAACTGACCACAGCTAATTCACATCAGTAGGTCGTACTTTAGAAGGTGTTAAAGTTTCGGTTTGATCACTTTCGCTGTTTAGAAGAAATTGATCATAAACAAAATTGTAACGACAGCAAACGCCAAACACGTCAACTGAAAAAAACCGAATAAAGCCAACAGAAACAGTGCAGAATTAAGGCAGCCACTTAAATGCATATTGATGACTGGTCCTTTATTAACACTAAACACAGTTCAGTTATCATTTATTTCTAACTTGTTGTTTAAATTCCTTCTGTTTTAACAATTTTATATTTCCAAAATATCACAAATTAAAACATTTTCAGCAGTTCAGAACGAAGATAAGAAACCGAAACACTAAAATATAAAAATATTTTCTACATAGTGATCCGTTGGCTATTTGGACACTGCACATTCTCCTTTGATGAATTGTGAAGGTGCGTCGAGTGGTCCACCTATAACCCCATCTGCATCGAGATCGTACATATAGTACCTACAAATGTATAAATATATGATAAGGAAATGTCAAAACAAAGAAATTAAAAGAACAAGAAGAGCCGAACATCAATAAGCAAACAGAAAAACATATACGACACAACAGATAACAAAAGAAAAGAAAGTAACACGAACCCAATCAAAACCGTGGGTACACTAAGGTGCTGCGGACACCTACTTACTGCTGCTTTTAATTTCACAACTGTCGAGGTACTTATTAATATGTCTAGTCAAATTAAGAAAGACGAAAAGACTACTTATGACTAAGACGACATATCTAATGGATAGTAAGATAGCGATCAATTGAAACATGGTTCCTGGCAAAAATATTTAGCCTTGTTTTAGATGTATTACAACTGAACGAAAACACTGATTTGTTGTACCTAAGTTGATGTTATCGCCGAATATTGTCATTATTGTCTTTTCCTAAAGTTTGCCAGTAAAAGAAATATGTTTAAAAATAACAGGTCTGTCAACAGTGGTGTTCGAGATTAACTTCGGCCAATCTTTTCTAGACTACAACATTAACTGGCCGTAATGGACTCCATGATAAAGTATAAGATTGCTAAAATCCACGAAAAACCGTTTTCAAACATACAACAGTCATTCTGAATGTTTTCTACAAACAAATATTGAGATATCACCAATATATAAACAATATTTGGCAAAATGTCCGTCAAAAGCTTGAATTGCAAAATAAATACCACAAGTAAAAATGACATTATCATGCTAATTATCAATGAATTTTGAAATAATGGCATTAAAAACCCATTCTGCAAGTTTCGCTTTTTCGATTTTAATATATAATAAATAAAATACTAGAACGCAATCCAACCACGATGGCGAAAATAAGAAAATGATAAATGATATTCAACTATATCCATTTTATTTACCGGTTTCTCGGTTTCGATTCGCGTTTTCCTTTTATGAAATATTAAAAACAAAAACGCATCCGGTGACCATTTTGTTTAAGTACTTACTCAGTGCCTTGAAAGAAAAACACAGTTGATGAGTCATAAAGGAAAGCAGACCTAATGTTATCCGGAATGCCTGGGAACTGTTCAGAAATTAGAGATTCAGTGTTACTGACAACTTTTCGTGCTGTCATGTCAACTTTCCAAACTTTGGTTGTCTAAAAAAAGAAAGTAAACAGAGTAATGTTAAAATAATGGCACATGTTTTTAATACAACAATACATTGAATAAAACAAATAGTGTAGCCGCACACATTTTGTACACAACTCGAAAAGCTTTTCGGAGAAAGCTACGACACGCTGCTGCTTAAGCATTACTTTGTCAATGCTTTTCTGCTGTTGTTTTTTTCCTGAAATTATCGTTTTAGTAAACAAATACAGGGTGTCGATACAACTGACTTGTAGTTTTCGTACATTTTTGCTCTACATGCTTATTTTAGCAGAGTCACAATATGAAATCTAATTGGTCAACATTGGTAGCTACATGACGTCACAATCAACGTAAAATATTTAAATGTCCTTTAAATACTCAATAGCTGTGCAACATTGTCCACTTTGTATACCCGACTTGGTATGTCATCACGTGACTGATCGTCTACATCATAATTATAAGTTATTGATGACGTTGACTATACATGGATTCTTCCGCAAACAACAAGTGACGACACTAAAAAATTGTTATGTAATAATTATTTTACTACTTGTAAAGTAGTGTGTTTGTTATTCTTTTTTGTAGTTCTGAATTTAAAATAAAAGAATTGTTTCCAATAGTTGGTTAGATTATTGGATATAGACGACTTAAGGTGGGTTTACGCTGTACATAAACATTGGCGTAAACCCACACAATCATTAAATATTTTGACAAACAGTCAATGTTAATTGTGATTGTATACTCGTGGCATCTTCGCTGTTCAAATTAAAAACCAAAATTTTATTAACAAAACATTTTAAAGCGTTCGTTAATTGCTGAATAAAACAAAATTAGTAAAAAAATAGCTATTATATTTTTAATTCGCCGTGGGACAGGAAAAATGCTCTAGACAGCCTTACATTAACCTAGTCCCTAAGCCTCATACAAAATAATATTTTTCGACTACAAAGTAAATATTGTATATGCTGGCAAATGTTTAATGACTTCCCAAGCTACCAATTATTCCTAATAACAACTGTTGACATATTTCCTGCTCGGGTTATAATTATTTCTATTAGAATAAATAATTATGTCAATATGTAAATTGTATTGCCATGATAACCAGCTGTTGCAGATCAGAAAAATTAGTTTTTAATTCAAAAACTGTTGAAAAAAAAAACAATTGTGCCGTTTTTCTTCAAATGAATTTAAAGTCTTCAATGATTCTGAAACAGAAAGCACGACAAGAGCTAGTTCCATTCCTTCAGACAGTCGATAATTGGTTTTTTGCAACAGCTTAGCCTCCAATCAGAATCAAAGTTACAAAAAGTACTTCAATAGGAGACATAACTAATACAAAAACTACAGATACGTACACCGATCATATAGACTTCTTGCTCACTGACAGCAAAAGCAGCCTGTGGTTGCTGTGGCATTGTACCACTGATCGTGAACTTGACTGTTAGTTTCTTCTCACAGTTGAATTTGTACGCAGTTTTACCTTAACAATACATGAAAACAATTTGACATTTTGTAAAATTATTTATAAATATCAAATAATATGTATAAAACTTTTAAATTAAAAGTACTACATGTATCAGAGAACGATTTAGTTTCTAGTGTTTTTCCGTTATGTTCATAAACGTATGGACTGATGACCTTATAGAACAAGGTATTCGTAACCGATAACAAAAGACTTAAATGTATTCTTAATACATTGTATATAACACATTGACTAAGTACTAGGATTCCCAAAGAGCTGCCCAGGTGGAAGATGAAGAGATGCTCTCTTATTACGTTTTGTCAAGTTATGAAATCTTGTCACCGTAATGGGTGATGTGTTTGGAACGTGATACGCTTCTTGAACGTTAGAGACCCCCCTTGTAGAGAAAACTTAATCCTACCAAAGGTCGGAGATTTTCTCCGGTTACTCCGGCTTCCTCTACCAAATAAAAACTGGACGCCATGAGAAAGCTGAAAATTACTGCAAGTGGCGTAAAACACCTTTCAAACAAACACACATTCAATGTAGACGCACAAAATACTAGTTTCTCGGTCTCTACTTAACTCTATAATTTCATCGTTTCCTCCATATATTTGTTCGTTGACTTGTTTTCGTCATTAATATGCAGATTAAATATGCACGCGGGATGTTACACAATTCATCCGTCGATATAAATAGCAACTCAGTGAAAAAACAAGGACATACCCAACCTTTTTTCTATTTTGCTTGATAACCACGACTAATTTTCAGGTTTCCATTATCTGTATACAAATCCGTTTGTTCTATGATTTGATTTAACTTCATGTCACATTTTCCCACTATTTTACTAGCGAAGGTAATAACAAAATACCGAACACAGAAGAAATTCTCGAAAAAGATAATCAAAAAATCCAGAACCAGCAACCAAACATACAGCAATGGTCCTGACTTGGTACAGGCATTTCCAAAGAAATGGTGGGTTAAACCAGGCATGCCAAACCTCCCGCTTCCATAACTGTAGAATGACAGTTGGTAAGTTGATCAAAATAGATGGCATCATCTACCACTAGTCACTGATATGTATATCCAACAATCATCATAGCATATTCACCGTACACGGAGTTCAACATTGGGAAAAAAATGCAACAATATTTTCAAACGAGATAGAATATTTTTCGACTAGGAAGTAGCATCTGTAGTGAAATTTACTAAAGGCGCGAACGAGTCGGTTTTACTTGTAACCTTGGTTTATAAGTTTATATCAAAGAAATAGGACGTGGATGAAATGGTAAGCGTTAAAGGCGCACAGTCGAGTGCATCTGTTTTGTAATTAAGTGTACGAGCTTATACCTTAGCTAAAAAATACATGTACTATAAAGCGACCGATTACGCATGTGTTGCCGGGGCCACAATAATCTGATTATATGTACCTGATATGAAATATGTATTTCTTGTGCTTGTGACTGAAAATGCTGCATTCTGGATCTTTGGTGCGCCTTTGAAAAGGATGTCTGTTTTGTTGACTTTGTACAACCCATTAGTTTCATCCATTATCAGCACGTTTCGTCCGGAAACAAATGCTAATATATCATTATTAATATCTGGTGAAAACAAAGATGAAAAGTTTGTCGTTAAAATAACGATAGACATGTAGAAATGTTAACACACGATGTAGTTTTTGTATTATAACAGTATTTCTGTCTGTAACATTGTCGATACATATTCTTTGGGACCTTACTAGGAGAATTCCCAGTACTGAACGCACGGAGCTGACCTAAGCGTACCCAAATGGCGGACAGAGAAAACACTCTCAGGCCAATACAGATAGCCTTGGACCAATAACTTGGAAATTATCACGTAATATTATGATGGCATAACCGCATGGGTCATTTGTCTGTTAAAAATATCATAACATGACAAAGAGTTTGGTTGTAACCACATATTCGTGAAAGTAAACAGAATTTACGGCATATAAAGTTACAGACATCAATGGAAGCTGTTAAAATTTGAACAGAGGAAAAAGTGGTTGAATTTTCAAAATATTTTATCTTAAGCATGCATATTTATCTTAAGCATGTATCTACTTGTTGTTTCTTGGTGTTTGTTTTAAGAGGTGATTTCAACTCCTCCAGGCTTTTCGTTATTTCTGACACTGTAGCTTTTAACTCGTGATTTTTATGAAATGTAAATCGCGATCATTATAAACTTAATTGTACCTCTTGTTACTGCCTCAAATACGGTACTGCATAATGGGGATTTGGTTGGTGGATTAGTTGGTGGATTGGTTGAGGTCGCAGTGGGATCCGTTGTTGGTGTTTGTGTGACAATTGGTGCTCCTAAATATAAATAAAAATTGTGTGCAGATTTGCATACAATGATGAATAAAAATAAAATTACCGAAAATTACAGCGAAATCTGATGCACTATAAAATCACAATAAAAATCAAATATATGCAGGTGTGGAATGGATAAATATATCGAACATAATTTTAAATACACTTGAGATATACACGTTTGTACATCTACGAGTGATGTATTATAAAATTCTGGCTAGTCATTATTTAAGCAAACTGAGCGATCCAAACAACGCAAATTGATCAGTGAAATGAAAGCAAGTTTGTTTTGTTTTACATTTTACATTTCACCCCTAAAGATCTCCCGATTGCCAAGTGCTGGTGTTATGTAGGATCCCCACACAGCTGTTAACACCCCAAAGATCTCCCGATTGCCAAATACTTGTGTTATGTAGACTCCCGATAACATACTTGACTTCCTCGCAATCACGAAGTAAGCTAGGAAAAATGTGCAACTGCGGTGAAAACTACAAGCATTTATAAAACTACTAGACAAAATGAAAACAAAATTAAAGATGCCACGCACAAGTCTCTCAAAATCCCCATGGATAGTATTTCATTGAAATCAGTATATTATAATATGTCTAGAAATCAAATCGGACAACGTTGACGTTTGGGCGAATTAAATATAAAAAAGCACTTCAATGTCTAACTGTAGTTTTGACAAGCTGAAAATTTCCACATGATGAATATATATTGACCCTAAAGAACGTACCATATATCGCCTGTATTCCAGCTATATCATCAGGACGAAGTTGATAGTCTGGAATATAACCTGTGTAATATGGAGCCATAAGAGCGTCGGACACCTGCGAGTGGTCCAATCCAAGGGAGTGACCAAACTCATGTGCCGCAACAATGAAAAGGTCGATTCCTGTTCTGTTTACCACCCATGTTTCGGCATCATCGAAATGTGCATCTCCATCTTGCGGGAAATATGCATGAGCTAGCACACCAGCTAAAGAGTAAAACGTTTTTGTGTATATATAAAAAACAGTACCGGAAAAAAGTGACTTATTACACAAAAAATCAGGTTAAAATGTGTATTTGCTGTAACATATATCAAAGGCGTTAGAAAAACTGGTTCACCACATTTCGAGAAATGTTTTTGAAAGAGCTGACATTTTTTAAGACGAACAGTAAATAAAATCGTTAAAACACAAAAGGCTCACAAAAAATATAAATATATGTGTACACCTTAAATTAGACAAAGGCTGGGTTTGTCGTGGGATTTGAACCGGAAGGAGAAATACTGACCCACACCTGCACGTAAAGATTCATTTTCCTGGCAGTTCGTGCGTCGGACAAATTTTGATAGCATCCCCAATAGAAATACTTTTTCTCGTGGCAAATACGTATTTCCGTTCATTGACTTGTTTCTTTTGTCTGTTGACGTTTTTAAGTGCTGAATATAGATGAAATACTGCGTTTGAAAGTAAAGAATAAACAAATCAACCTAGTGAAGGTCTTGAATTTTGTCAGACGTATAGAAAGCCAAAGTATATTCAATCCTTATAGTTCTACAGTATTAAAGCTCTTTTATCGTATGATTGGATGTGAGTTACTCGAGGGTGCACAGCGTTACAATTTACAAATTTATAAACATATAGCAATATCTACTGAAGTCAGTTAAAATATAAATACATGGTCCATCAAATGAGGAGCCATCACCATGGTTTCCAGAAACAAACTTTATTCCAATGTCAAAAGTGCTTGATGTTGATTCAGTGAATGTTAGTCTAGAAACATCACTCCACGCTTTCAAGGCTCTGGCTATCTCTGATCTGCAAAATAAAAATATATTACCAGTAAATGTATTGAGTCATAAATAATTACAAAAATATGGGATACCATTTGAAATTACTAGAAAAAATCATGTATTAATAAGCAAGTAGATCATGTTTGGACGAGAATGGCGCCAAAATCATATATTCTTTAGCTATAAAGATAGAAAAAAAAATAGAAAGGCGAAATCATCGTAAATAAGGTTTATTGATCTTGATTTGGTAGGTACAAATTCATTCACATTTGTTTAAAGAACGATAACCCTGATAAGTGGAGTATTATAGCGTTAATAAAAAGGTCCTTGTGAACTTCTTTGTCGTTTTATTCGATACTTATGCTTGAACCTGAATTTTAATCACGTGACTAATTCTGTACTGGTACCCTAACATACCGTACTACAGATTGTGTGAGATCGGGGGTGTAGATAGTGATCTTCCATGTTAGAGATAGCTTGTTCCATGAAGCTCCTGAAATAGAAATGACTGACCTGTTAATCAAAGCACGTGTTTTTCACGTTAGAGGTTGTTCTTAGTGAACAAAAAGACGTGAAATGTTCAGGAAAAGTTCTAGCTTTTGGTCGCAAATATAATGCTTAAATTAAAGAACTGAAACATTCAATCATTTAAATATTTATTGATACTGCATGACTACAGCCATAATTATAAGGTCTAATTGTTTTTAAAATATTGTGAATTCTTTTTATAAAGAGAAACCTATTTGTATAAATTCCAAGGCATTGGCAAACCATGAACTGAAGTATACCTGATTGATGTACTGTTGGCTTACCTTTCAGGAGCAGAATTTCGGCTATATTCAGAACCTGAACCGGAAACGGAACTCAATTGCTTTTGAGGGAATACATGATAATAATATGTAATTTCGTATAGTTAAGTCAAATTTTTTCTCAAATCACGTCTATCGGCACCAGGAATCCACTGTAGATTTTGGTAGATATTGAGATTTAGAACAATTGCCTTGCAGTTTATTCTGAAATAAATGGTAACTTTCTGTTCAGCGAACAGAATTTAAGCTAGATTATGGCTAAGTTATGCTTAAACAATTTGCAAAATAGGATGAACTTATGGCAAAAATAGTGCCTGTCACTGGGAAATGTAGTGGTGGATAAGGATTATTATTCGACTAAAGAATTTGCTATAAATTATAAGAAGCTTTTACGCCTTACCTACTACGTCGTAGGGTTGTTGCAGACCTTTCGTTCTTAATTTAGTCTAAATTACACGTAGTGTTGAAGCCTACCTTCGTTGCTTGATTTAATTCTTACCTACTACGTAAGGTTATGGCATTACTTACCTATTACAAAGGGTTGTGGCATTTCTTACCTATTACATAGGGGTGTGGCATTTCTTACATATAACGTAGGGTTGTGGGATTCGTTGCCTACTAGGGTTGTGGCACTCCTTCCTTGCTTGTGTATGTCTTACCTACTACGTAGGGTTGTGGCATTCCATCCGTGCTTGTTACCACATCTGGCAAACCACAACGTGGCGAGTTCATTAATTTCACAGTTGCTTCATCTAGCTGACCGGTAACCGGCAAGTTATTAAACTGCTGGAAAGCCCTGTAAGTGTGTTTAAAGGTATTGGTTACTGCTGGAAAGCCCTAAAAGTGTGTTTAAATGTATTGGTTACTACAAGCAGTCCAGACGTAGAATGCAGAGTGTGATGGACCTATCGTATGCCCCCCACCCCCACACATGATCTCGGGCTTAAGCTTCTGGGAGCCGTAATACTATTTGTCTTATAGCATGATTATTTGGTACTTTTGAAACTCTTTATATTTCAGGGTATAAATTTGAACTGTAAAGTTCTTGATAACATAACCTATATATACTGCACGGGACGCGAATGTGGGTTTATCTTTTTTGAAGGAGTGATTGACCCACGATTTTTCAATCGAACAGTACAGTACCGGAATATTTGTTTTATGAATTGCACAATGCAATATAATTAATTAATATATTTCCGTTATAGTATTACATAAGTTCATATGTACGCCTCTCTTGTGGTCTGGAAGATAGACACTCGCTGGCCACTCGCCCAGTATACGCATATCTTTTATACCAATAAAACAACACTTTCTTGTAAAACGAAAAAATAAGCAATGATTATTCGTTAAACGAATACAAAATAAACAATGAAACATTCGTGAAATGATGATGTATGGACATGTATAATAATCTCAAAGCTCATTGTTTTCAATTCCTTACTTAGTACAATATTATAATGGTTGCTGGTTCGTGTCTAACCGCGAGCAGGGTGTACTTGACTCCAATCTTAATTCACCAGAATTTCCAGTTTTTCTACAGAAGATCGGGTTTTTTTCAGTATACTCCGACTCCCTCTTCTTCTAAAAGACGACAACATATAGTAAAAATTGCCAAAAATTTCCAACGAATAAAAATAATCAATGAAGCTTTCGTAAAGTTATGATGTAGGACATGTATATGAATCTTGTTGTATTCCGTTCCTTATTAGAGAATTTAATGATATAATAAAGATTGCTGGTTCGAATCTTACTGTTATCAGGGTAAACTAGACTTCATTCCTAATTGTCAAAGATTGACAGTTTTCCTACAGAAGGACTGGTGGTTTTCTTCGGGTATTCCGGCTTCCTACCAGGTAAAAACGACGCAATGATATAACTAAAAATTGCAGATATTGGCGTTAAAACCCATTCAAACAAATAAATAATCTAATAATGACTTAAATTTACCGGATTGAATCTGATCTTTCAGTTCCAGGATCTGTTCTAAAAGAGCGCACTTTAGACATGTATCCATAGCGCTTTAAATACTCCTGAAATACAGCATATAGAGGTGTTATCATTTTTGGTTCTAGACAATCTAATTCAAATTAAATCTTTCACTTGCTACCTCTTTTTGTAACACGCAGCGACCAATAACAAAAAAGGGGGGAGAGGTTAAGTGAAAGATTTAATTTTAATTAGATAGGGTTTAATGATGATACATGATCCATACACATTACAATATGTAGGTACAACTACTTGTATCACGTCGAGACAGGGGTGTACATTCGCATCACTACAAGACGCGCAGCGGAATGTATGTAACTGTAGAGACGTGATACAGTTAAATGTATATAAAAAGTTTATCTCAAATTACTATGTATACAAAAAGCAGAACAAAACTGAATGTTTAAAATTAAAAATTTAACCAACCATATGTTTATAAAATATAGTCTCTAACGTCACACGTATTATGACGTCATATTTCAGTCATAGAATAAAAGTCATTCACCAAATGATTGGTTATATCATTCATTGTGACGTCAAAAAGTAGTTCTGAAAAAGTACTTATTGTATCACATAAATGATACAAGGTTTTTTTATCACCCAGGTTGTATCAATTGTTAATTTTTCAGATTTTGACGAATTAATACTTAATTTTAGATAAATCTGTATATGTATTAGGAATAATAATAATAATAATAATAAAAATAATAATAATAATAATAATAATAATTTGTAAAATGGTAAAAATCTAAAAAGTTTTGCTAAAGGTACTTACATCTGCAGCGC
The DNA here is from genome assembly GCA_944474755.1 of Limnoperna fortunei. Lineage (NCBI taxonomy): Eukaryota > Metazoa > Mollusca > Bivalvia > Mytilida > Modiolidae > Limnoperna > Limnoperna fortunei. Next base: position 60,357,896 of record OX104121.1, on the reverse strand, counting down.
TTTGGTCTCCTAAGGATACAGAACGTGTTCTTCTGTAAACAAACAATCCTGAAGTATACACGCAAAGTCCTATAAGTAACGAAAATTTCAAACACTTCATTTTTTGGAAAAAAAGAACATACACAAAATTCAAGTTTTATATTCAAGTTTTATATCTACATATGATTATATTTGCATCCGTATTATAAGGCGGATTAATTTGAGATTACCGGTGCACTCACGGGACGACAAACGATTTAGCAAACAGTTTTCTACGCATCCTTAAACATATCCTTGTTTAGTTAATAAATCGTTACTTTGTGTATTGTTATTTCCACTGTTGGTTATATACAGGTCCCAAACTTGTTTTGAAACAGGTCCCAAACTTGTTTTGAAACAGAATTTACAGACATGTCGCCATTTTACTACTATACAAATGCATAGAAAAGTCAATTGAAACATCGAGAAAACTACATCAGCAGTTAAGTAGAAATATAATGTCCGCTTTAATCCTTGTTACCCGTATATTTATATTTTGTAGGTCCTGTTGAGTCTTAAATGCATTTTACATACCAACTTAAAATTCTATTGAAGGGATTTGGAGAAAAGATATAATATAGCAATACATCAATGAATATTTTTGTGTTAATATTTTTTTAAACATAGCTTCTACTTGTTTAATGTTGATTATATACATGTAAAAATAAAAATGTAGAATATTTATCACGTGACACCTGAATCACATCATGTAATGAATTGATTGATCTCGAGACATTTTCTTGTTGATGCAAAGAAAACCGCAGAAATCTATCAATAACATCAGTTAGTAGGTTTTGTTCAACAGAAAGAAGGGGCCTAGATGGCTTTGTGGTTAAGGTAATTAGTCTACAGTAAGAAGGGGCCTAGGTGGCAGAGTGGTTAAGGTAGTTAGTCTACAGTAAGAAGGGACCTAGGTGGCTGAGTGGTTAAGGTAGTTAGTCTACAGTAAGAAGGGGCCTAGGTGGCTGAGTGGTTAAGGTAGTTAGTCAACAGTAAGAAGTGGCCTAGGTGGCAAAGTGGTTAAGGTAGTTAGTCTACAGTAAGAAGGGGCCTAGGTGGCAGAGTGGTTATTTTAATTTTTAATTAAAATAAAACTCCCTTAGATAAAGTCAAGGACGATTTGTGACATGAAAACAGCAAAGGCATAGTAGGAACCTATCGTGGTGAAATATTATGCCTTTATTGTTTATATGTCACAAATAGTCTTTGACTTTTGATACGGGAATTTAACATAGTAAGTCAGCCATTTTTTTTTCAACAGAGACCTTGCGTTGTTTTAAAAAGATAGTCTGCTTACGTGGCAATCACTGGTTTTTGGATAAACCGTGAGACTTTGACATCCTCAACCGTAAACGACACTGCCCGAAAGGTTTCGTACTAAAACAGTCATCTCCTTGTTAACAGTTGCGTAATAATTTAGGTTTAAATTTACTATGGAAAATCACCCTATCAAAATGAAAAAATAGCCCTTGATTTCAAAACGTTAATAAACTGTGGAAAATCATATTTTTTATTCAATTCGCACATATTTTCCAATCTTCTCTCTTCACGTTGTGCACGCAATATGTATTCACGTTATCCATCACTGCATGATCGCATTTGAACATGTGTTGTAAGTGATTCATGGTCCCAATATGCTGTCTAACCAGTCCATGGCACAACAGTCGCGAAACAAACTATAATTAAGCCCAACTAAGAGGCGAGACAAACATGTCGAAAAAAAACAGACAAGAAAAAAATAACACGAAACCGAAGAATAACACAAAGGCTTAATTTGGCTTTATACTTGGTAAAAAGAAAGCCTCAGAAACAGTAAGGGTTTCCACAATGGAAAGGTATATTTGACTTCGTCATTTAAATTATTTGAAAAAGGGAAATTGTTTACAAAAATGCATTTTAACATAGTAGATCCCAGGATATAAAAATTATATAAGCGACTTGTAAACGTAAATGAAACAGGATTACAAATAAAACTGGTGGAAACAGGATTATAGAAAAACTTTTTTCAAGAAATCAGCACACAATATTTTATCAGTAACATCTGTGTAACAAACAAAGACACGAACAAAGGATGTACATATATGAGGTTGTGGTGATATATTGGTTATTTTCAACTACTAATGGAGTATCTTTTTACAGACATACCAGACAGGCGACAAATATAAATGTTAATGTAAGTCAAACTGTCAAACCATTTACTTTATAATTTACTGTATTTGTATGGGTAGCGTTAAACTATCATTATACCGAGTTTTTTTGTTTGAATGGCGTTTAACGTCACCTTCCGAAAGTTTTAGCTATATCCTGACGTCCAGCTTTTATTTTGTGCAAGAAGCCGGAATACCCGGTAAAAACTCTTGACCTTCGGGAGGAAAACTGGCAATCCTTGTCCTTGACAGGCATGAGATCAACAATAGATGACAAACTACATGCTTTAGCCACTCGACCGCCGAGACTCAATAACTAACATCAGTGTTGACAGGCACGTGATTAATAGTAGATGACTATACTACTTAAACCACTCGGCTACCGAAGCGAGCCCCGATACCCAGTTTACATGCATTTGTCAGTAACAAACTTAGATCCGCTGTCGGGTAGATAGCGCTAAATTTTACCGTCGACGACGAAAATACGAATAATCTGTTTCTATAGTGGCCTAATAGAAATTCCTTTTTTGTTTATTTGCCAGAACCTTTAAAAATATGATATGAATATAGGTGTAGCCTAAATGCACATTTTATGGTTCGTGACGTTACTTCAGAGCACCCAAACATTTAATTGGTGTCGTGACGTCATCTCTAATCTGTTGGTGACGTCACATTATTGTCAATTTAAACAGCGTATCAGAGATTGCAAACAAATTCGTCTGAATTTAAAAGTTGTTATTTAAAAAATAAACACTTACATTTTACCTGCGGCAAATTTAATGTTTTATCAACTATTAATGATTTTTAGTGTTCTTCTTCATTATTTTCTTCGTACAGCTACCATTTGAAATGGGTTTCATATGGATGATGTGACTTTTTTACACACACATATATAACCGTATAGCTCCCATCTTCGATGTTCGCTAAAAATGATATATATACAAGATGTACAATTTAATTATAAAATTCGTATCATATGGCAACATAATTTGTGAGGTATATAAGTGTGTGTTTATCACTGATTGACAGACTGATTAATCATCGATAATTAAACAATCAATTTTGGCATCAGATGTAGACAAAGAATATATTATCATATACATGTATCATAAAGGGACATTGAACAAGTCTGTGTTAGTATGCCAAACAGCCGGCCATCGTCCCTTTAAGGGTTAGTATGCCAAACAGCCGGCCATCGTTTCTTTAAGGGTTAGTATGCCAAACAGCCGGCCATCGTTTCTTTAAGGGTTAGTATGCCAATCAGCCGGCCATCGTTCCTTTAAGGGTTAGTATGCCAAACAGCCGGCCATAGTTCCTTTAAATGTTAGTATGCCAAACAGCCGGCCATCGTTCCTTTAAGGGTTAGTATGCCAAACAGCCGGCCATCGTTCCTTTAAGGGTTAGTATGCCAAACAGCCGGTCATCGTTCATTTAAGGGTTAGTATGCAAAACAGCCGGCCATAGTTCCTTTAAGGGTTAGTATGCCAAACAGCCGGCCATCGATCGTCCCTTTAAGGGTTAGTATGCCAAACAGCCGGCCATCGTCCCTTTAAGGTACTTGTAATGACTTTGTTGCTATTGTTCTTAAGTTTGTTTGAGTAGAACTTTTTCACTCTGATCAAGCGCCTGTGGATTATTTCATAATTCTGTTGACTTTTTAAAACTGTAGTAGTATGGTACAAATGAAGAATTTATTTTTTTTTTAATTTCTTTAAATTTCAGCAATATTTACAAAGGTTTGGATACATGCCAAGTACCAGCGGATTAAATGGTACGGCGAGAGCAGATGTAGACACATCAAGCGGGCTCCGGTATGACATCATTGTAAATGCTTTATGTGTTGTATCTAAACGAATTAGAAACATCAGATTACTTTTGTCCCAAATATGTTACGTCTGTCATCTTTTTTTGTTAGAAGGCATCAAAACAATGATTCAAACAAACTTTTAATGTATCATTCTTTACACATCTGAGGTTATCGTAATGGCGACTTCGCCACTGCTAGCAAAAGTATAGGTATATTTAACCGGAAGCATAATATATTTCATACATGACTACCAAACTTCAATTATGGTTATAATAAAATATAAACATATTTTTCATTAAAATGAATTCCGATATAAACCGTTTCAAGAAAATCTCGGGGCCCTACAAAATATAAAAAAATATATATAAACTATAAAAATTGAGACCGCTTTTAGCGACATATACAAATTATTTTATTGTACAATTCCCTTATTTGAAACTGAATATAGAACGTTACCACTGCGTATTTGAACCTTTGCAATTTTTAAGTACACAAACAGTACACAGGGGTACGTCTTTACAAATACATGCAAATGGACAGTTATTTTTTTATTTGTAAATAAATAATTACAGGATATTAATGAAAACTGAAAGAGGTTTCAATTTATTTTATTTATTTAAACAAAAAAGGTATATAGGGTATAATTATTAGACTTCTCAACTTTAAGAGCCATGTTAGTATACGCTTCACAGAATTATTATTTAAAATATATGAGTTCTTAAAAGCGTATCGCTTGGGGTTAGACAAAACAGCTCTCTATACTATTATTTGAAACCGATCAAAATATTGCTAAATATACAAACGACCGCTTCCGCACAACACGCAGAAATGGAGAACGAAGTTAATTCTTTACAGAGTTTGTGCAATTTTATCATTTTTATCTAACATTATTTTTGGTACTTCTGACAAAAGAGGTAGAAGGCTGTTTACCCTTAGTAAAAATCCTTTATTGACTAAAATGCTGTAACACATCAACGTATTTGAATGAACAATTACATCTCTTTATCGAAACGTACTTGTAATATACGTGAGTAGATCTTGATACACGTTTTCGGTACGAGCCATCGTTAAAAGTATTTATTATGAAGCTAGGAAAATGTGTAATTGGTTTTAAAGTGATGTTTTTTTCAGCAATTTTTAGCTCCATGTATATCATGGCATTCAGTTAGTATTGTAGAGGAAGCTCGAGTAACTGGAGAAAATCGTCGGCACGAAAAATGGCAATCCTTGCCCAATAGAATTGGAGTCGAGTACACCCTGATTGCGGTGAGACACGAACCCGCAACCTCATAGTTGACAGGCACGTGATAAATAGTAGACTTACTTCCTTAACCCACTCGGCCACCGAGGTCCACAATCTAAAGTTAGAGTATGGTTAATTAGTTTGGATTATAATAACGAATACTAGTATACTATACAACAAAACGCATTAGTACTAAATGTATGTAAATTATGATCTACCTTTAAGTGTATTCGTTCTTTTCAGAGCATTTCAAAAGTGGAACCAACTACCAGTTACTGGAGAGTTAGACGCAGCAACAATAGCATTGATGAGTACACCAAGATGTGGTCTTCCAGACCCTCCATTAGGCACGGGATCGCCAAGTTCATATGTTATATGTAAGCAACTCTTACAGTTATACATCTCATCTTCTAAGCTATAGGTAAAAGCTTCATACCAAACATCTAACCCAGTCTTCAGTAAAGAAGACATTGGTCACACCAAAAGTTACTGACAACTGAAAGTCTGATGTTTTAATGTTACAGAATTAGATCCGCCATATTTAGGTTTTATCAAGACAAAAACAGATCATTTAACATCAAGCGAAGCCACCGTCATATTGAAACCCACATGACTTGTAAATGACCAGACATAAATATAACCAAACGTGAATAGTCGCTTTAATAGTGCAATACAAAATATACATATACTTGTTAACAAAAAAAACCAACAATAAGTAGACTGTTATATGATTTTTGACTGACCTGCAATGCCAGGGGAATGACTTCAAATATAAAAAAGGCCACGAGGTCAAAAGTAACCTTGACCAAGATCCTGTTAAGGTCTTCATTTGTTATATATTTTGATTGACTCTTGATAAGAATTTTATCTCTCCTGAATAAATGAAATTGATTGTTAATATCAATATATGGGTAACTAACTATTAAAAATATTTACATAGGATCTTTACTGTAGATCATTATTCATTCAACATGGTCCATGGCAAAATTATATAGATCAAGGACAAAACTTATTTCGAATTTTTCATTTTCTATCTATATGAAATAGTTAAACCTAATAAATGCTTAGCTTTAAATGCATAATATGCAAAGATCAAAAGGGCAGTAAAGTGAATTAAAAACTAAGAGATTAGATACAAATACTAATACAATGATGTAAATGCTTATAATTACTTCCGGGGGATAAGTTAAACAAGCTGTTTCAGAAACGTATCGTGTTATGTTCTTTAAATCAAGCCATGCTTATATCAGCTTTCAAAAGAAAGATACTTTTATAAGCTAATGATGTTTATCTTGTCTATAATTAGATAACAAATGGTCTAAGAACAACCTGAAGTACAGCATTACCAGCTATACTCCAGATCTACCACAAGATCAAGTTCGGTAAAAATCAAAACCAATATTTTTGTCATTGCATGTATCTGTAATTAATATATATTTTAATTTCCTTTAAATACTCAATAGCTCAGCAAAATTGTCCATATCGTATAACCATACTTGGTATTTCAGCACGTGACTGATTGTTAACGTCATAATTATATTGTTTGTTTGTTGGTATTAAACGCCACTTTCAGCAATTTTTCAGCTATATCATGGCGTCCAGTTTTTAATGGGAGAGGAAGCCGGAGTACCCGGAGAAACCCACCGACCTGCGGTAGGAAAACTGGCAATCCTTGTCAATTAAGATTGGAGTCGATTACACCCTGCCTGTATTATAATTATTAGTATTGAAGACGTTGACTAAACATGAATTCGGCAAACAACATGTGACAACACTAAAAATTGTGAATTGCAAATATTATATGATTACTAGATAAACAGTTTTTATTATTTCTTTTCATAATATTGAATTTAAAATATAAGAATTGTTTCCAATTGTTGGTTAGATTGGATATAGACGACTTTGGGTGGGTTTTCGCTGTACATTCGCGGTTGATTGGCGTAAAACGACCCAGAGTCTTCTACATCCAATGATCTAAACTGCAATTAAAACAATCCTTCAATAAACATCTGAAATATGTAATACACATATCTAATATACACACGTCCAATACACGTATCCTGTAACAATATATTTTAAGGAATATTGCACATTTCTGAACATGTTATATAATATAACATGATTTGGGTCTGTTTACGCCGAAGCGATTTATTTAAAGAATACTTTAAGTTAATGAAGAGGTTATACGATATATTCTAATATGACGTCCTTCAAACGCTTTGGAAACACACCTCTATTTAAATATTCAACAAAAAACGGCTGTTCCAGCCATTTCAAAAACCCCCGTGTGTTGATGTTTTTGCTTTAAAATTTATTTTATTTTGTACCTTTGTAAGAAAATCCAATAGATAGCACGATAGCAAGTCCATTTTCTATTCTATGCCTTTATTGTTTACATGTTACAAGTCTTCCTTGACTTTAGCTACGTTGTGTTTTCAAGGGACGTTGCGTTGTTTACAATGACGTTCAATGCAAACCGCGAGACTTTTCCCGCCCCCACCACAAACGAATTTACCGTTACGTATCAAAATCAAAACGCAACCGAATTTCAAAATGTTGATTAATTGTGGAAAATAACTGTCGATTTAAATTTGTACCATTGTGGATCTAACACAGGAGCAATAGTTAAGATCGACCAAATGCGGTAAGCGGTTTTCATTTCTCACGCAAACACAGCAACACATGAACAGTCCTAGACACGCCACGCGACGATTGATGTAATGAAGCATTTAATTTTGTGTTCTTTGTTTTGATTGTTAAATTTTATTGTAAATGTTAATAAATATGTTTGTTTGTTTTTAATTTATATTTCTTCGTTTTTTTCTACTAAATTTTACACGAGAAATATAATAATTTCGAAACAAGGGAGGTTCTCGGAAATGGAACAGCCAAAATAAACCTTTACCTAGGTAGTCGCGAAATGTAAAATTTCTGTATTTTCATATCAGAATCGAAATAATTCATGGCTGCCCCAATTTTATGGATTATTTAAATATGGGTAAGCATTATATTCATGAATATTTTGCCATGAGCGTTAGCGAATGATATAACGAATCATGGCAAAATATTCATAAATATAATGCTTACCCATATTTAAATAATCCATAAAATTGGGGCAGCCATGAATTATTTCTTAAATATGGTTTGGGTCTGTTTACGCCTAATTAACCGCGAAGCAGTTTATGAATGATGTATAAACTGACCCAAACCATGTTATATCGTTTAACTTGTTCAGAGATTTGAAATATTCTTGATAATTTAATTTAAACTATAAATCTTGTCAATTTAAAAGTTGAAAACAGCAACGACTTCTTAGAACTATTTGAAGTTTAACGGCGTAAAAATAGTGCGCGTGACCAACGCAAGTTATACGGTGTAACATTTGAATTGGCCACTCAGATTTCAGTTTATAAAGCAAATTAAATTATGAACGTTGTAAACAGACCCTAGCCAGATTATAGAGTATAACCTGCTCAGAAATTTGCAATATTCCTCATAATTTAATTCAAACTATAAATCTTAAAACTTTTAATGGTAAAAACGTTGATGACGTCATTTGAATTATATGGCATAAAAATAGGTCATAGGTCACGCATGTTATATCGTATAATATGGGTTGCTCGATTTGAATCAGCGAATCGGATTTCAGATAACAAAGCAAATTAAGAACAAAAACAAAGAAAACCGACCGAACAACATTAGCCAAAAGCCAAGGGATAGTTACAAATCCGGATATATATAGACAAACCCAACACAAAACCAAAAACATAAAACATAGAAAGAGAATAACCCTAACCCAATAAAAACCATGCGTGCACTCAGGTGCTCTGGACGAGTAAGCAGTGCCTGCCTCTAATTAGACACCCGTCGAGCTAGTCACTGTCCAGGAAAAAGTCAAATCCAGGAATAAGAAACACTACCAATGACTATAATTAAATTATTTACCAATAACATAAATTCAAGTACATTGTTGACTCGCCTGTATCGGTATTCTAAAATGACAAAACAAAAGGAATACGCTAATGTAAATTGTTTTCTTAAAATTAACATTTTGATAAAGGTTTGGATTTTAATATTGCTATAATTTTTATAAAAATTTGAAAATAATGAAAGTTACCTCTGTTTATTATATTTACACGGAACAGTCGAATGTCAGCTTACTCTAAAACTTTTAATTGGAAATGTATAACACATGCATAAAAAACCTCGTTGTGGCCATATTTTTAGTGTTGACAAACCACGTGATCATCAATAGACGAACTACCTTAACCACTCGGACAAAATATATTATACAATTGTCGCGCGTGATTGTTCTTCTTCCCTCTTTAAGGTGATAATGTATCAATTACTCATCTTTCAAAGGATGTCCAATATCTAAGTTTGTTTATTTTGATTGGCATTGCTATTGCATAAAAACGTACTTTTTTATATTATTCTGTGGGTCATTATAAAGTATAACTACCGTTCATTTTCAATAGAGCTGAAATAAACAGAGCGTTTAAATTTTGGACCGATGTGGCAAATCTTTACATTGTCGAAGCCACAACAGGGGTGGACATTCGAGCATCATTTGAAACTGGCGACCATGGAGACGGATATCCTTTTGATGGACCATGTAAGTAAAAGATAATCCTACGATCATGACGATATGCCAAAAAATATACCATTTCATAAATTACACTCAAAAAAAAATTTATTCCACTCGGGCATTGATATTTCTGTATTTCCGGTTTGAACGCCCTAATAAATCTTGAATAGACAACACGCACATTAAAAGTTCTAGATTTTTTTATTATTGATGGATTTATTTTTTAAAAAAAACTTGGGGATACATGTTCTAGTAGACTATTAGTCCAGTTAAATTTCTTGGTCATGTTGATTGACCCTGTTTTTGTGTTTTGTTTTTGTTCTGACTCGTGATTTTTACTTAATGTCACATTTTAATATCAGATGATGAGACAATTTGTAAATTTAGTCATTTTCCAAATGAACTCTACTGAATATTTTAGAAATTCTAGATCCATTTTTATTGTTCTCAAGGAGTAAATGGATTTAGGGGAAATAGCATAAATTTTTGTAATTTTTAACTAAAAACCCTTTACGCTTTAACTATTAAGACTTCCAGTATTTTTGTTTTGAGTGCCAGTAATGAGACTTAAATTGATACATGTTATAAACCAAAATTACAAGAAAAAACTACCACGCCTTTAAGTGTTACTATAGATACTACTTCCTTGTCGAAAAATATTCCGTCTCGTCCGAAAATATGGTTGCAGAAAAGTTCCCAATTTTAAAATTAAGTGTATAGTGTCTGTGCTACGTTGATATTGGATACACATATTAGTGACTAGTGGTATATCATGCCCATCCATTTACATCAACTAACCAACTCACTTTCTACAGTAATGGAGGCCGGAGGTTTGGCATGCCATAAACCTGGTTTAACACACCATTTCCTTTGAAATGCTTGTACCAAGTCAGGACCATTGCTGTAGTTGCTATATATTTGGTTGTTGGTTCTGGAGTTTGCCGGTTTCTCGGACTTGATTTGAGGATTGTCACTTTTTACAGTTTTCTCGGTGTTCGGTATTTCGTTTTGTTACCTTCATTATAAAACATATCGCGGTATTCTCTTCAAACTGTTTCAATGTCATTACTGCGATGTTCTACGCTGAAAACTTTATATATCAAGAATGTTTCCATCTCAGCATTCACAATGTTTCTGGACGTTAAACATCAATCAATCAATCTATTACTTTTCTGTACAATTTTTTAAAATTTGACCGCATGCAGAATATTTTTTATTTCTATTGCATTTCAGCTGGAGTGTTAGCCCATGCATTTTATCCAGAAACAGGACTTTGTCATTTTGATGAAGCGGAATTATGGGTAGTTAATAAAACAGGAATTGACCTTTTCATTGTTGCTGCTCACGAGTTTGGACACCTTCTAGGACTGGACCATTCCCAGAACACTAATGCGTTGATGTATCCATACTACTCTGGTTATATTCCGAACTACACAATAAGAGACGACGATTTAAATGCTATTGTAGCGAATTATGGTAAGTTTTTATTTATATTTAGAAAACTTTGATTTGTATGTTTATAATTTGCAGTATAGTTGTCAATAAACTGTTAATTGTTCTATTTTATATCATAATATCGTGAGTAAACCTCAAAATTTTTAAAATTTCAAGAATTCAGCTTTCTGATATAATTCATGAAAACATTGCAGTATTTTACAAAATGTAATTTAGCCAATCGGTAGCAAAGATTAGATCCTATCGGTCTGCTTTAACATGGTCTGTCAGGAAAAGTCGTTTATCTGGTATGTTGCAGTATATCTGTATTTTGTTTTTATTACTCAATATTACAGTAGAACTTGTAAATAAAAGAATTATTTCATTAAATATATAGAGTGAGTTTAAATTCGCCCCAGCCATCTTGTTTCTGACTTTGCCTGTACAAAATTATAAGGTTTGTGACTGACAAAAAAGTCCAGTCAAAGTTGTACATATATAAACATAACGTAAATTATGTGTAGGTACAACTACCTGTATCACGTCGAAAGAGGCAGTTGTGTACATTCGTATCCATTACGAGACGTCTTGAGTTGTGTTGCGAAATGTGTGCAACTGTCTAGACATGATACAGCTAGTTGTACCTACACTTAAATGTGTAATAATTTTATTTAAAATTAGAAGGTATAAAAAGGCCAGAACAAAAATAAATTTAAAAAAATTAACATTCAAAGAAGCATTCAACGAAGCAATTGTTTATAAAATATAGTCCCTTACGGCACACTTATTATGACGTCATATTTCATTCTAGAATTTGAGTCATCCACTGAATCGTTGGTTATACCGTTCATTGTCGTCAAGAAGTAGTTCCGTCAACAGAACATCTTGTATCAATTATATAGATGATTCAATGCTTTGCATAACACAGGTTGTATCAATCGGTAATTTTTCATAAAGTATTTAATATGGTTGTAATTCTAGGTCCAGCAACTACCACAACGTCGACAACAACATCGACCACAACTACTCCGACAACCACTACAACACCGACTACAACAACCACTCCGACAACCACTACAACACGGACCACAACAACCACTCCGACAACCACTACAACACGGACCTCAACAACCACTACAACACCGACCACAACAACGACTCCGACAACCACTACAACACCGACTACAACAACTACTCCGACAACCACTACAACACGGACCTCAACAACCACTACAACACCGACCACAACAACGACTCCGACAACCACTACAACACCGACTACAACAACTACTCCGACAACAACTACAACACGGACCTCAACAACCACTACAACACCGACTACAACAACTACTCCGACAACCACTACAACACGGACCTCAACAACCACTACAACACCGACCACAACAACTACTCCGACAACCACTACAACACGGACCACAACAACCACTCCGACAACTACTACAACACCGACCACAACAACCACTCCGACAACTACTACAACACAGACCACAACGACTACTCCTACAACTACTACAACTCCGACCACAACAACTACAACACGCACAACAACAACCACTACAACACCAACCACAACAACTACTCCGACAACCACTACAACACGGACCTCAACAACTACTCCGACAACCACTACAACAACTACTCCGACAACTACTACAACACCGACCACAACAACTACTATGACAACCACTACAACATGGACCACAACGAACACTCCGACAACCACTACTACACCGACTACAACAACTACTCCGACAACAACAACTCTTGCAACAGATTCATCCACTACATCCTCGGCAACTACGAATCCAGCTCTGACTGTTTGGCTATTATCATTTAATGCGGTCGTACAATGTAAGAAACATAACATGTTAATGTTAGCTAGGAATTCGTAAACGCTGGCTTAACCAAGCTGTAAATCAGTTAGACAAATCAAAGTCAAGGAATCTGTAAATCAGAGTGAGATTAGCTGTATCGCAGAGTAAGGCAAGCTTTAAATCAGAGTGGGGCAAGCTGTAAGTCAGAGCATGGCAAGCTGTAAATCAGAGTAAGACCTGCTGAAAATCAAAGTGAGATAAGCTATATCACAGAGTAAGGCACGCTGTAAATCAGAGTAAGGCAAGCTGTAAATCAGAGTAAGGCAAGCTGTAAATCAGAGTGAGATAAGCTGTATCACAGAGTAAGGCACGCTGTAAATCAGAGTAAGGCACGCTGTAAATCAAAGTAAGGCAAGCTGTAAATCAGAGTAAGGCAAGCTGTAAATCAGAGTGAGATAAGCTGTAAATCGGAGTGAGATAAGCTGTATCACAGAGTAAGACAAGCGGTAAATCAGAGTGGGATAAGCTGTAAATCGGAGTGAGATAAGCTGTATCACAGAGTAAGGCACGCTGTAAATCAGAGTAAGGCAAGCTGTAAATCAGAGTGAGATAAGCTGTAAATCGGAGTGAGATAAGCTGTATCACAGAGTAAGGCAAGCTGTAAATCAGAGTAAGGCAAGCTGTAAATCAGAGTGAGATAAGCTGTAAATCAGAGTGAGATAAGCTGTATCATAGAGTAAGGCACGCTGTTAATCAGAGTAAGGCAAGCTGAAAATCAGAGTGGGGGCAAGCTGTAAATCAGAGTGAGGCAAGCTGTAAATCAGAATGAGATAAGCTGTATCACAGAGTGAGGCAAGCTGTAAATCAGAGTGGGACAAGCTGTAAATCAGAGTGAGATAAGCTGTAAATCAGAGTGAGATAAGCTGTAAATCAGAGTGAGATAAGCTGTATCACAGAGTAAGGCACGCTGTTAATCAGAGTAAGGCAAGCTGAAAATCAGAGTGGGGCAAGCTGTAAATCAGAGTGAGGCAAGATGTAAATCAGAATGAGATAAGCTGTATTACAGAGTGAGGCAAGCTGTAAATCAGAGTGGGACAAGCTGTAAATCAGAGTGAGATAAGCTGTAAATCAGAGTGAGATAAGCTGTAAATCAGAGTGAGATAAGCTGTAAATCAGAGTGAGATAAGCTGTAAATCAGAGTGAGATAAGCTGTAAATCAGAGTGAGCTAAGCTGAAAATCAGAGTGAGATGAGCTGTAAATCAGAGTGAGGCAAGCTGTAAATCGGAGTGATATAAACTGTATCACAGAGTAAAAAAGCTGTAAATCGGAGTAAGACCAGCTGTGAATCGTAGTGATATCAGCTGTAAATCGGAGTAAGGCAAGCTGTTAATCAGAGTGAGATAAGCTGTAATTCAGAGTATACACGCTGTAAATCGGAGTAAGGCAAGCTGTAAATCAGAGTGAGATAAGCTGTATCACAGAGTAAGGCAAGCTGTAAATCAGAGTGAGATAAGCTGTAAATCAGAGTGAGATAAGCTGTAAATCAGAGTGAGATAAGCTGTATCACAGAGAAAGGCAGGCTGTAAATCAGAGTGAGATAATTAAGGTGTATCACTGAGTAAGGCCATCTGTAAATCAGAGTGAGATAAGCTGTAAATCAGAGTGAGATAAGCTGTAAATCAGAGTGAGATAAGCTGTATATCAGAGTGAGTCAAGCTGTAAATCAGAGTGAGATAGGCTGTATCACAGAGTAAGGCAAGCTGTAAATCAGAGTGGGGCAAGCTGTAAATCAGAGTGAGATAAGATGTATTACAGAGTAAGGCAAGCTGTTAATCCGAGTAAGGCAAGGTGTAAATCAGAGTGAGATAAGCTGTAAATCAGAGTGGGGCAAGCTGTAAATCAGAGTGAGATAAGCTGTAAATCAGATTGAGATAAGCTGTAAATCAAAGTAAGGCCAGCTATAAATCGGAGTAAGGCAAGCTGTAAATCAGAGTGAGATAAGCTGTAAATCAGAGTGAGATAAGCTGTAAATCAGAGTGAGGCAAGCTGTAAATCGGAGAGATATAAGCTGTATCCCAGAGTAAAAAAGCTGTAAATCGGAGTAAGACCAGCTGAAAATCGTAGTGATATCAGCTGTAAATCGGAGTAAGGCAAGCTGTAAATCAGAGTGAGATAAGCTGTAAATCAGAGTGAGATAAGCTGTAAATCAGAGTGAGATAAGCTGTATCACAGAGTAAGGCACGCTGTTAATCAGAGTAAGGCAAGCTGAAAATCAGAGTGGGGCAAGCTGTAAATCAGAGTGAGGCAAGCTGTAAATCAGAATGAGATAAGCTGTATTACAGAGTGAGGCAAGCTGTAAATCAGAGTGGGACAAGCTGTAAATCAGAGTGAGATAAGCTGTAAATCAGAGTGAGATAAGCTGTAAATCAGAGTGAGATAAGCTGTAAATCAGAGTGAGATAAGCTGTAAATCAGAGTGAGATAAGCTGTAAATCAGAGTGAGCTAAGCTGAAAATCAGAGTGAGATGAGCTGTAAATCAGAGTGAGGCAAGCTGTAAATCGGAGTGATATAAACTGTATCACAGAGTAAAAAAGCTGTAAATAGGAGTAAGACCAGCTGTGAATCGTAGTGATATCAGCTGTAAATCGGAGTAAGGCAAGCTGTAAATCAGAGTGAGATAAGCTGTAATTCAGAGTATACACGCTGTAAATCGGAGTAAGGCAAGCTGTAAATCAGAGTGAGATAAGCTGTATCACAGAGTGAGATAAGCTGTAAATCAGAGTGAGATAAGCTGTATCACAGAGAAAGGCAGGCTGTAAATCAGAGTGAGATAATTAAGGTGTATCACTGAGTAAGGCCATCTGTAAATCAGAGTGAGATAAGCTGTAAATCAGAGTGAGATAAGCTGTAAATCAGAGTGAGATAAGCTGTATATCAGAGTGAGTCAAGCTGTAAATCAGAGTGAGATAGGCTGTATCACAGAGTAAGGCAAGCTGTAAATCAGAGTGGGGCAAGCTGTAAATCAGAGTGAGATAAGCTGTATTACAGAGTAAGGCAAGCTGTTAATCCGAGTAAGGCAAGGTGTAAATCAGAGTGAGATAAGCTGTAAATCAGAGTGGGGCAAGCTGTAAATCAGAGTGAGATAAGCTGTAAATCAGATTGAGATAAGCTGTAAATCAAAGTAAGGCCAGCTATAAATCGGAGTAAGGCAAGCTGTAAATCAGAGTGAGATAAGCTGTAAATCAGAGTGAGATAAGCTGTAAATCAGAGTGAGGCAAGCTGTAAATCGGAGAGATATAAGCTGTATCCCAGAGTAAAAAAGCTGTAATTCGGAGTAAGACCAGCTGAAAATTGAAGTGATATCAGCTGTAAATCGGAGTAAGGCAAGCTGTAAATCAGAGTGAGATAAGCTGTAAATCAGAGTAAGGCACGCTGTAAATCGGAGTAAGGCAAGCTGTAAATCAGAGTGAGATAAGCTGTATCACAGAGTGAGGCAAGCTGTAAATCAGAGTGAGATAAGCTGCAAATCAGAGTGAGATAAGCTGTATCACAGAGTAAGGCAGGCTGTAAATCAGAGTAAGGCAAGCTGTAAATCAGAGTGAGATAAGCTGTAAATCAGAGTGAGATAAGCTGTAAATCAGAGTGAGATAAGCTGTAAATCAGAGTGAGATAGGCTGTATCACAGAGTAAGGCAAGCTGTAAATGAGAGTGGGGCAAGCTGTAAATCAGAGTGAGATAAGCTGTATCACAGTGTAAGGCAAGCTGTAAATCCGAGTAAGGCAAGCTTTAAATCAGAGTGAGATAAGCTGTAAATCAGAGTGAGATAAGCGGTTAATCAGAGTGGGGTAAGCTGTAAATCAGAGTGAGATAAGCTGTAAATCAGAGTGAGATAAGCTGTAAATCAAAGTAAGGCCAGCTGTAAATTGGAGTAAGGCAAGCTGTAAATCAGAGTGGGATAAGCTGTAAATCGGAGTAAGGCAAGCTGTAAATCGGAATAAGGCAAGCTGTAAATCAGAGTGAGATAAGCTGTATCACAGAGTAAGGCAAGCTGTAAATCTGAGTGATATTAGCTGTAAATCGGAGTAAGGCAAGATGTAAATCAGAGTGAGATAAGCTGTAAATCGGAGTAAGACAAGCAGTAAATCAGAGTAAGGCACGCTGTAAATCAGAGTAAGGCAAGCTGTAAATCGGAGTAAGGCAAGCTGTTAATCAGAGTGAGATAAGCTGTAAATCGGAGTAAAGCAAGCTGTAAATCAGAGTGAGATAAGCTGTATCACAGAGTAAGGCAAGATGTAAATCAGAATGAGATAAGCTGTAAATCGGAGTAAGACAAGCAGTAAATCAGAGTAAGGAAAGCTGTAAATCAGAGTGAGATAAGCTGTAAATAAGAGTTAGGCAAGCTGTAAATCAGAGTAAGATCAGCTGTATCACAGAGTAAGACAAGCAGTAAATCAGATTAATTGATGCAGAGTTAAGTAGTTGTTATTTAAAGTCAATCAAATGTCACAATAACATAGCTAATATCTATTAAGATCATTCTAATCTGTTCGTTAAAAAATATTTAAAATTGCCAGAATAAAGATTATAGGTCCGTGTTTTGTCTGCATACCATAAATTAAAATCCCCTAAAATTAAAATAAAAATGCTTCTAAGAATAGTTTGTTTGTTTGCTTAAATGGGGTTTAACGCCACTATAAGCAATTTTTCAGCAATCTCATGGCGTCCAGTTTTTATTGGGGTATGAAACCGAAGTACGAGGAGAAAAAACTTCGGTAAAAAAACTGACAATCTTTGTCAATTAAGATTGGAGTCGAGCGCACCATGCCCACAGTGAGACTTGAACCCGCATCCTCATTGTTGGCAGAACACGTGATCAATAGTAGATCTACCCTAACCACTCGGCAATTGTAGTGGTTTTATTTCTATCATGTCGTCTTGTTTTGTGTGAAAAAAAAACTCCTGTGATAATAACTGCTTTCAAATATGATACAGTTTGGATTATTTGTGTTTCTGTTAAACATTTTCTTATCATTGTCTAAACGGATAAGTGTAGAATTAGGTATGTTATACTAAACAAAAAAGTACTTCACTAGATGACATGAGACTTCAGCAAGAACGACAAACACAAAACGAACACAAAGTATCTTCCAAGATTGTGTCTTCAGCTAAAAAATGATTGTTTACTAATAGACTGAGAAAAATAAAAACAAAACAATAAAAAAATCGAGCATTTTATTATTTGACATAATTTGTTTCATACATTTAATTGCTATAGAAACACATTTTACAAACAATACAATAGCTTAAGTATGTATTCTAAAGTATTTCCTTAATTTACATGTTATTTAGCTTTATTTTTCCCCTTTTTTTACAGTTATTATATTTATGACACTGGTATGACGATGCTAACGAGTGGACGATATGACGCCGAAGACAGTTTTACACGAAGACAACTGCCGAAGTTGGAGAACTACCAAGCTTTAAATATTAGAACATTTGATTAGTTTAAGCAATTGATTGAAAGTTGTTTCAAGTAAACATTTCTGATGAAAATTATATAATCTCATTTGGAAATCAATATTGTACGACAATATCGTTTATCATATATTGTACATCATATTACACATATCACATACTTGTTCTTCGCTTTGAATAGATCCACACGTTTCACAACGCTTTCGTATTAATCACCACACCATGACGGACACATGAATCTAGCCCAACAAGGACCCGTTCTTGCTTGTCATCCTCACGGTGCATAACCGGAAATGTGATTTACTTTGAGTAAGATATCCTTCGAAAACATAGACTTAAGTTTCCACGTATATTTACCATGACGGACGCATGAATCTAGCCCAACATGGGTCGTTCTTTCTTGTCGTCCTCACGGTGTGCATACCGGAAATGTAATTTACTCTGGGTAAGATATTCTTCGAAAACATAGACTACAGTTTCCACTTTATAATTGGATTAAAATCAAATTTATCACCTTACTATAATGAAAAAAAGTTTGATGTCCTACGTGCGAAACCAGAGATATAGGTTTACAATGAGTGAGAATTGTAATCTCGAGTTATTTAATTTCAACAAAATAATAAACGGGACTATAAGAGAAAAGTTCTTACGTGACATGACAGATTTTACCATTTCAAATATTTTATTGATTAAATCAAAGGGATTAGATAACAGGCTAGGCCTATATACATCTTCTCCCAAACAAGATGGAAATACAAACAAGAACATAACATATATTACAAATATCGTTGAACAACATGCAAGTCAACCCACACTACACTCATTTAATTCTATGAAAATGAAATGTATTCAACAATTGCTAGATCGAAGATATCTTTCTATATAGTTAAGAGCAATTATTTACAAAATGAGTGTACTGTAGGTTAAGAGGAATGTTTAATTATCGTGAATATTTATACTCTTTATGTGTTGCATTTAGTATGATCATCGATTCCACCAGGCATATTAAATTATTCTCTGTGGATACAGACATAATATATAAGGTTACTTTTTGAATGAAAAACAAACAAAAATATGGTGTTTAACAGATGAAAAGATCAAAAATTAAAGATGTAAATAAATAAATATATATATATATATATATATATCTTAGCAGTTCTTATTTTAAAATATCTAATTGTGAAATTAGATTTAATGTGGGAAGTTATTAAATAAGACAACAACAAAGAAAGGAATACACGGTTAGGAGCAGTACGGCTAGCATGATGGAACGATGGACCAGCAACAACATATATTGATCATGAAATATACAAGATAAGTTTAATTCACTTACAAAATACATGACAGATGTGATAAGGAAGTTGTACGTTCCATGTATGACCATGCGTTTTTCTGTCCCTATCTATTATAAGGAGTAGACATTGCCAAAATGCGAGCACAGACAATATAGTCCTTTATTTATTATGTTTTTTTTTGTTTCTCTTTGTTCATTAGTTTTGCGAGTACCTTAATACACTATTCCACTATCATGTCTAGATAGTAACGTCAAAAAGAAGTAACTAAGTCAAATAGATTTAAACAGTTTATTAATCTATCTTAATAAGTTCTACAAACATTTCGGTAAGATGCATAAACTAGTATATGGAAATATTGTGACATTTGATGATATTTGTAAGTGTTCAGTTCTATGTTTGTTGTTTTTATTAAGTTTAGAAATTGAACACGGGACCTGTTTCCCATGGAGACGGTATACATAATCAAATGACGATCAGTCTTCGCAGTAAATGACTGTCTGTTACGTGATTGGGTGGTTTACTTAATCTATAAATATTTTTATCATGTCATTGGTTTACGTCAGGATCGCACTAGTATGTGTACTGAAATTTAGGTATTTTTTTTAGGTTGAATCGGTGTTGTAATCATTATTTTAGTGTAGTAATGTTACGTTCCACATATTGACTTCTATTTCATTTAATTCATTGGTCAGTGAACATTTAGAAGGTAAACATTGTACCAAAATCTCCCTACATTTTAAAGCTGTTTGTTAAAAATAATATTTTCTATGTTTTTATTTTCGTTCAGATATTGATGCAAATACAACAACACATATTTTTACCGCTTATTTTGAAAATTTGTTCGGAGAATAAATTTTTGTTTAATTATTTTTTTTTAAAGCACGTGTGAATTAAGTGACGACATACATTTAAATCTCTCAAGCACCATTGGATAATAATTTAGCGTAAACAATGTTCTCAAAAGGTACATTGTTTACCTATCCTACATATACATTACAAAAAACCAGATACTCTAATAAATCAATAAAATTTGTAATGCAGCTAATAGACGGTTAGCTTTTTAGAAAAGCTAAACTTGTTGTTAACACAGTGTTATTTTCACTGCAATAGGCTTTTAAATTGTGTATTAATTGTGTGCATTTCATAATTGACGTTGTACTGCCGAAAGCCCTAACAGTGCCTCTAAATTACGATAGGACGTCTTTTTTATAATAGTGACGTTGTTAGACGATTGTCAGTTAAATAAAGCGTTTTAGAGCTTGCAAAAATCTGTTTGATATTTTTCTTGTTGATTTTAAATAGAACATTATTTTTTTTATCGATGTCAAATTATTTAAGTCTACCTTAAATAATTTTAATGCTCTTCTGCATTCACTTTGCGACAGCTTTTTGACGATAGCAACATCCGGACAAAAAAGTCAATATCAGCATTGAGCTGATTTTGATCACGTGAAATTGATTTAAGATTAATGAGGACACCATACCCCCGTAAAAATTTGTCATTAATTTTTTTTTGTTTTTTTCGTATGTTATAGTATGACATTAGTTGACTATTATATAAAAATATTATACCCACTTTCCATGCTTATTTTTGAGATAGAGGTGGCAAGAGTTACCTGCCCCTTGCTGATCAAGCCCAACACTATATATGTAGTTTAAGGGTGTCCCAAAAAATATTTTAGCTCATAAATGAAAAAGAAAGACTATTGTGATTACTTATTGCCATAACGAAAAATATTGTATTAGAAACTGTAAGATAAAAGTAATGAATAAGTCTAAATCTGTCAAAGTACCCCTTTTTCTGTATTTTTTAACCGTCTTGGACGCCCTAGCCTAACCATATTTTATTCAATAAAAAAAATTGTTACATTAGGATTGTCGTTTTTTTATTTCAATTCATTTGTTGAAATAATGACTTTCATGTATAAAGAAATCAACATAGCTTTCCACGCTTTCAAGAAAAATATAAGCCCAAATATACCCCCACCCCATTGCTCCCTTTATTTGCCTATTCAGCTCAAAGGCTTAAATTTTCCCCTAAGCATTCATAAGTTTTAGGTCTTTTGATATGTTCCAGTATACTTTGTACCTAGCTAGTTTGTAATCTGTAATCAGTGTGTTATTTCAACGTTTCCAAGGTCATATTTTTAAGGTCAAGGTCACCAGAT
Source organism: Limnoperna fortunei (assembly GCA_944474755.1). Taxonomy (NCBI): domain Eukaryota; kingdom Metazoa; phylum Mollusca; class Bivalvia; order Mytilida; family Modiolidae; genus Limnoperna; species Limnoperna fortunei. Next base: position 60,335,885 of record OX104121.1, on the reverse strand, counting down.
GACATTGTAGTAACACCCGAAGTCTTAATATGTAAGGAAACATACACAAAAGAGAAACCAAAAATCATCAACAACATAATTTTGCATATCTCAAGTCTACATTGTACAAATGTTGTATGCATCATGTTTATTCTGTAGCTGATTCATAGCAATAGCGATTATAGCAAGACAACAAGCAGCGCCCTCCGGGTGACTTTGAAGCTGTTTTCTATTTTGGAGTTTGTAGTTTCATTGTTTATGCGGGTTTTGTCGCATGTACTTTCATTGTTAATGTGTGTTATGTCACATACATTTATTCCACATCTGATTTTCTTCTATCATATCAAAAGCATAAATTATTTTTAGAATGGATGCCATTGATAAACGTCAGAGTAAAACAACGGTAATACTGGGATGATTAAATTAACTAGACAAAATCGATCTAGCGATCACTGATACCCCCGCTTTTGTAAAAATTTTAAACATTTTTCGTGGACTCTGACCTTGAAATTTGACAAATTTCCCCCAAAAGCAATAGGCTTCTTATCAACATAATATATAACAATATCCCACAGTTTCATTCAAATCACATGCACACTTTTTGAGTTATTGTCCAGAAACAACATTTTTTCTAAAATTTTTAAAAGTTTTTGTGGACTGCGACCTAGAAATTTGACAGATTTCCCACAAAATTAATAGGCTTCTTACCAACCTGATATATAACAATATCCCAACGTTTCCTTCAAATCACATGCAAACTTTTCGAGTTATCGTCCGGAAACAACTCGTTTGTACAAATTTCTAACGTTTTTCGTGTACTGTGACCTTGAAATTTGATGGATTTCCCCCAAAATCAATAGGCTTTTTACCAACCTGATATATAAAAATATCCCAAAGTTTCATTCAAATCAGATGCAAACTTTTTGAGTTATTGTCCGGAAACAACTTTTTTGTTAAAATTTCTAACGTTTTTCATGGACTGTGACCTTGATATTCGATGGATTTCTCCCAAAATCAATAGGCTTTTTACCAACCTAATATATAAAAATATCCCAAAGTTTCATTCAAATCGGATGTAAACTATTTGAATTATCATCCGGAAACCAAATGTGGACGGACGGACGGACGGACATGAGGACCACTATATACCCCCGACTCTGTCGAGCAGGGGTATACATATCCAAAAAGAACTAAGACAATACACGAAAACAACCTGGAGATATTGGAGATCACAATGGTCCTCACTTGGTACAGAAATTTTAAACGAAATGTTAAGGGCTATTCCAGAATTGCACATGGGGACTCTAGATGCATTTTTTTGAAGATAATAATAAAAGGAAAACAAGATTTATATAAAACACATGACAATGATTTTATTTAATATGATTAAATGAAAGAGAAGAATTAATTACTGATGAACATGACTACTAAGATAGGTTTCTGTTATTGAATATGAAAATTATTTAAGCTGTTTAGACAACTAGAATCGTAGCTGTTAAATATGAAACCAAAATCTTAATTTTCAGTTTATGTTATTGCAGGTGTAGAAATGTTGTGACATAAATATAAAATACTGTATTGCCAAGTGTATAAAAATTAGAGTACAAGAGAAAAAAAACATATTTTAGTCTTTATATATGTATTAACAAGAAATACATGAGCAAACTCACAAAAGAATACACCCACTTCATAATGGACTCTTATGTTAAAATTAAAACATTCGCAAGTACTGAAATGTAGTTTAAGTTTGGTCAAATTGCACCAAACAGTTCATAAGTCATTGCGCTTACAAGAGATGGACGGACAGGCAGACAGACATGGTGATTCCACAAACTTTGTTTGCAAGTGGTATAAAAAAAGTGGCATGACCAAATACAGTTATGCATATCTACTTTAGATGGAACATGCATGATCATACAATATCTAGTAATGAGAGACAGAACAAATTGTATGTCTTTATCAATTTGTGTATATCACTGACAAACCATTACAAAAAATCAAATACTAGTATAAACTGATCACACATAAATTTAAAAATACTTTGATTGTACAGCTCTATGAATAAATAACTAATGTGTAATAATATTACAAATAAAATGTATGTGGGTTGTGCTTAGACACAATTGAAAATTCAATATATTAGCTATATATTTTGATAGGTTACCACACTTGTTTATAAGTTAATTGGTTTTTGACATCATTTTGAGGGTAATAATCTGAGGATTCCAAAAATGTTTGTAAAATCTCAAAAGCTGACCCTCAAACATTCTAAGTTAAGCTTTATTTATTCCTCTGTACAATCAAAGTATTTGTAAATTTTACTGATAGTTAATCTTTTAAAACCATGCTGGGAAAGAACATATTTAATACCATTTATCTTATCTCTTTGGTGAGCAAGCTTTAGATGGAAAAGTGTAGTCCAGTTTTTGACAATTTTCTGGCAATTATAGATTGGAAATGCATTTCTTTTTAACAATGTCACAATAGCTTAGCTCCAACATTTTTAGGTTAAGTGGAAAAATGTCTTTTCCATGGCACTGATTTTTCCATTTCAAGAGAAACAAATTTTACAAACTTCTAACATCCTCAATAGCATTGTGTGCATCGTATTCTATTCTCAAAAATGTTTTTACAAGAGCTTCTTGAGTAATTTGGAATGGACTGCTTTGGTACAGTTCTTTTGGAAAGAGACAGTGCATCCATGCACCCGTACATAGATTCTACCATAGTTATTTGGAATGGACTGCTTTGGTACAGTTCTTTTGGCAAGAGACAGTGTATCCATGCACCCGTACACAGATTCTACCATAGTTATTTGGAATGGACTGCTTTGGTACAGTTCTTTTGGCAAGAGACAGTGTATCCATGCACCCGTACACAGATTCTACCATAGTTATTTGGAATGGACTGCTTTGGTACAGTTCTTTTGGCAAGAGACAGTGTATCCATGCACCCGTACACAGATTCTACCATAGTTATTTGGAATGGACTGCTTTGGTACAGTTCTTTTGGAAAGAGACAGTGTATCCATGCACCCGTACACAGATTCTACCATAGTTATTTGGAATGGACTGCTTTGGTACAGTTCTTTTGGAAAGAGACAGTGTATCCATGCACCCGTACACAGATTCTACCATAGTTATTTGGAATGGACTGCTTTGGTACAGTTCTTTTGGCAAGAGACAGTGTATCCATGCACCCGTACACAGATTCTACCATAGTTATTTGGAATGGACTGCTTTGGTACAGTTCTTTTGGAAAGAGACAGTGTATCCATGCACCCGTACACAGATTCTACCATAGTTATTTGGAATGGACTGCTTTGGTACAGTTCTTTTGGAAAGAGACAGTGTATCCATGCACCCGTACACAGATTCTACCATAGTTATTTGGAATGGACTGCTTTGGTACAGTTCTTTTGGCAAGAGACAGTGTATCCATGCACCCGTACATAGATTCTACCATAGTTATTTGGAATGGACTGCTTTGGTACAGTTCTTTTGGAAAGAGACAGTGTATCCATGCACCCGTACATAGATTCTACCATAGTTGTTAATAAACCATGTTCCCTTAGTGCACTACTAAGAATCGGCACATCATAACTTTGGATATTATGTCCAACAAGAATCGGTTTATTTCTTGACTGTAAATATTCCGTGAAACAAACAAGCGCATCATATGGTTCTTTACTTTCAACGGGTTCACCGTGATGGTGCATTTCATTATTCTCAAATGAATATGTGAGACCTGTAATGGTACTAGCAGCTCTAGAGATAGGCTGTCGTGGTTTGATGTAACAATCAAAAGTATCGGTTCCATCATAGGCTGACAGTTGCGTTATATCAGAACATCTAGCCAACCCGTTTGCCTCTATATCATAGGCTGACAGTGGCGTTATATCAGATGATCTAGCCAGCCTCGATATCAAAAACAACAAATACCTTATTGTTGACAGAGTATGGAGTTATATGTTTGTGAATTATGATAAACTCAAAAATATTTTATATGGATGTATGTTTAATCGGCAAATATTTTGCTGAAATAATGCTAGCGGGTTTTTTTAGTTGTAACTTATAAAAATAACCAGTAAAATTATATGCGAGCGTAGCGAGCTCTCTAATATAGAAAATCTGCCAAATTGCATGAGACTCAAAGAACTATGGAGGAAAATTCTTTCTATTAGAAACATTCAGAATTCTCTGAAGTTTTCGAAAATGTCTGCATGTGCAGAAAAACAGCAGGAAATAGTATCAATGGAATGATTTTTTTTGTACTCACGCGAGCTTTTAAGGCAATGTCTTTCTCATATTATAACAGTATAGGTAAATTTTGTGTCACTGAAAGGGAGCAACCATTTTTTTTTTGGGGGGGGGGTATGGTGGAAATTAAGAAACTTGAAATAAGAAAGGTAGGATTTATTGTGTTCCCAACCCAATCCCAATATTTTTTCAAAAGAGGTTGTAAGCCTGAGATTTAATTGGGGGGAGGGTGGCAAATAACCAGACCAGATTTTTTCTTAAAATTGTTGTCATAGACATACATTTGTACCTGTAGTTGCACTGCTGTAAATCGTACAAACGGTTTTGACGGGGAACCACAGCCAACGACCAAATAGATACATACATGTTTAGATTTTCAAACAGGAAACCCTCATTCATATTGTTATTTGATTTATCATGTTCATACTACATACATGACATAAGTACATTCTGTATTTATTTAATCATGTCCAGTCTTCAAATCGGCCACCAGTCTGACGTTCGTGGCTGGACAAAAGGCTTTGGGGGCATCTAAAACGTGTGTTATTGAATATCCACCTGGCTTGTGATTTTTTTTAGAAATGTATTATATTTCATATTGTGTACCTCATGTACCTGACTTGTATAAAATTTTCTGAGGGCTTGTTGGTAAATGTAAAAGACCTTTTGGCTTGTGCTGTGAAATTTATAAGTTGAAGACTGCATGTCTATGGCTTCTCTGACTTTTTGTTTTCATCACTGTTCATGTACCGACAGGAAAAACCAACATTCAGTAAAACAATGTTGTGTGTGAAAATTTTTTTGAGAAATTGGCATTATTTTTAGTTATACCTCTTTATCACCAACAATATCAGAGAGATAGAGATCTAGCTGACATTTCTCGCATCTCAGCTCTTTAGCCAAAACCTCCAACTCCACAACTCTTCTCCCGGCGTTCCATGTTTGGGACTGTGACTCTGTCTTCTCCACTGAGACAGTCCATGCGATGTCTTCCACGGGAACATGTACTTCATTATCGTAATAATGGTCCTCTTTCATAGCGTTGCTTGTTTTTTGTTTACCCTCGTAATCCATTCGGATTTGTTTCTTCTTTTCTTACTGCAAAAGCGTCCTCGCAGACGATGACGCGAGTCCGCCATATTGTTTACATTGGTGACCACAAAATACGGAATCGGGCGGACTTGTTTTCGTAAGTTAAAATTTTTATGAAGTCACGTGATCGGTGTCCGCATAACCTTAGCCGTAGAGTTCACCGCTCTTGTGCTCTCTATTAATATACGAAATATAAGCATGTTTTGGAAAATAATAAAAACAAATATGATATTTTTTACAACTAAACTATATTTTTATATAAAACGATGACGGGTAGACAAGTTATTTTGTTAACACAAATAGCAGTAGTATTCGGCAATCAGTTGTTCATCAATCTACATGTAATTAAATCTTTTACAAGCTCCTTTTTGTTATTGTCGTTTTGAAGATCTAACAACATCCCATTACAGGTCATCTCAGGTTGAACTTCTGTATTGACCAATCAAAAAATCAAACCTTTAATGTTGGGGAATCCTCTGTCATTATTCCGTCTCTCTCTCAAAGGTACTTATTGTACCTTTTTCATACCTTTTTCATAAGTAAACCCAAAGTTAAGATAAAAGCTAACATTTGATTGGTTCATTTTTTGGGGGATACCCAAATTTTTCATTGGATAATATTTATATCAAAAGTTCAATCTGAGATGACCTGTAATGGGTTGTTGTTAAATCTTCACAACGACAATAACAAAAAGGGGAGCTTGTGAAAGATTTAATTTTAATTAGATTGGTTGTTCATGAAAGCCATTTTGGTATTATTAAATTAAACCAGTAGTTACATCGTGCTAAGATTCCGCAGCAGAGTGCGGTGCTATGGAAACGGCACGTGCATTTTTATGTGAATCTCTTTTTCTGAAATGTATACATGTTTTATTGTATTATCATACGAAACAAAATCAAAATATAATATAATAAAGTAGTTATTACTGTTGCTTATTTTGAAAATATGAGTGTGCACGCATCATATTTTACTAATATTAAGGTTGAGGTTGAAAACAGCATCATGAAATACGTCCTTATATGGTATTGGTTCTTTACTTGACTGCAATTAGAAGGGAATTAATTTTTTATATGTCAGCAATTAGTAAACTATTATTTTGACCAGAATTTTTACTTTTGTTGTTAAAATCGTTAACCTATACGGATGTATTTAATAAATCTACATGCACAAATTATAAAAAAATCACTTATCGGGTAACCCGTAAAGAAAAATTGTATACACATTGTTTCGTCAGGTCTGGTATATGCATGTCTGGCTCCTAATAAAACAAAGTGTTCCTAAATGGTAAGCACTTCCTGTAACGACCCATCGTGAATTCTTTAAGGCTTATATAGGGACAGACCAAATATGTGGAAAGACAGAGATAATCTATGCAAGTTGGAGCACGATAGGTATCAACTGTGGATTTGTCGACAGACTCATGCAATCGTCCACCTCTGTTATTTCCGAATATTGTTGTGAAAGTGAATTCGGTTAGTCTGTTTACACATCAACATAATTTAATACGAGGAAATATATTACTATCAACTATATATAGATAATATCGAAGCAGAACTAAAATTTAATTTCCTTTGTAAGCTGAAATCTAATTGGCCAATTCAAATATAGATCCCCATAATATATTATAGAACTTGTGTTGGTCACGCGCACAATTATTGCGTCGTTAAAATTAAATTAGTTCTATGACGTCATTGTTGTTTTTAACGTTGAAAATGTCAAGATGTATAGTTTAAATTAAATTCTAACGGATATTTCGCGGTTTATAAGGCGTAAACAAACTCAAACCATATATATCGTATAACCTGTTCAGAAATTTGAAATGTTCCTTAAATATTGTATTTTACAACTAGAAATATAACAAAATTCTTCTCTGACAACGTTCTAATGGATAAGTATTTGTTTTCAATCTTACCACATATTATAATTTAGACGTAAAATTTCCAATAGTGGTGATTCTTATAGGTACCGTTTGATTTTGTTTAAGGTCTTAAAAAAATTGCATTTATTGCCTAGCAAATATCGGAGATATTTCATCAACGACTTTACAGGATAAAACTTGTATGCAACGAAAAATACAAGTGAATATACCAAAGATAGCTAAGTGAATTTGAAAAAAAACCTATTTATCTCATTTTTTTTCTACAACATACTTTTGTACAAATGTATGTAATAACAACGTCATCAATATTATTGATGATTCATGTAGTTGGTTAGAAGTACTCTTTTTACCACAGGTGTAGACTCTGAAGCGTTTTAGGCACGCCATATAAGAATTGTGTTAAATACGTTATATGCTAAAACTAAACGCCCGCACAAAACGAGGTCAAAAATGGTGTCTATCGCAGCTGCTCTTATTAGTTTTAAAAAAGGATATTGTACAATTTAAAATTCGCCAATACCAGATTAAAACTTATATAATGGATTTTTACACGTAGGATGAGCTGGGATTATTAATGTCACGTTCTAGAAATCAGACAAGACTATAAAAAAGTTAGTTTAAAAAAACAAATCAGTTAGTTCAAAAGACACACAAAGAGATGTATGTTTTGGTTGTAATATGTTTGCTAATGTCAACTAGTAGTGGAGTTTCTATTTACAGACAAACCAGGGCTGCGATCAATGTAGATGTAAGTCTCAAAATATAGTTTTAGGAATCGTTCTTGTTTAGCATATGCATATATGTATAATGAATATCAAAATTTGAATTCCACTGTAAAACCTAAGCAAAGAAAAAATTGGGGTACTGGCTGTCCATACTTCAGGTATAAAAATAATAATATAAAATATACATCATAATGTAAAATATCAGGTCAAAATATGAAAATGATTATGTGAAAGTTTTTAATTCTATTCGGTGGTGTAGGTGGACTTGCGAGGAAAGACGGACAGCCCCATCACTATATACCTCTACACTACTCTTCAAGTGGAGGTTTAATAAACAACTCGGCATAAAACAGTATACAGAATTATAAGGAATGTCTACTAGTACTCTACATTACACGACAATGCATGACTAAAATAAGTAATATTATTACCAAATTTACACTCAACACACCTATTACACCAAACATGTCACATGACACCCCAGAGAACCGAGATCCAGTTGTCATGCTTTCCATTCTTCAATGTGATATTATCACGCCACAGCGAAAAAATGAAATATAGAAAAGAAAAACTTAATTTAGTTTTAAAATTATATTCTTATCAAGGAATACTTACAAAAGTTTGGATACATGTCAATTAGAGGACTTTATGAGGTGAACGATACAGTGCCGTACACATCACTGGGGCTCAGGTAAGACAATTTATGTCACTGCTTCACACTCGGACAACTTGCATAAATTTTGCGACCTTTGTCTTCTTTCATTACTCAATGGATATTTATATGAAAGATTATTAGTGAAATGTTCCAATATCATAAATATACAATACTAGGGTACTGTCGAAAATATAGCTCATATTTTGTATGACACTTCGGAAATGCAAGGCTGCACCAAGCATTTCCCATGTCCCGCATCGGATACAAAATACAAAATAAATATTTGTTGACAACACATTAATTAGAGCTATGCAAGCACTGCTTACTCATCCAGAGCACCTAAATGCACCCGTAATTGTAACTGGGTTTGGGTTATTCACTTTCGGTTTTATTTTATTTTCGTTTCGTGCAGTTTATGTTTGTTTGAACCCGGCTGTTTAATCTTTTTGTGACGTTGCTAATTTTATTGATACTGCCATTAGAGAAGTTTAATATCATTGTAGACAAAACATATGTTCGTAATTTATACCAGCGAAAAAAGAGTTTTAGTTTCAGAGTTTATTACATAACGCTCAGACACGCATAAAACTGTAGCACGAAGAAATTTCTAATAACCATCCGACCAAGGGCAGTAAGTTGTCGGTGTAGGATGTAAAAAACTCCCCCAATAAATTTGTTTCTAATAAATGCAAACAAAATGGCGGAGCATAGAAAACGAATACTAGTAAAATACAACAAAGTAAGCATACTATGCGGATACTACCCAAACTGCTGTCAATTGATAATTATAATGCTATTGATGTAACGTCAATTCTGATTGGACAATGGGAATACTTTCATGTGATCAATTCCACTATTGATGCCGTTATAAGTGAACACAAGCGCAGACATTATTTCCGGTTATTAAATAATTTCCGCTGTATTTAATGTTGTTTTTATTGCCGTTGCATTAGAATGGAGATAACCGTTATGTATTGAAGATTTGCCGGCATCAATTGGTGGTTTGATGTCGGAAATATCTGTTTACTGGATCCGAATCCAAAGTTATCTATTACATGTATGAATTACTATCAAGAAAAAACTACACCATTATCAGTACTATTGCGCGCAAAGCTCCTACGAATGCGCGAATAATATCATTACACTTGCTCACAAAACAATACATTTACCTGTGTTTAAAATGCATCTCTTGTAAGTCTGTTCACTAACGAGTAGGCGAAGGTATCATTTGTGTGATCACAATTTTCACATATTAAAGCTTTACAGTTTTCATTGTTACTTTTTTTGCCTTTGCAAAATTTAACGGTACATCGCCAAAAAATATCGCCCTTTCAATGTTCTGTTAATTCTACTGTTTCTGGTTTCCTGAAATCCATGTTAACTCTAAAGAAACAATTTCGCCTCAATTTGAATTTAATACAGTATTAAATTATTGTATAAACAATAATTATACTTTGTCGAATATGTGAACTTTTCCTTAGACAAATTTCAAGTAATTTGATACAATTTATTTTACAACATTAAAATAAAATTAAATAAAATACTAAGATTATAGTTATTATGGTAATAGTTCCTATTTGATTTCTACACTTTCACACATATAAGTACAGCACTAAAACAAACGGAAAAGAACTTTTTGGAAGAAATAAATTTCTCACTAATGAGACAGCGTGGTACCTATTTTTAGCCGGTTGAGATATATAGGATCTAACACCGGTGGCAGGGCAAGACGGGAAAATCTCAGACACCCAAGTGAAAAGATTTCTGGAGACCAAAAGAAATCTTTCATGCGGGTGTCTGAGATTTTCCCGTCTTGCCCTGCCACCGGTGTTAGATCCTATATATCTCAACCGGCTAAAAATAGGTACCACGCTGTCTCATTAGAGAGAAATCCTTGTCTCAACCGGTGGGTGAGATAAGAATTTCACGCTCCTTTTCCCGTAAAAATGTATTGTGACGTCAACTGTCGGTTCAGCAATAAAAATGATAAAATATTTGCTTTAGTTGTGTTGGTTTATTATGCCTTTTTAAATATTAACATGAAAACAACATATCTGAGCTTCCATGACACAATTTATGCCACAATATGATAGCTGTAAACATCAAAACAAACATGTTGACGCAACATGTGTACACTGGAGATTACGTTCAGGGTAGATAACTCTATTTGTTGCCATCTTTCAATAGAACAGAACCGGATTTTTTTTAATGAATTAGTGAGAAATAGAATCAAACACCGGTGGTTGGGCATGACGGGAAAATCTCAGACACCCGCGTGAAAGATTTCTTTTGGTCTCCAGAGACCAGAAATCTTTTCACTTGGGTGTCTGAGATTTTCCCGTCTTGCCCTTCCACCGGTGTTAGATCCTATATATCTTTTATTTAAATATACCTTTATATCTTTCAATATTATAATGGCAATCATAAAAATAGCTGGCGTGCAAATATTACGTTGTAAATACGCCCCCAAAATCTAGTGAAAGTAGCTCCACGATTTTTCACCGGTATAAAATGTCTTTAAAAATAGCAATAGTAGTGAAATTTAGTGTGTCGATGCGAGTTTATATATATAATTTTGAGTTTATTGTACATGTCAATATCTGGAAATTAAAATAGCATGTTTCATTGTACGTTACCACAACGTACATTTTTTACTTTAGCACATACGATTTCCATTTTTAATGCTATTCTCGCAATGCAATCCTAAAAAACGTATATATGAATGGTCCGTATTTTGTACATCCGTTTGAGGTAAAAAGTTTTGACGCATCTCACAAATGAATATATTTCTCAGTATTTCCTTGTTCGACTTGTGTAAAAATTAAGACCAGTAAGAAATGTCCCGCTTGTCACCAATTGGTATACATCCAAGTTCCATTTGGCAAAGCCCTACAGAATTACATGTAACTGTGTACTAAGTTTCATATAGACGTTAAGCCATCTTCATAAAAAAGTTGCAACGTAAAGGTAAACCTGGTGTGGGTCGGACGGAGGAACAGTCCGAAAATCTATATGATCCCCAACTTTCGTGCGCGCAACATGAGACAGTTGTGAACATTCGTATCACTACGAGACGCACTGTGTCAATTTGTGATGCAGAATGCATCCAACTGTCGAGACGTGATATAGGTACAATGTATTTAATGTATATATATATTATACAATTACTGCACTTGAACGAGATCAGTATGAGGTTTTATGGAGCAGGGTAGAATAATATTGAACGAGGCGAAGCCAAGTTCAATATTATTCTACCCTGCTCCATAAAACCTCATATTGATCGAGTTCGAGTGTAGTAATTGTTTTATTACATAATTTATTGAGTCGTGAAATGAAATATGTTTTTTTAATTACCGAAAGTGACTGTCTTTCATAATATTTATTTCTGAAAAATCGGTAAAATATCGACATAATCCATGACGAAATGTTTGCATTGATTATTTCTTGTACAATGTCCCATCCTCAGTCCTTGCTAAGATTTACAAAGATTTGAGTCTAATTCCTGAGGGTCCGCCATTTCCAAATTAACTGACATATCCGTTTCACGTAAATATTTGGAAAAAAAATAATCGCTTGCTCTTCCGATTTGCGAGTGTTGACAGCATCTTTTTTCTTAATGATTTCATTAATTTCCAAGTTAGCAATATCTGCAAATCTTCGCTTATTAGCACCAGAACTATCCGCATTACGTTCACTCGATGACGTTACAACGTTACCATGTTTACAAACAACAATATAATCCGAACATCAGTCAGAACGATAATTTTGATTGGTTTAGGGGATTAAAGAAAGAAGATTTGATTGGCTATCGTATTTCCGTTGGGGGAAACAGCACGTGCTAGGTATTTTCATTCATAAATTTCTCACGAGAGTGCAATATGGTTTTTTATTGAGTAGAATGAGTTTTTTTGCAAACCAACATGATAGGAAATGGAAAGTCAGGTGTATTGGTTTCGGCCAATAGGAAAAAGGCTATATATATATATTATGTAATAAATATATATATATATATCAGTTAAATTGTGAAAGGTCTAAATTTATAGCTATATATATATATATATATCAGTTAAATTGTGAAAGGTCTAAATTTAGAACATTATAACGTTGACCTTGACGTTTTTTGCATTGATATTAACTAGTCTGCTTATGAACTTATATAACCTTGGCCTTCAAGGGAAAGGTCGTGTGTTTTTCATAACTCAAATCATTGCATTGTATCACACGTGGGGTTATAACTAATTTAAGGTACGGTTTACTGAGCTATTGCGCGATAATTTAGTTCGATGTTTGTATTTACCGAAGTAGGTACTATCTATCTGTAATATTGTTTTGATTATTTTTCAGGTGAAAAACAGTATGTTTTGTATTGCGAAATGTAATAATTTTGTTCTTTGCATTTAAATAAAAATATAATTCTGTTTATATATTCTTACGCGATCAAGCTGGCTAGGTGAACGATCATATTGTTGTATTCATTACATTATGTGCACGTGATTATGTGGCATAACCATTTATTGTAAATGTGTTGAACAAATAAACATTGCGTACTATTTCGTACTATTATCATAAATGCACATTATCTGCTCTCATCTGAATTTAAGTATATAATTAAACGCATTGTAAATATGTCCAATATTATATCATAAATGCACATTCAATCTGCTTTCATTGTTAATTGTATAATTAACGCACTGTAAGTATGTCCAACAATAATGAACTTCTTGCTACTGTTTTAATGGTGTATTAAACAATTTTCGTGATGTAAACAGTTAATATTCCATGGCTGCATGTGCTGCAGCAGCTGCAGCTGATCATCATGATGTCCTGACAGTAAACACGATTTACACATGTACATCTTTGCAAAATAAAATAATACATAAATCAATGTATTCAGAATTTCGAACATTTTTAAAACAAACGAAAACCAGTCCTTTATCCCAATTCGGATTGCAGATTTAACAAACGGTACAAATGTAAATAATTTGGGACAAAGATGGCGTTGATGAGGTCTCATTCCATCGTAAATGTTGCATTTTAAAGAAAAACATGTCGTCAAACTTTCAAGTCGAATATTTATTCAGTGAACACTGAAAGTCTCAATAAATTATTTCTTGTACAGAAAATGTATCAATGTCGATGTTTTGGAGACGGAAGGTTCACCCAATCTTGACATTTGAGTTTTGACCTTGCATACATTACTTTTAATAGTTGTGTACAGTACTGCTCAAATTTACCATGTCGCTTTCTTGCATCAAGTACTTTTGAGTTTATAAATAATCATTAAACACACCCGGAAAATATTCTTTTGATGATTTTTCTTATTAATAAATTGTTGTATTGTATGAAGACAGAAATATAGTCTCGATAAAAGTTGTTATTTGTTACAAAATATGTGGCCTTGATTGCATGTCGCCAAAAACCTATTAATGTATGTAACAAAACTCCTGAACATATAAACTGAAATACTGCTCGCTGGACATAAAGCAAACATCCATCCAAATAATCAATCTATTTTCTCTATAAAGCATGACCAATACACGTTTATTGACGTTCTTTTATTGATTTTAGATCAAGTTGAATCCAATTATCATCATAACAAATGCTTATCTATGTTTCATTTAAATTGTTGTCAGCAACGAATAAGACAGCGAAATTTATTGTGTCACGTTTAAGAAATTAAGGTCCGTAACACCGTTTGTGAGCGCTGAAACACTAAAGACATTTAAATAATGTGTCATAACTGCTGAAATACATTGAAAAGCACTTCAGAACATCATTAATATATTACTTATATTTAGCACCTAAAGGCAAAATAATTTAAAATGCAGTGCCTTTATTGTACGTAACATATAATGTACGTAATGTTAATGTATGTAACGGTAATTTACGTTACATTACATGTGATGTTATATATTATTTTCCATTACACTATTTATTGTAGATGAGTTTGAGCCAATAAAATTATTTATATTTTTATTTGTATTGTATTAATCTCTCATATTACAATACAAAATGACTTCCTGTTTTAATCCTCCATTTACTTTAATTGATTTTCCCCGATATGGTTACAACCATATCTTCTCTTGTTTTACTTATATAATTAACAAAAGTATTCTTTAAGCCAGAAAACCTGTTTGAAAAGGCATGTTATAAACAGGCTCGGGGCATGGGTGTAACCAGACCTCCTTCCTTTCCCTTATAAAAAGTACAAAAAGGCTCAACGTGCCGGTATAACCATAATGTCAAGGATCCACGGTACAAAAGAGCTCGGGTGCAGATGTAACCATATTGTCTTACCCTCCATGATTCATAGTACAAAAGGATTCGGCTTTTCAAGTAGGCATAATGTCTAAATTTCCATGTGCAAAATGTTTTTACAACGCTGGTCGCAAACATAAATTATGCAGCATAAAAAGCACAAGAAAAGGTAAGACAATGAAAAACAGCAAGGTTGAAAGTTAGAAGTCATGTAGTAGTCATAAAACTACTCTTATAATAAATCAAAATATGTTGTATAAATTATTTTTTTAAATATTTAAACTGTTTAAAGCACTATTCATAGTTAGAAGTTTGTTCATTTTAAATTGAAAATGCCACCAAAGTAATAGAATGGTGACTTTTTTATCGATATAATTACATTTAACTATCAAACCTTAAAACGTTTGTTTTTAAGAGCTTTTCAAGAGTGGAACCAACTACCAGTTACTGGAGAGTTAGACGCAGCAACAGTAGCATTAATGAGTACACCAAGATGTGGGCTTCCAGACCCTCCATTAGGCACAGGATCTCCCGATTCGTATGCTATAGGTAAACATTTCTCATAAATGTATAATTTTTATGTGTTTTACATCTCAGGAAATACTTTCGAACGACTTGTTAAAATGACTTCCTGTAAACGTTTTGACAGGTTTTTTGTTGGATAGATGACGCTTAAAAACAGGATGGCGAAATAGTCTTGAGCAAATTAAATGCATGCTTTGGAGAAAAGATACGATAATTAAATGCAGCTTCGCGATTTAAAATTCATTAAATTGCATTAACAGAATTTAATATCTTAAGGCAACGCCAATTCCATCTCTTTTGTGTATTTTGATATAATTATTAACCTGGCGTTATCACATAAACCACCTTCTGAATGAAAACAAAATAATTTAAACTTAAATATGTAACATTTTTTTTACAAACAACATGAAAAATTTGACATTAATTAAATTAGTAATGCCAATCAATTAAACAAATAATTTCAATTTTATCGCAGTTAATGTTAAATACCGCCATCTTAGTTTACAAATGTAGTTTCACCACTGTCATGTATATATATTTGGTCAACTTCATTTTTCAAAAAATAAATTCCTTTGAAAACCTCTACCGGAAGGAATCTCGACCAATCAAATAAAAGTATTTCTAAATGTGCAAAATAAAGTTATTCTTGTATCAATGCCGGGTAGAAAAAAATGAAGTTGATTAAAAAATTAAAATGTTCGTCAGTCCTGAATTTATTTATAAATATTATTACTTGTGATCGCGCTAATTCTTGCTTCCAAGTGAATATTTATGTTGACTTGGGCGAGACACTTATCATATCCTTATGTACTCGAACAAATCATGACACTATTAGCTTGCATAATAGTTTCATAATAATTTACACTATACATGTTTTTAAAATAATTTTCACATTTTCTCATTAGTAACCAAGTGGTCCAGAAATAACCTGAAGTATCGCATTGGCACTTTTACGCCAGATCTAACACAGGATTTAGTTCGGTAAGAGTTAAAATCAGTTTAAGTGTCATGATTCACTACTTATCCAATATATGTACCTGTGATACGAAAATTAATTTTCGGTCGGATTGTGCGAAGTGCAAACCCGGGTGAATTCGCGCGGATGGGCTGACGGGGAAAATATGATATAGGTTTCTACTTTGTGAAAATTCACAGAAAAATTGCACATGTATTGAAGTTGAGCATCTGCTATTATGGAATTGTTTGAGGGTTGTTTTCTAATTTTCCAGACTTGGGTCATTTTTCAGAACATCTGCAGAAGGCGGTATACCTGTCCTTAAACAGTGTTCATCACAGATCATTGAAACTTCACAGAAAGATTGCCCATGTATTGTAGTTGTGCACCTGATCTCATGGACATGTTCAAGAAATATGTTTTCCCTATTTCCTAAAAAAAGGAACAGTATATTTTTAAGCACATTTTATACATGATGTTTATATTTTTTCGTAATCAAATCGTCCTACATTTGTGACACAGACCTCCAACAATTTGTAAACCATTCCCCATTTATTAAGGTACATGTTTTGCCACCCGGTAATTTCAGACTTTTGCGAATTTTATTTCATGCACTTCATACATTTTAGAACCCCCCAGAACTGGCTTTATAACGAAGTTACAATAATCGTTTTGACCACGGTGGCCGATTGGTTAGTGCAGTTAGTCATCTGCAATTAATAACATGCGAGTAAACACCGAGGTTGCGTGTTCGAGCGTTAGTGCGGGCAGAGTTTGCCCGACTCCAACTTTATTTGACAGTTATTGCAAGTTTTCCTGCTGAAGATCGTGATCTTTCAATAGGTACTCTTGCTTTAATACAATAATAAAGGTGTACAATTGCTAAAATGGGGGGGGGGGGAACCAACGAACAAACACCAAATTATCTTTGTTCGTAAACGTACTTGTTTTCATGTGTTACCGGTATCATGTTGTAGCATGAATTTGGTCGATAAAGTTCAAATATGCTGTTTTCCTGTTATTATTTAAACAAGCAAAGAAACAATCTAATATGACGTCCTTCAAAAGCTTTTGAAACAAACCTCTATTTAAATATTCAACAAAATATGGCCGTTCCAGCCATTTAAAAAATCACACCCCCGTGTACTGATGTTACTGCTTCATTTTTAATCATTCCATGTTGTACCTTTGTATTGTGAAAATCCAATAGAATAAATGTGTTCACGATAACACGTCCATATTATATTCTATGCATTTATTGTTTACATGTCACACATCTTCACTGACTCTTGCTACGTTGTGTTTTCAAGGGACCTTGCGTTGTTTACAATGACGTTCAAACGATACAAACCGCGAAACGTTTCCCGCCTCCATCGCAAACGAATCTACAGTATCAAAATGAAAACAAAACCGAATTTCAAAATGTTGATTAACTGTTGAAAATTGTAGATTTAAATTTGCACCATTTTGGATCTACAACACGAGCATATGCTCGACCCTATGCGGTTAGCAGTTTTCATTTGTCACGCAAACACAGCAACACAGTCACAGACACGGTGACTCATGAAAAGATTTCTGGTCTCCAACGAGGCTCTGCCGAGTTGGAGACCAAAAGAAATCTTCCACGCGGGTGTCTGAGATTTTCCCGTCTTGCCCCACCACCGGTGTTTGATTCTATTTCTCACTAATTCGTTAAAACAAAATCCGGTGCTGTTATGTTTGAAGTTGTCAACAAATAGATTTATCTACCCTGAACGTAATCTCCAGTATACATTTTTTGCATAAATGTGTCTGTTTTGATGTGTACCGATATCATATTATGTGATACATTTGGTCGTGAAAGCTTATATATGTTGTTTTCACGTTAGTATTTAAAGAGACAGAGTATACAAACACAACAAAAGCAAATATTCAATTATTTTAATTGCTGAACACAGTTAACGTCATAATACATTTTTACGGGAAATGGAGCGTGAAATTCTCATATTTCAGCTAAATTCATAACGTTGAATTTAATTTAAACTATACATTATTCACTAGTAATCACATGCCTGATAACATTATGGATGTGGGTTCGAGTCTCACTGCGTCCACTGTGTAAAGAACTCCAATCTTAATTGACAAGGATTGCCTGTTTTCCTATCGAAAGTCGGGAGGTTTCTCCGGGTACTCCTGCTCTTCCCATTAAAACTGGACGCTATGTTGTAGCAGAAAATTTGCCTGAAACCTAAACATTACATTTAAAAAACAATGATTTTATGCAAAGCAATTACAGTGTTGTGTTGCTGTCAAGGTTTTACTTTCAGCAATCATTTAACAACTAAAACATTCGAATTACTTTGTTTTATATCATTTCCCACGACGTATCGATGACCAAGTTGTCAAAGGTATTTAGTCATCTACTATTTATCCCTAGTATGTCAACAATGAGACTGCAGGTTTCAACTTGACTGCTGCTGGGGGCGCACTACTCCAAGCTAAACTTTTAAAGAAGGCTAGTTTAGCTTGATTTTCAGGATGACATTGCTATACAATGACTGAAAGTACCGTCAAACCGTATTCAAACAACCCAAAATTCACTAGTGCCATTGAAGAGTATAACCACATGTAAACTTTCTTTTTTCATAGAGCTGAAATAAAACGGGCGTTTAAATTTTGGACAGATGTGGCAGATCTTTACATTACCGAAGTGACACTAGGGGCCGACATGCTACTATCATTTGAATCAGGTGACCATGGTGACAATTCCCCTTTCGATGGGCCATGTAAGTAAGCAATGTTACCATTATAGACATATTGTATAGCAAAATTATTTTGAACGTTCCACATGCATGTGTTGGAGTAAATTATCTATATGGAAACACTCTTTAATATCCATATTTCAATAATTGCTTAAGCATTTCTAATAATGTCACATAGAAATATCCATAAATCCTGTAATTAAATTTTTTTTTCCACAGCTACTACGATTCAAATATATAACCCATTCATAATTGTTTCTATGCATTAAGAATAACAATTAGTTTTACTTTATTATCCAAAACAATTAACATGACTCTAAAGTTCAGTATGAAGTAAAATTGTTTTAATTAAATAATTAACAAAACATTGCTCTATTGTCATTAAATTACATATTTATACACATTTTATGCTTATGTTGTGATTTGTTGACACTGATTTTAAAAAAAAAATAATGTATTCGGTCATTAATCGCTAAAAACACGGAAGCTCTTTGCTCTGCTTCGGTAGCACTGATGTAAGAAATGAATGCAATCTTTTGAAACTGCCGTATGAATTCGTTGACCGAAGCACGTTTTCTAAAAAGCGCGGTAGCGTCTCTGACATGTAAACACATTCAGCGGCTGAACCTGATTTATGTCAGGTGAAAAACGTCGGTGCGTAGTTCTACTGAGAAAGTGGTTATAGGTTAAAGTCTCCACATCAAAAATGGCAAGAAAAATACGTCATTATTAAACATTAAAACAACATGGAGGGAAGTTTGTGTAGCTTACTTGTTATCCTAGGTCTTATTTCATAAAACTTCTTAAATTGAGATTTTCCTTAAATTTTTTTTTCAGAAATCTAATTGGTCTATATTTGAGTTGAGGATAAGTTAAGGATATCCTCATATCTGAGATGTTTTATGAAACCGGGCTCTGTTGATAGTTGTCAACCAGAATGAGATTTAATTGTTTCAAATCAAAGACATGGATTGTAAATAGCGGCAAAAAAGCCCAATCAAGAATAAGCACAAAAAATAATCGTTAACCAATACGTCAACACGCTATGACAAACGCAAAGTATTATAATATTGTTTCTGCTACACACGTGGCAATAACACTAGTATCTACCTGTACAGGTATACAGAATGGACTAGTGGAAGTTTAACTATTTTGTCATTTTAATATTAATATGTCTGAGTAATCTTATTGGACGATTTAATACGGTTTGACCATTGATGGGAAATAATAGGAAAAGCGACTTTGATATTTCAGCTGGAGTATTGGCCCATGCATATTATCCCCCAACAGGACTTTGTCATTTTGATGAAGCAGAATTTTGGGTAGTAAACAAAACAGGCGTTGACCTTTTCATGGTTGCTGCACACGAGTTTGGACACATTCTAGGACTGGACCATTCCCAGAACACTAATGCGTTGATGTATCCATATTATTCTGGCTATATTCCGAACTACACAATAAAACAAGATGATTTAAATGCTATAGTAGCGAATTATGGTAAGTGTTTAGCCTCTGTAAGTATACTTAAATCATTTAGACCCCGACGAGTTGTTATTTGTTTTCATTTTACGACTTACTGATGGCAAGTTTTGTTTTTGCTTTTGGTTTAATTTACTTCATATCAAACAGATACAAGCTAAAAAGAAAATCCGTAACCATAACAACAATGGATTTCCATTTCATTTTACTAATTAAAATAAAATTGGACTAGTTAATAGAGCAATTATGGTTTGATATTAAATACTGGCAAAAAAGAATTTTCGGTGAAATATACAATCACACGTTTCTCAGTACAATATTTTAACAATATACAAGTCTATCGAAGAATTTGAAATTTGGTATGCCATATTGTTTTATCTATTTTCCTCTCTTGCTTTTACTTATTTATGTTGTAAAACAAACTGTACCATATATTATTATATATATACATTTAAAGCGACTGGTTCATAATAAAATGTTTTATAAATAGGGGTACATTTGTTGCAGGGCTGATTTAAGGTTTCCTATTGTTTTTCTAGGTCCAGCAACAACGACAACGTCGACTACAACCTCAACATCGACCACAACCCAGACAACCACCACAACAACTAACACGGCAACTACTACAACAGCGACTACAACAACGACTCCGACAACCACTACATCACCGACAACAACAACGACTCCCACAACCACTACAACACCGACCACAACAACGACTCCGACAACCGCTACAACACCGACCACATCAACGACTCCGACGACCACTACATCACCGACCACAACAACGACTCCGACAACCACTACAACACCGACAACAACAATGACTCCGACAACCACTACAACACCGACCACAACAACGACTCAGACAACCACTACCACACCGACTACAACAACGACTCCGACAACCACTACAACACCGACCACAACAACGACTCCGACAACCACTACAAAACCGACTACAACAACGAGTCCGACAACCACTACAACACCGACCACAACAACAACTCCGACAACCACTACAACACCGACCACAACAACTACTCCTACAACCACTACAACACCGACCACAACAACAACTCCGACAACCACTACATCACCGACCACAATAACGACTCCGACAACCACCACAACAACGACTCCGACGACCACTACAACACCGACCACAACAACAACTCCGACAACCACTACATCACTGACCACAACAACTACTCCGACAACCACCACAACAACCTCTCCGACAACCACTACAACCACTCTTTCAACAACTACGTCAACAACTACTACTAAACCAACAACTACCTCAACACCACCAGCAGCGACCAGTTCAACATTGACTACTTCTACAACCTCAACAACACAATCGCCTATCTTTTCATCAAACACAACAGCAGAGTCGTCTACCAACTCCACATCATCTGGAACAACCAAATATCAGAGTCCGGTTGTTTGGCCATTATCCCTTTATGCGGGTTTTCAGTGTAAGAAGCATTATTTATAACGCATTTAGGTAGTAATGGAAGAGAAGGTTCGTCGAATTCTCTTTCTTTATGGAGCTGAAATTCAATCAATCAATCAATCAATTAATCAATCAATCAATCAATCAATCAATCAATCAAAAATGCCTTTAAAGATGACAAGAATTTCCTTTCATGTAATATTAATATTTAAAGGGCAATATTTAAAAAAAATCCAAGGTCGAGCATTTGAGCAAAGGTCAAGCAATCAATTACGGTATAAGTGGTTTTTTTCGAGGTGATTTAATTTTCGCTATATTCGCGGTAAAAGTTGGAACGCGAAAATAAAAACGCGCGACTTATTAAGAAAAATGACAGAGTTATTCATTATGCTCATGGACCGCGAAAATTGCATTACGCCAAAATAAACTCACACAGTTTTTTTATTAAAAACGCTAAATTTTCCTCAGGCGAAAAAAACCACTATACGGTAATTAAAAATTATTCTTAATATTGGCTGACATGCTCAAAGAACATTCCGTCGAAAAGCAATTAGAAAACTATAATTTAAATCTGTATTCGACGATATTTCGAATTGCTTGTTAATATTATTTCTTTGTTTCATTCTACAGTTTTTATATTGACAACGTTGGTAGAGTTGACGATGTAGACAATTAGACGTTGATTTAAGGGCCACGACTAAAAATGCTGCTGTACCATAGTAAATTAAAGGAGACAATTTAAATGCTGCTGTACTATCAACCTTTTAATATTAAAACTTTCTTGCAATTTTTAGTAATACGTACTTGCATGAGCTAATGAAATGAAATCAACTATGGGCAATTTGTTTTGTACTAACCCTCATGTATTGCATTTTTTTTCATTAGGACTTATTACGTTTATATTGCTCCCTATGGACATGTCCTTACACTACGCCCTCGATTTCGATGCTTCCCGGAGCAACAAGAATCAATTTTAGTGGTCAGGTTTAAATAGCAGTATCGTAGTTATGTTCTGATATTAGTGCACGCACAACTTACGGCAGGTGGTCCGGGGGCCTTGGTCCCAGCGGGTCCAGGGCAGGGCTCTAGTAGGAGTCGGGGGGGGCGAAGCAAACCGGAACTTCGCGGATATAGCCTTTTAGAACGATATTTATACCCCCCGCTTGAAAAGCGGGGGGTATATAGTGTTCATGGTGTCCGTCCGTCCGTCCGTCCGTTACACTTTCTATTATTTGCAACTCCTCCTACACCACTGAAAGGAATTTGATGAAACTTACACAGAATCTTTGTCTCATAGTGCCATTGTGCAGGAGATATTTAACATTTTGATCGGAATGATATTTGGGGTTTCCCATAGAAAAACATGGACTTTGTCATTGACCTAAGGGGGTCCCTATCTCTTATGTGCAACTCCTCCTACACCACTGAATGGAATTTAATGAAACTTACACAGAATGCTTGTCACATAGTGCCATTGTGCAGGAGATATTAAACATTTTGATCGGATCGATATTTGGGGTTTCCCATAGAAAAACATGGACATTGTCATTGACCTAAAGGGGGCCTCATCTCTTATGTGCAACTCCTCCTACACCACTGAATGGAATTTAAAGAAACTTACACAGCATCCTTGTCACATAGTGCCATTGTGCAGGAGATATTTAACATTTTGATCGGATCAATATTTGGGGTTTCCCATAGAAAAACATGGACATTGTCATTGACCTAAGGGGGTCCTCATGTCTTATGTGCAACTCCTCCTACATCACTGAATGGAATTTGTTGAAACTTACACAGAATCCTTGTCACATAGTGCCATTGTGCAGGAGATATTTATTATTTTGATCGGAATGATATTTGGGGTTTCCCATAGGACAACATGGACTGTCATTGACAAAAGGGGATACCCATTTCTTATGTGCGACTCCTCCTACACCACTAAATGGAATTTGATGAAACTTACACAGAATGTTGTCACATATTGCCACTGTGCACTAGTTATATAACATTTCGATTGGAATGATATTTGGGGTTTCCCATAGAAAAAACATGGACTTTGTCATGGACATAAGGGATACCCATCTCTTATGTGCAACTCATTCCTACACCACTGAATGGAATTTGTTGAAACTTACACAGAATCCATGTCACATAGTGCCATTGTGCAGGAGATATTTAACATTTTGATCGGAATGATATTTGGGGTTTCTCATAGAAAAACATGGAGTTTTTAATGGACATAATGGGATACCCATCTTTTACTTACAATTCCTCCTACACCACTGAATGGAATTCGTTGTAACTTATACAGAATCTTGGTCACATATTGCCATTGTGCATTGGATATTAAACATTTTTATCAGAATATTATCGGAGGTTTGCCATAGAAAAACATGGACTTTGTCATTGACATAGGGGATGCCATTCTTTGGGGGATTGGGGAGGGTTACATGTATTATCTGCAATTTCGCCTTCACGTTTAACTAGATAAAGTTTCAATTTCATAATTAAGAACACCTGAATTTTCAAAGTAATTGTGAAGCGGGGGGTATCAATGGAGAGCATTGCTCACAGGTGTTTTTACTCTAGTTTAAGTTTATGGAAGCTTACTTTTTCAATGAAATTGACCCAGTCATGAGCATTCAAAAACTTTTATTTCAATGCATTTTATAATACTTTTTTGGTAAGAATTTGCAATCTTCCAGCCAGCGATGTTACGATGATTGATTAAAGGAATAAAGACAAAATGATAAGAATCGGGCGAGTTTTCCGAAAAATCATATTGTAAAAAAAAAGATCCAAGTGAACGGACGATCAAACCAAAAACACAATATATCCCGCAACAATTTGAAAGTTGGCGATCTATTAAATTGCAACTAAAGTGATGACTATAGTCGGTTGAAAGTAGATATATTTTATTTTATATAAGCATAATTTTTTCTGCGTTTGCATTGTCCAAAATGTCAACAACTTCCAAAAGTAGGAGAATTTCCGGAATGAATACTACCCAGACAAATACAATGAGTATGGTTGGAGAGTTTTTGGACTGAAAACTACCAAGAACATATAGAATGAGTATAACTCTTTCTCTTCTCTTGTCCTTTCTTTTTTATAAAAAAATGCCGTTTCGTTTGTGCACGCAGGTAAGTCGTTGCGTAAATAGCAGCTACGCCACATCACAGACCTAAATTATAGATCTACAGAATACTAAATTTATATAATTCAGTAGTTGATACACAGAAACACGGTCTAACAATACCACATATTATAAAGGGATTTAAGAACAATGCGATACTGGTATTAAGTTCCAGAATAATTATGTTTACTATTTAAACCGGTATATATGTCAATTAGTGTTTTCTTTGATACAAAAGTTTCAAGATCCGCATCAGTAATGACATTTTTATTATTTTATTATAACGCCTTTGTAAGTAGCTTTCTACATTGACGTCGAATAGAACACGGTTGGTATAATTACTTCCAATAATGAAAAAACTCCTCTTTTAAAGTTGCTATCAAGATACTGCATTTGTACTCTGAACAGTTTGCATTTTGTGAGTGGTACATACCCCAACAGTGGTATGTTTAAAACTAAGTTACTAGGATTTTAGGTTATTATCCGGAAGCATGTTCTTCGTCCATAATAATTAAAGGAGTTGCAGGGTCCTTGCAGGATAAAGATTACAAAAAGAGAAGTCGCTGTTACAAAAGGCTAAATAAAGATCCTTACCAACCCAAGATGTACACACTGTGGAGATGCGACTGAAGACCGACACCACTATTTTATTTCCTGCCCCCCCCCCACTTTCTATACTGTTCACAGGGTGGTTCTGCAGAATGTCTTTCTTGAACGTGATGTAGAATTCAACATTCAAAATATGTTTTATGGTTCCGACACTTTGACACTTTGATTTGTAAAAAAAACCTATTCTATATTGTAATATATTTGCATATAATATTGTATGTTTAAAACTTAGTTACTAGGATTTTAGATTTTTTACCCTGAGCAATCTTAACTCATATATTGTAATTTTTTTAGGATTATGAAAAAGAAGAAATATATTTTGATATCCATGTTATCCAATAATTTTTTTTACCATGAATCAAAATCGGAAATAAAACATTTTCTTGACTGCCTTGTATGGATATCATGACACGTATGTTTATTGAATTGAAACAAATTTACATGGATCGTTGTTATATGCCTACTCACTCGCATTACGTCCACACTCGATTTTTTATTCCATTTAATTCATTCAGCAAATGAATCCGAAGCAAAGTGTACTGTTAAAATATTTTTTTTATGTATTTCTCTAAACAAACGATTCCTTAATAATAAAATAGAAATGCTGCAATCAAATAACTTTCCTTAAAAGCAATACAACGCTCAAGATATAAACATCGCCAAAACTCGACTGTACTGACTAACTTTATTGTCTTAGGCGTTCACGACACATGGACGCCATATTTGTTTTCGATTAGCAACACAAAAGTAGTTCCCACATGAAGTCGTTCATGAATTTTTGAACGGATCAAGAAACTACTGGTTTAATCGCTTTTGACCAATCAAAAGTGACTATAAACGTAAACAAAGGTAATATAGTTTATGAACTGCAATAAAACATGCGTAATTCTTAGATTGCTACTGGGACATGCGCGATTCTTATATTTGCTACTAGGTAGTATAAGTCCTTACATTCCTTACATTCTTTTTTAAATTTGTTGTGCATTTTAAACTGATTTAGGATTCTTATTACCGTACTAGACCATCTACATCATGCGAATAAACCAGTTTCAGTACATTTTCCGTATTTGTCTGCGTGTTAGAGTAACTAGTGGTTTGGTTTGCAGTAACAACATTATTGTATGAATTCCAGTTACAATCTCTGCCGTTTTCCTTTGTGTTAGATGTAGATATAGTTACAGTTTTAGGGAAGCTTGTCTTGTTTAAACAGCACTAACTTAGTATTTAGTTTTGTTGAGATTTGTTTTATAAATATTAGTAATATTATCAATTTTTTTTAGGATTGAACGCTTATTTTCGGAAATTCATCAATGTAACGAGGTCGAACCCGTTTATGATAAGTTTGTGTGTGAGTCAGCCTCGTTCATACATCGATAAATTACCAAAAATATGCGTTTAATCTTTATAATTCTTCAAAAATTACGTGACGCGTAGGAATATACACAACAAACGGAAGAAGACGTGGTCGGTTTGGAGTGAATAGCTGTCATTGACAGCAGATACAATTTACGATTTGCCGGGAAGAATATTAGTGAAAACAAAAGAATACAGAACAGAAAAAAACCCAAATGTTTTTGTTAATTCCGGTTGGGTTTGTTTCCAAAGCGTTTGAAGGATGTCATATTAGAATTAGCAATAAAAAGTAGTTCCCCAACAGTCGTTCATCAAAGTATGAACAGATCTGGGAAATACTAGTTTAATGCCTTTTGACCAGTCAAAAATAACTATTAACGTAAACGAATGTTAGATAAGAATTATTGATTTATTGAATGTTTGCTTAACGTCCAGCGAGCAATATTTTAGCGATTATCAAGACGAAAACAAGTTTACAAACAATAAATTAATGGGAAAAAGGATTTACCAAAGTAAATATATTTTTAACTGCTGCTGTTTAAATATTGATTATCAAGTAGGAATTTTTATCGTGCAAGAAGCGTGGCACTCTTCAAACACGTTTACCAATACTCTGCGGTCAGGCATTCATTATAACATGAAAACACTTCAACTACATGTGACAGAATTAGAATCAGAACTCCATAAAGCAGTACTTGCCAGGCGGAAGTTAAAGATGAACAAACGGTCAAACATCAATACTTTAAAAAATACAAGTTATTTTTAAATGCTTTAGTTGTGTTCAATGCATTTTAAAAGAAAGAACCTTGCATAATGACTTCTATTTTTATCAAACTACAATATACTAAAAAACTTTTATACTTGTACAAACTAAAATTGTAATATCACCAAACAAGGATATGTTTCAGGACTTCTTTTTGACTTAATCCTCAGAAATGACGCGTGCAAATAATTAATCTGCCAAATGACACGGATGGATAAATAATCCATTGGCAGGTATCCCGGATGTTTTTTCGTTTGTTTCATAATAAAAATGATAAAGTATAATTTAGTGGGACTTTCTGTCAATAATGTTTGGTTATACAGGCAACAATAGAGCTGCTGATTTGAGTATTTACAGAACAAGATTGATTTTTACAGTGTCAGTCTACAGAACTACAAATATTAATTTTATTTTTATCGATGACTTAAATTATTCAAGAGTAATTACAACTTAATTGATCGTTATTGGAAATCAGTCTCAAATTTGATCTGACATTTTCATAGTCTCCTGGATTTGACTTTTCCATAGACATGAAAAGCAATAACTTTATGGGTGTGTTATTAGGGCAGGCACTGCTACTTGTCCGGAGCACATGTGTGCACCAATGGTTTTATGGTTACTCTCTTTTTATTTTTGCGTTTTTGGATTTTGTGTTGCGTTTTTCTATATAAGTGTTTGTATTTTTCTCAGAAGATGTCCTATCATATAATAATAATAAACTTATACTAAAGATTAAAATGTGTCTTAAAACCGAAATGCTAGAAAGCGTTAACCAACAAGTAATTTTTTTTCAGAAATATTTTAAACAGCATGTATTTATGTCGAAAGTCATTTCTGATCATATCCTGAAAGAACAAATATCAGAGACTAAATTTACTATTAGTAATTGCTATACAATGTATTATGAAAGAAGAAATAATTAGATTCAACATTAGCAAAATAAAAACGTGCAGTTCTGAATTTATTTTGATATTTCATTTAATTCTTTCGAAAAAATTGAGGCTTCCATGCATTCGTGCTAAAACAAGTGGGTAATATAGTGTTAGTCTACTATTGATCACGTGGTCTCTCAACACTGAAATTGTGAGTTATAGTCAATCAAACTGCGTATATAGGTGCTCTTAATTGACAACGATTGCCAGTTTTCCTACC
This sequence comes from Limnoperna fortunei, assembly GCA_944474755.1. Lineage (NCBI taxonomy): Eukaryota > Metazoa > Mollusca > Bivalvia > Mytilida > Modiolidae > Limnoperna > Limnoperna fortunei. Next base: position 60,306,866 of record OX104121.1, on the reverse strand, counting down.
GGTGTTCGGAACTCGGGCTTTTTCCCCCCAAAAAATCTAGACGCCAAAATATAGCTGAAAAATTGTTGAAGGTGGCATTAAATACCATTAAAACGAACGAACAAACAAACACACACACTAAATATTCGTTGCATACTTGAGTTTTAGTAATGTTATTATAATTTCTAGCCAATCCAAATTGATAATATATTTTTAGCAAAAATATATGCTGAATTCTGTTAAAAATGGAAACTTCTTAATTTCTAGCAATAGTAGGCACCGATTTTACGGAGCTTTCCAAAATTTAATGATTTGCCGCACAACGGTACACGCTCCGATGGAATGAACATAACATGTTAACAAGATTTCAATATGTTAAATAAGAGAATTAATTTTTTAAATTGTTTTAATTTTGTAAATAAATGAAAGAAACATTTTTTTCTTGCGAAAGATACAAGTAAAGCCTTGTAATTGAGGTAAATTAGAACAGCATTATGAACACAGATTATACATCAGAATATATTAGCTACAATAATCTTTGTTAAACATAATTCGGCTTTTTTCATTTTTCACACTGTAAGGAAAACAATTTTTCACGCATTAAATTATACCTTTTAATTACATGATACATATACATACTCTCTCTACATGTGCGAGTAGCGGAGCCTCGGTGGCCGTGTGGTTCGCACCAATAAAAACAGATCGCAACGATATAGTTAAAACAATTTATAGAAAAGCGCTAAGAGCCATTCAAACACGCAAACAATTTTTGACTGACAAATATACTGATAATATAAAACACGATTACTGAGACCATTGTGGGAAGGTTCTCAGTGCTTGACCCACAAAGCTGCCACAGTGTTCCCGTGAGACAGATCTGGGGGACTTGTTTGGGCTGTCAGGTCATAAGTTATACCGCGGACTATAGTGGGCAACGTCTTTTAGTAGTGCCACGCTTCTTGCAGGAGAAAGATCATTAATAGATGCCGATCAGAGAAGACTCGTTGTAGCTGCTACAAAAAGCAAAATTACCCGTCCTTATCTAACACTACACAGTAGCATTTAAAATTATCTTCCCATTCGTCCTCATATGTCCAGATTGATTTATTGTTTGTTTTCGTCCCCATTATAGCTGAAATACTGCTCGCTGGATTCAAAGATAAACTCAATCAATCAATCAATCAATCAATCAATCAATCAATCAATCAATCAATCAATCAATCAATCAATCAATCAATCAATCAATCAATCAATCAATCAATCAATCAATCAATCACTTTTACATATTGCGAGAGTATATAACTATAGTTGATAAAACACAGAACGACTTCAATAACATACACATGTCTTACTGCTAATTTACTAAAACACAACATATCACAATATGCTAATATAATTCTAGTAATTCAAAGTTTGATGGTATAAATTGAAGGTATATTTCTAGAAAAAATAGGAAGTAATACACATGTGACAGTGATAACAATAAACATAAACAGACTTATACTAAAGTGAAATAAAAAAATCAAATAATTTTCAAATGAATTGAAGAAAAAATTCATTTGAATCGATCTTTTAATATATGTCCATCTTCAGGCAAAACTTTTCTCGGTACATATGAATAACACTCTTTAGTCATTACAAAATGAACACTTTGGAAAGTAACGAATACTACTTTCATAGAGGTGACCACATTCATATGAATTACTTTGTTTCATGTTTTCACGTAAAAGGTGGGCCCTTAGGGAACTGTAAATATTTGTTAAAAAAAGTAAGAATACAATTTTCAGTCTTTAAAATGATCACATTGTAGAGTGGATTTCCTAAAAAGTCTACTGTTACGCCTTCCTTGGCGTCTTTCTAAGTTTATTATAGCCCGCAGCAGCGGATAGAGAGAATGATTTCTTGTAATTTCCGAATGACAGTTTAAATTAAAGTGTCCTAGCGCTAAAAAGCATTTGTTTTAATTTCAGTGTCGTCCAATCAAAGAATTAAATTTGCTCTGTTTTCCTATCAAAGGAGAATGTTTTCTGACCTAATAATATATAAGTGTTTATTGCACAAAGGACAGATCGTAAATAAATTAGATTATAAGTGACTTTTTTACTTGCATATTGATTGAATAAAAAAAATATGAAACCATACGGAAGTTTCGTTGAACGTGCACATCGTTTTGTTGTGATTAAATGCTAAGGTGGTTCATACATTCTGAATGCATAGACAGTCAAGATTGTTTGGTCGCTAAATACTCCTGCGCAAGATTTCTGTAATCCAATTTTGCCAATGGATTTAGTAACAGATTTTCCACATTAGCCATTCTTCTCGACATTTCAACCATGTTTTTCAACACTTCGTCGATTTTGGAGTTTTCGGTATCAAGCTTAACCTTTTTGTGAGGGGGACCTTCTTTAGATGTAGTGGCAGTAGCTTCTTGGTTTGCTCCTGTCTGTTTATCGTGAATCGCGATCGTGGCAATCTGTTGTTGCCATTTTTCTTTAAATTCTTTCCGGTTCACTACTTTATTCAATAATTCTCCAAAATCACCTGCAATATAAACATTGTTTCGTTGTGAAATTAGAATGACTTTCTCCTTTCAATAAATAATATCTTTTTGCTAGAAAATACGAAGGCCCTAAATACACATCAAAATTGTTATACATGTTACATTAAACAATTTAAATTATTTATTCATTAAAATTAAAATACAGAAATGCCACTCAACCGCCAATTTGATTCAAAATACACTTATACTAAATGCCAAACCCCTTTGGAAAAAACGTTTGCTTGCATGTTTTAAATATTCCATATTTTGTCATTTTATTAAAAAAATCAAGTATCAAAAATTTAGCTATGATAACCAGTTCATGTTTGATACTATGCCTTAGCTGTTTATTGGTTATAAATGACCCTTGACTTTCGCTACGGTAATGTGACATAATAAATCAGACATTTTTGTCTCTAAAGGGACCTTGCGTTGTTTGCAAATATTCTTCTGCTTTCGAGACGTTCAATGGTATTCGGACAAATCCATTAGACTTTTACCGCCTTGAATGCAGACGACATCCCCGAAGGATTAAGATTAGACAACAATAGATTGTTCCTAAAGTACACTTCCGTTCTAATTAAGGTCAAATTTTAGTATGGAAAATCACCCTATCAAAATTAAAAAAACGCCATATTTCAAAACGCTGAATATCTCGAAAAAATAATTGTTGATTTCAAAAAGTACCCTTCTTGATCTACAAAAGGATCATAAGCCTAAACATTCGCGGTAAGCATTTTGCATTTGTCACTCAAAAAACTCTAACCAAAGTACGTTCACTTGTAGTATAGTGCTACCCAATATAGTTTAAAAAAAGGCTCTATAGCCGCTGATATCCCGCTCTCACAAACAGTATTTGGTAAACAGGAAGTAGATGTGTTATGTTGACCTGTTTATGCTTTTCGCCTTTTAGACTTTCCATAAATCCATTTTACTTTTTAGTATTTTATGTTTAAAACATAACGAACCAAAACGTTCAGAGGCTTTCTTTCATCTTGAACCTTGACTTTAAAAAAAGGCACATGCCAATGTTTAAACTATCAATGAGTGCGGATCTTCTTTTTCAAGAGCCCCGAAAGGTCATGACAATTATAGATTTTGATATATATAAGATTTATGTTTTGCACAGATTCGCAAATATTATTTTTCTTCACTTCTTTAGTCAATGTACATGTCAGAATGGAATAGCGACACGTTCATATGATGACGAGTTAACCATGTGATTAATCGAAATAGCAGATTAGAGCCTATTTGTCTTGCAGTAGGGGTAGTTTCATGTTATGTTTTTTATGTTGAAAAATTTTATGTATGCGGATCAATCTCCATCTTAACCAACCAATTAACCAAGTATCAGAGCCTTATAAGATAGAAATTATATTATTGTTTGTTCGATTGTTTAACACATTTTCTACCAATTTTTCGGCTATATCATAGCGTCCAGTTTTTTTTTGTTGGGGAAGCCGGATTACCCAGAGAAAATCTTCGACCTGCGGTAGAACAAGAGAAATTATAAGAGATGAATCAGTTTCTTCAATTACTAAATCAAGTGTGCAACAGTTATGAATATTTTATATTAATTATTAATATTTAAAATTTTTTTTTTCATATTTATGTACATGTTTTAACGTCGTTTTTATTTATAACATTTAGTTTTTGTAAATCTTTGGTTAGAAATATAAATTAATAAATTGATAAAACGTCCTTTTTATTATAACATTTAGTTTTTGTAAATCTTTGGTTAGAAATATAAATTAATAAATGGATAAAATAGTTTAAAATAGTTTAGGGTTAAAATGAACTTAGTACCATTCACATTTATATACCATCAAGTTTGACAACGTACCCAAAGTGATCCAGCAACTCCACTAGGTTTTTTGAAAAGGAGCAGAGACAAAAGTTCCAATTAAATGTCATTTTATTAATGACGCAAATTGACTTGGGGGAGTTTTTTACGTCCTACACCGACAACTTAATGCCCTTGGTCGGACGGATGACGCAAATTAAAACAAGTATAAACATATAAAATATATACATCAAACAGATGGTATTACATAATATTATGAAAACATTAACTTCAAATGATCTACTAATAATAAAGCTCCATAAACAAAAAAAAAGGATGGCAAGTAAAATGAGCCACAGCCATGTACACATGTCAGCAGCCATATAAACCCTTTTATCTTTGATAAAATGTTATTTGTTATTGTAATTAGCAGCAATATTTATTTATTTTTATATTATGCATGCGCCATTTTTAAAAGCAATTGCATCATCGTTTGTTAAGCAACGGTAGATTACAGTTAATTCACGGGTTGGTGTGTGTTAGCTATTGTGTACGATTTACAATCCACAAAAATGCTTTTAAATATTAAAGAAATAAGTCATGAGGGGTATGATGTTGTACTCATTACACATCGGCTGTTCTCGATTAAATTTTAGTAGCACATATTAATATAAAGGCCCAGCCCTTGTGTAAATGAGTAAACTATTAAACCCAGGATGAATTATTACAATTCTAATATGACAAAATCCTGTGTTTTTTATTCAAGCGGGGTCTATAGGCCATGATTTTTAGCTGTCATTTTCATGATCATAAAGTTTTGGTAAAGAAATCATTTCAAGTTTGCAATGTACGGTGGACAAAATACACTCTAACAAGACATTTATTAAACATTTTACCATAATTTGTACTCGATTTGTCTTTTTCATTGACTTATTTTTAATTTTTTAAATCAGAACTTTAAAATTCAGCCGTTAGAGGGATGCAGGACACTTTCACTGAAAATAATTTGTCTTAAATTGTTGAATTTTCTTTACATTCGCAATATAGTTAGTTTTTTATACAAGTTATCATAATTCAAAATAAAAAAAATAGGGGTTTCAGAGCTTATTTTCAAGGGGTTGATCATTGAAATGTTAAAATTTCTAATAGATTCTACAGAGGAGAGAATAAAAAAGCACTAAAATACAACATTACAAAAAATTATTTTTGCCAATACTCATTTATGCAAAATTTTTTATTTCAGCCATTAATAAATTAAAGTAGTAAAATAGGTATTAGACTTTCATTATTAGTTTAAATTTTATGGAAATTAAGAGTAAACAATGAAAGAAATTATTATTAAATTTACCATAAATGTTCAATATATTTTGAAATTTTCACAAAAAATAGCGGATGGTGTCCTGCATCCCCTTAGTATTTTGAAGTCGTAAAACCTCTTGTGACGTTACGCAGCATTGCGCGTGTGCGAAGTTGTGATATATCCGGTAATTTATCGCTTGTCGTTATACGGACGTCATATTAGAATATTGAATTAAGTCTCAATTGATAATTTGTTTTAGTAAATTAGTTTAATGAAAAAATTATAGAATGCGATATAGAGCGAGACTAAATAAGCAAAAGTACTTAACAAATTTATTTATCAAAACTAAAATGGACGTCATTCTGTGCATACTTATTACTCACAAATGTTAAAAGATTCCTTTCGTTGCTTCGATTGTGTGATAGCTAAGATTTCAATAAAGATAAATTTAATTGTTGCAAAAACTTCTCTTCCTGCTCTCGAAGTTTAAACGCCTCTCTAAGCCGGTCTTTCTCATTTTCTGTCAGACAGGCGCTCATCTGGAGAAATACGGGTTGAAGATCATCCTGAACTAATGGTCGAAGACCTCAAGAACAAAACATGTATTTAAATAATGTAAAACTAATATTAATCATTTCTCTGTTGTTACAGTCAACATACTGTTGTGTTTGAATGATTTTGTCACCTTGGTAATTTTGATAACATTTTGTTGGAATATTTAGCAAAGCCAAGTAACAGCGCATCCCCGGGTGGGGGATGGTTTGTGCTATGCATGGAAGTTTTGAGTTCAGTTGGAGTGAGAAAGTTTAAGATCAATATGTTATGACTTGTGTACGTTATTAATTTATATTGACACTCAAGGCCATTCGTTTGTAAGTCTGTGTCTATATTTGACAAGAAAAACCCTCATTTGTATCGTTGCATAATCTTCTACACTTGTATATTATGTTTTGTTTATGCTGTATCGTCATGTCAAAACTTTTTTTATAGTTGCTTCTCAGTCCGTGCTGTTACTTGGCTTTGCTCAAATATTCCAACAAGATGTAATCAAAATTATCAAGGTGACAAATTCATAACGCCAGACGCGCGTTTCGTCTACTTAAGATTCATCAGTGGCGTTTAACTCTAAATGTTTAAGATATTCTTCATATCATAAATTTCATATATGCACATTTAATGTAATAATACTGTCCGATCGGATCCTTATTTTATTACTGGGTTCCTCCAATCAGTAGGTTCTCATTATATTAGATAAAGATTTTTATACTAAATAAAGTTCAGTTACTGAACATTGGTTAGAGTATCATTCTAAATAAAACTTATTAGAGACTTCAGATCGGTATATAAATAGGCTGTGCACGACATCCTTGATATCTATTGAATATGTAATTGACAATAAAACATATTTTAAAGTCCCGTAGTTTTTCATTTATTTCATTGTAACTAGCTTACCTATTCCTACTTCCACCTGTATGGGAACACCAGGCATTGCAGAAGTTAAATGACGAATGAGTAGTTCTTCGTTATCTGTAAGTAAAGGCTCTTGTCCATTTTTACCAAGCAAGTATTTTAGTTTTTCCTTTTCAAATATTGCCACACGGACGAAGTGTTCTAGGTTCTCAATCGCCCAGTGTTGTTGAAGTATTAGAAGTCGATGTTCCTCTAATATGTTCTTACGTACGAGAAGACTGTGTGCTTCTAAAAGTTGTATTATGATTTCATGGTTATATCCTTCTTTTTGCACCTTCTCCATTGCATGGCGAAAGTATTCAAAGGCACTGCCTTGCGTAATTTTTTGCACAGTTTCGTTTTTGTTTTGGCGAACAATATTGAAGAGTAATGTAGCAATAAATGTCAATGATAGCACAGTATCAATTTCATCGGTTGGTCTTCTTTCTGTAGTTTTCAACTCTTTAAGTTGATATAATTCTATCTGCTTCTGTAGTGCGGTATTTCGTTTCAAATAATATTGTAGTTCTGCGTTCAATTTAACATCTGACTTTGAAATCTCTACTGATTGTTCTGAAATTGTAGAATTCACTTTAGTGCTAAATAGTTAAGATAATAATGCTGGTGATTTTCAATAATACAATATTATAACTAGCAACATTAGAGCAATACACCAGTAACATTTAGTATCCGTACGCTTGCACTGAGTGGTAAATGTGGAACGGTTCACTGTTCAGTGACAAATCTGCAAAATAATCACACACTAATATTTTCAAACACGGGAATCAATTCGAAGGAATGATGTTTAGCCTAGTGTGTATTTGTGCAAATCACATTACGTTATCGATCACATAACGTATGTAGAGCGGTTTATATTTCTAAGGACAGCAATATTTATTTATATTAAAATATGTATAACTTACAATTGTTTGTTTAATGAACAATTTATCAGTCATTTATGAAACATAATATCAAATAAACCTGACTACACTTTTACAATTATTCTCCGATAAGTGAATGTTTTAGTAAAACCTATTAAATATGGTTCAATTCAAAACTATGTAACTCCGAGATACATGTATGTAAGGTTGGTCATGGGAAAGCATGATCATCTTACCATTGTAATAGGGAGATTTAAATTTGTACCTTGAAAATGGATGGTTTTATCTCCAACTACAATAAAATCCACCCCAAGGGACAGAAAAGACTGTTGTGCGAGAGGAACCATATTTGTCAAGGCATTCCAAAAATCGTCTGGAATCATTATGGTCACCATGAAGCTGTTAGTTGGCTGAAGTCCTTGAACTGTTATAAAATATAATGGTAAACCAAGGTAATACGCCGTCTTTTCTTTAATTTCTTCTAATGTAGTTCGATCTAAATTTTCAATTCCCCCACTAACGTGATATCTGACAAACTGGTAACCATTCACTAAAAATATAGAAAAGCTGTAATAAATATTCATTGATTTATTATATTAACCTGTGGAATAATTGTAATTGTATTAGTTTCAGAACAGTCACGAAATATATATATAAACTACATTTCCTAACTATCTATATCGATCTTTTGCCAAAAAAGGCCAAGGCAATATACTTCAATAGTAGACGTTTTACTACTCGATGGCAATAAGGACACAGAAAGAAGAACGACGTGAGGTGTGAAGTTCAAACAGAAAACTGTAGACACCTAAAATTGCAGTATTTTGTAGAACAAATGCAAGACACTTGAATCAATTTTTATTCTAGACATGTACCTGGTTGCTCAGATTCTGGGTAACAGTGAAGAGTATTTCCGCGGCTAGCTGCAAATTCCGAAAGTTCCCTAAGCAAGTCGATTCGTCTTGCATGATACAACATAGCTTGTAGAAAGAGAATGTTATCACGAGATAGCAATAACCTTCCCTTCAAATGATCGAAAAGCTTATGAGCGGTTGTTATTTTTTCTATGACACCTCGCGGAGTTCCTTGGTCTCCTGAAATAATATATATAACCTCTAATAAATACAAGAAAATGTCATTATTTGAAATGCCACAGTCCATTATAGAGAATGATGGTGATTAAACCAATGTATTTGAATTCTTATCCAAAAATCAAAACAAAAAAAGCAAACACAAAAAAACACGAAAAAAAAAACAAACAACCCCCCCTCCAAAAAAAAAAAAAAAACCAAAACAAAACACAAAAAGCAGCATGTAGTTTTCTATTGACAAGTATTTTTATGTCTCCTTCCACTTCGTTATTCCGTTCAACTCATCTGAAACAACTCAACCAAATGTTACGAAACTTGGTATGTAACAAGTACACCATATATAGTTGTGCATATTACCAGGAAAGTCCGATCCTCAACATTTTGTGGGAGTTATGACCCTTTGAACTTAGAATTTTCCACAAATTCCTCATAAATCATGATTTCCGCTCATCTCTTTGGAACTACTGAACCAAATTTTACGAAAATCGGTACAAAGCAAGTACACCATATGTATTTGTGCATATTACCAGAAAATGTTTATCCTCAAAATGTTGTGGAAGTTTTGTGGCTCTTTTTTGCTGAAAATCCAAATGGGGAACCGGGAACATCGTTTTTGTAGGCAAAAACAAACTTTAATTTATTGTAGCATTTTTTCCGACAGTATTTACCTAAACCACTAATGTTTACAAAACAACATAATGACTCTGATTCAAAATCTCATATTTGTAAAACCACCCCAGAAGGGATCTGCACAAAAATGAATCTCGTACAAGAAAAAAAACCAATTATTAAGAAGCATCGTCATTAAATGTGCAAAAGTAAGATTCTTTTTTTTCAATCCAAAGCCTTTATTACACCCAGGTTTACATTTGTGTAGTTCTCTACTTAAACACGGAAACTACAGATTCTCACATGTAAGATATAAAGGCTTATTGTTTATTGAATTGTGCAATTTAAATATTTCAAATTATTTGTCATAAAAATAGATTGCTGGTACGAATCACTCTGTGTATAAAAAAAATCGGTTAAAATATGTTTATTATATTGATAACTTACCATTTAATAGATATTTCATGTCGGCTAAATCCCCATATGTTATTTCTCTTGCTATTTTAACTAAACAAATATTTAGTGCATAATCGAGCCCAGGATCCTCTAAATAGACAATATTAGAAGCCATTCTACTTAATATTTCCTTCTGAAAAGAAACAAAAATGTCAATACTGTAACGACTTTCTCATAGAGTGTCTCCGTCATCGGACATGAATAAGTTCTTATGATTGAAAGATCGTAGTTTTCTTAAATATTATGCTTTTTAAAATAATTTTTATTATTGTCAAATAGACCACGTAAAGATAAAAAATCACTTATTGAAAACCTACCAGGTATAATGTTGACAACTTCAAATGACGTCAGTAACAAATGTACACTGTTTATGTCAAACGAATATAGTTTGATACAGAAATATGAGTTTATTTGTTATACATTGACTTGTCTATCGAATGTTTATCATAATGTATGAATATTTTGTCATTTTGCTTACCTTTTTAGCTCTGCGGATAGCCATGGTCAAGCGCCATCTTGTGTCTATTTGCTTACTGCCGTAAATTAGTCTAGATGTCGTATAGCGCTTAATACGTCAAATTTAAGTCTTTTAAGCATCCGGTGACGTCATAATCAAAATTAAGTCACCCGATAGTATAAATAGAGCGAGATTTGAGTCTTTGTTCAGTCGTGATTTGACTCCCTAATCGTTCACTTGAACGTCAAAAGTCCTTCGAGACTCAGCTAAGTCCTTTTCATAGCGACATCATAAATTTAAGGTCAATATTTATTCAAGTCGTAAAACGCAAAGTGACTCAAGTAACAATATTTCAATTATGTCGAGACTCAAGCAGTTCTAAGGCGCAACAAACATATAAGGAAATAACAAACTATAACAAATATTTGCGTCTCATTTGTTCCGAGTCTTCCTTCAACATTAAGTCACTTCATTACTTATTAATTTGTGTTAAGAGTTTACAAACAAGACTCAAAGAGCTCGTGCACTATACGAACAAGACACAAAACAACTTACATAACGAACAAGACACAAAGAAAATCACATATAATTGTTATTGAGTATTTTAACTTAAGTATTCGAATGCGTACTTGACCAGAGCTATCCGCGCAATGATGTGTTGAATGAGTCTGAATAATAATAATATAAAATGAGTCTTGCTATGTATCAAACTCAGAGTTGTTAAGTCTCAATAAACAATTACATCCTTACAAGATATTGTAAGCCTTGTTAAAAATCTACTTGACAACGCACATGCTTAACTATAATACACTAACACAATTGATTCTCGAGTCTCAAATTTATATTGAGCCAAGACCACGAAGTCTCAAGTCACATGTCAAATATTTGTCTTGTGTCGCAAAAAATAAAGAACTAGAGTAGTTCCTCAAAGAACACAAATCCAAAACTAGTGGTCTCGGATTCATTGAGTGTCGGTTTTAAATTCGTGTCCTAAAATAAAACTTACTTAAAAACAATTAGCGGGGTAGGTTCGCTACAATACAAAAAGTAATAACCAAGATTTCATCGAGATATAATTACACCGAATTTGAGGGAAAATAACTACTAACTTTACGCTTTACGCTAATTAATTTCAAACGAATGGCATAAATGTATTCATATTAAACTATTATTCATCTGTTTACTTGTCTTGAAAGAGCATCCAGGGAGAAAGCATTCTTACCATTTTTACTCAACCTGTCGGTTGTATTAACATTCAAATAGTGAAGATTCTATATTTAACCACTTCTACATAAAGAACAGAGAATATTTGTTTAAATTATACGTTTCATGTTTAATGTGAGTAGTTGATGCTCTTACTATTCCTAAAGGATATTCATAAAGACAAGTTATATCAATAAAAACAAATGACCAATTTATTGACATAAAGTGTGTACATAAGATATAAAAGATGTTCTTTACATCAGAAAAAGAGCAGTTTGAAAGTAGTTTAAAATGTTTTTAATATTTTTAAACAAAATATATTAATCACATTAGTTCGATCTAGCAAATAAGACTCTCAATAAATTCCCTGACATTTCACATTCTTGTTGTCAGTAATCCGTAAATAAACTATTCTTTAATGAACCAACGAAAAAGGTTTTAATAGAATTCTTTTTCATTATAGAATTATCACCATTTTAACGAGCAAAAGGAAGTTCAAACGTATAATGATTTTAAATGATTGATTGTTATTTAAATGGCAGTCATAATTTTAACAAAGCGGAAGAAGACGTTGTAGCACAAATGTTTTGAAGTTTTCAATTGAATTTTTTTTTGTAATGTATTTAGATAATGGAACGAACATATTTTATAAATGTTATATTTTAATCAAAACGAAATAGTTTTTAATCATTCCTGTCATACGATTTAGTTTCTTACATATTTATTTTATTCATACGCGGTATATTGTTACAAAGTAAAGTCATTGTAAAATTGAAGAATATTGTTTGTTAAAAAACAAAGAAATTTTTAATAGTTGGATATAAAATAATCATAACAAAGAAAAAAGTCAGATTGAGTAATGTAAACTCTCAACAAAAATAACTTTAAATTGACCTACTTTCTTTTCTCCAATTCCAATTTTTGTGTTATACTGCACAGTATTTATCAGCGTGTCTCATTGGTTGGTATAGAACGAACATGTATCAAAATTAATAATGATAACTTAGGACAACAAGGATATATTTGAATATTTATAAATTGAGAAAACTGAAGATTTATATTTTTTTTGTTTTAGCTTAACAAAATCTCTGTTGCATCCAAAAGAATTACCTTACTTTCACTTTCACTTTGTTCCGATGACTAATTTAACGCAACAGGTTCTTGTGTGACTATAATCACTCATGATACCACACTTTACAATTGAATTATGGCTGTGGCATACACGTTGTGAAATGAGTCGAAAAATAACACTGTAATAGACTGGCATGCAATGCTAAACATAATTAACACACAAAGCTATTGTTACACTGGTGAAGAGGTGAAGGTTCAACATAATGATATTTTAAAACAAAAACAAAAAAAATGAATACAAAACCTTATACACCTTACTGCAAATAAGAAATATTCTACAGAGATGGAAACTGCTGTTTAAAATATAAAAAGGTTACAGTTATTTTGCCATTCCCCCTAAACTGATTACGATGTATTGTGAAATGACAAATGGATCTACAAGTAATTTTAATATTTAAAAATAAATTATATGTAGGTCTGCATTGAAAAATATTTGATCTTCAACTAGTGTATTTAGGGATTTTTATTTTTCTATCAAATGTATTGTTTGCATTTAAATTTATTTCAACATTCAAAATACTATAAAAACACTAAATGTACTATTATTTTTTGTCTTGTCAGTGAGTGAATGCAGTCACATAATTGTTGTAAAATAAGATGCAGCAAATTAGACACATTCGAAGTTGTGTACACGTTCTGCTTTGAACAGATTTATTAGAATTGACGACCAATGATACACGCTTTGTCCTAAATTTTAAAGTATTACATAACCATTAGATGTATATTGGTAGTATTTTTTAATTATTGACAATATTCTGATCTTTCGACAGTAATAAGAATAGTTGAAATAAAATAACATGTTTGCTTTTTTTTAGAACTGTTGCATATAGTTTAGGAATTCATAAACAAACGTGTTAAGTAGATCGTCTGATACTTCTTAGATTCTTTGGTTTTTCTTGATATTCATTCGGCGTTATATAACAGCTAGTTAAGAAACGGCGTTTAATGGATCTTTGTACTGACTGATGTGATACCTTTTGTAACTGTTTCTTTTGATATATGTATGTTTTTGGCTTTTAATCATTGGTCGAAACCGTCAACAGTTCGTGTCCTAAAACACATTGACCGATTCAATTTCACTTTGTTATATATGGTACGGCAGAAAAGGGGTACTCATTGCTTGCTTCACGATAAAGACTAACAATATCAAATTGAATACTTTTTTGTACGTTACTCGTGCTATTGAACTATTTAGTTATTTGTTACATATCTAATCCTTATTTAACAGAAATTATGATATTTATGATGTCCCTATATATCTATCTAGCCGTTACCTTTGATAAGTCTATAAATACATTCGATTTTCAGAAATTCATTTATCGGCGTAAATAAGCTGCGTATCTACAACAAAATATGTATAAGTTAACGTGATTGGTTCAACTGTGCATCTACTGACTTGCGCAATAAACATGGCTTTAAACTTCTAAAGGTGGAACTGGACATAAAGTAGACTTCGACTAGACAGTAAGGTTTATTCTCCTTATTTTTTGGATATGGTATACATATTTAATAACAGTCGTTAAATATTTGTTTCTAAAATTGCAAAATATGAATACATTTTTGACCCAATACAATTGGGTCAAATTGATAATGATGCAGTGAAATTCGGAATACATGACAAATATTATAATATTCTTCTGGTTGTTGTTTAGAAATACAAAAAAAGCTTTATACCACATTAGATCATGAAACTTGACTGCAATGTTTTGTTACAATTTGGTCTCGTGTTTGTCCGCCATTTTGTTTCGATAGGATGGTATTATTCGTATGCTGTTACTTTAATTTGGCTTCGTATATCGTTACCATTGATGGGTTTATCATATTATTGAATACACACATATTCCCATAAAGAATTACATGTTGTTATGACATAAACCCTAATGTAACTTATGACGTAATCTCGAAAGTAATCAATTCACCGGTATCATACATAGGTCACATGTCTGGTTTGAAGAATCAATACATTTTATATGTGTACATCGATTTATTACTAATTCAAAAAAAGATTCACACCTGTTTTAGATTATTGAGAAAATTGGGGATTTACCATTACAAACTTAATATTCAAAGGTAAAATACATGTACCTCATAAAGAATTTCCCCAAATTAGTTTTTAATAAATATTTGAATTTCATTTTATACATGGGAGGTTAATCTATCTGATTTAATAGTTTTTTCTATAAACAAAATTTATCTTTGTATGTAAAGTTGAGTAAAATATGACCACATCATCAGATATAAAGAAAGGGGGTACGTATAAATTGAGGGTTTCATGCTATTTTAATTATAGCCTGGTTGCAAACCTTAGTGTGTGACGTAAATGGTGATTGCAGGTGTTACCTCCTAATGAAGTCAAAAATAGAGGCCTATAGTATAGTGGCCGCTGCCAAAAATGCCAAAATTTTCTCTAAAATCAATATAATGAAAAATAATGCTCATTGACCTTATGTATTTATTATATAAATCATCAAAGGAGGCAATCGCTACATTTCCTAGTGTGCAAAATAATACCATCTTGCTTCATTATCCCATTTAAAGACAATAGGAACTGTACAAATGTTATACAAATTATGATGTCTGTATTATTCGTTAATTGGTAAGATAACAATTAATACAAATTTGGTTATACATTCTGCACGCGAATAGTCATTTGTTCTTTAAATACGTAACCTTTAATATTTGTGTCATTAGGTTTATATGTGATAAAATTTAATGTTATTACGTAACTACATTTTATTTTGATTAAACTACAACAGATATAGGATATAAATTGCCTTAATCGAATTTGATTTATGATTAGATAAGAATGTAGCGAATACTTTTTCCTGAGGTCAAGTTTCTGTTTTTAATTATTTATATTTCAAACATCAACTACTACTATAAAATAAAATCTACATTAACAATGAAACACAATAGGAAAACGGTACGGTTGGGTTATGTTACTGTGTATAAATAGTGTCATATTTGTCATTATTTATCACCGTAACTGATGAGGCTTACAAATGTGAATAAACAAGCAGAGGTACGACAATATAGATAGTAAAACATACAATATTTATCTGAATAAAAACAACTTCAGGACAGTTTAACAAAAAAACCACAAAGTTACTGTCCGAGCTGTTAATTACCTGACGATAGTCCACTATGTTGATTGATTAATTGATTGGATATTTGTTTACGTCCAGCCACGCACTCTGTCTCAAAACCCAATATTTACTGTGTTCCGCGTGCAAACTTTTCGTATTACATCCTGACAACCTCCCAACTAGAGGGAATCTCCCTTCCGCCACCAGGGGATGAGCTGAGTTTTAAGGGTTGATCATTGTAAACCTTCACAGGATGGTCCCAGTCTGTCATTATACCCCCCGCTTGAAAAGCGGGGGGTATATAGTGTTCATGGTGTCCGTCCGTCCTTCCGTCCGTCCGTCCTTCCGTCCGTCCGTCCTTCCGTCCGTCCGTCCGTCCGTCCGTCCGTTACACTTTCTATTATTTGCAACTCCTCCTACACCACTGAAAGGAATTTGATGAAACTTACACAGAATCTTTGTCTCATAGTGCCATTGTGCAGGAGATATTTAACATTTTGATCGGAATGATATTTGGGGTTTCCCATAGAAAAACATGGACTTTGTCATTGACATAAGGGGGTCCCTATCTCTTATGTGCAACTCCTCCTACACCACAGAATGGAATTTAATGAAACTTACACAGAATGCTTGTCACATAGTGCCATTGTGCAGGAGATATTAAACATTTTGATCGGATCGATATTTGGGGTTTCCCATAGAAAAACATGGACATTGTCATTGACCTAAGGGGGTCCTCATCTCTTATGTGCAACTCCTCCTACACCACTGAATGGAATTTAAAGAAACTTACACAGCATCCTTGTCACATAGTGCCATTGTGCAGGAGATATTAAACATTTTGATCTGATCGATATTTGGGGTTTCCCATAGAAATACATGGACATTGTCATTGACCTAAGGGGGTCCTCATGTCTTATGTGCAACTCCTCCTACACAACAGAATGGAATTTGTTGAAACTTACACAGAATCCTTGTCACATAGTGCCATTGTGCAGGAGATATTTATTATTTTGATCGGAATGATATTTGGGGTTTCCCATAGAACAACACGGACTGTCATTGACATAAGGGGATACCCATTTCTTATGTGCGACTCCTCCTACACCACTAAATGGAATTTGATGAAACTTACACAGAATGTTGTCACATATTGCCATTGTGCACTAGATATATAACATTTCGATTGGAATGATATTTGGGGTTTCCCATAGAAAAACATGGACTTTGTCATGGACATAAGGGATACCCATCTCTTATGTGCAACTCATTCCTACACCACTGAATGGAATTTGTTGAAACTTACACAGAATCCATGTCACATAGTGCCATTGTGCAGGAGATATTTAACATTTTGATCGGAATGATATTTGGGGTTTCCCATAGAAAAACATGGAGTTTGTAATGGACATAATGGGATACCCATCTTTTATTTGCAATTCCTCCTACACCACTGAATGGAATTTGTTGAAACTTATAAAGAATCTTGGTCACATATTGCCATTGTGCACTATATATTAAACATTTTGATCAGAATATTATTGGAGGTTTGCCATAGAAAAACATGGACTTTGTCATTGACATAGGGGATGCCATTCTTTGGGGGATTGGGGAGGGTTACATGTATTATCTGCAATTTCGCCTTCACGTTTAACTAGATAAAGTTTCAATTTCATAATTAAGAACACCTGAATTTTCAAAGTAATTGTGAAGCGGGGGGTATCAATGGTGAGCATTGCTCACAGGTGTTTTTACTCTAGTTTTGTATTGCGACCCTATAAATTATATAGTGATAACATAAACAAGGTAATACTTATGCCGAATGTATTAAGAAAATCTTAAATTATGTTTAAAAGTATGGTACATAAAAAAGACCAGGGGTCTACAAATAATTGGTTTCTCAAACTTTTATATTTCATAGTTATGTCGTTGTAAGAGCTTATGTAATAGTCACATTCCATGTGATATTCTCAATTGAGCAGAGTGTATTGGTAATTCCTTTGGTGTTACCAACACAGTATATTGCGATCGCTTGTTTAGATCCTTTGTGGTTCAACAAAGCTGCTTTTGTCTATGGAACTCCTTATCAGTACCACTTTGTAGGAAAAAAATACTTAAATGTATTCAAGAAAAAGCAGAAAACTCAACTGTGTATCATTGCTTTGAGCGTCAAATTGTCTAATTTAAATAAATGTCATTATTTTTTGTGAATAAAGTGTTTGAAACTAGGTGTTGAAAACATTTTTTAACATTTAGTATATTCCACGTTCTGGTTTTAATTTTTTTCTGCAGTTATATTTTCATATGATTAAATATGGTATGCATGTTGGGTATATATGTATGTTTGATTTTACTCTTGTGTGTTTTCATGAGCTTCATTGATAAGATTAAAATTTTAGAATATTAATCATGACATTGTATGATATCTAGTATATTGCTAAGATCAATTTCTTTAAAATTAAGTTTGAATTAAACTTTTATATATATAATAAATTTAATCTCTACCTTTTTAAAATTTCAGTGTCACACGAAGAAGCCAACTCCTCCAGGAATAATGAATTTCATTTGCCCACAATTCCATCCGGGGAATGGGAAATGAATGTATTCCTGAATGAGTTGGCAGACGAAATGACTGACAATGACCTGAAAAAAATGAAAAGTCTGCTAGCAGGTAAAGTTGAAATATCTATAGATTCTAATCACATTTATGTGTTTTATGGCCAATAAAATATTTCAATATGCTTTAGCAATAAAGTGTCCTCTGTCGACAATCGTGAGTGTCATCATTGTTTTCAATCTGAACCCGTGGTATAACAATACAAGTGCCAACTGTGGCATTACATACAACAAATATCATGTACGTTTTTGCTATTATGACTATGCAATATATGTATAAATCCATTTGTTGTACAGCTTAATTTAAATGTCAGCAGTACAAAAATGTTTGCTGTCGTAGATAAAGGTTCTGTGTCTGATTGATTACTGCATTAAAGTAAAACACTATTTAGTCACACAGGGCGTATACAACTATCAAAGAGAGGGTTATTTATCACTTTTCTGATTTGAAGAACCTATAATAGAAATATTTAAGGTATCCGACCCATAATTGAAGTCACCGTTTAATTTTATTTTTACACCAAGAAATGCAAATTTATTTACTCAATATATTACTAATTAATGATACAAAGTAAATATATTGTTTTACTTTGAGTCAATGTTAACAGTTTTGAGAAAAAAAAATTAGTTGTTCAAATAGTAGTTCCGATGTTTGCCGAACATTATCGAGGTCTGCTCCATTGACAAACAATGGACATCCGGGACACCAAATATGATCACGTGGTCAATTATGGGTCGGATACCTTAAATAAATACTAGTAATCTCTACGTTACTCAAATTATATTTAAGGTATCAATGGAACTGGAAAGCGAGTATTAGAACTCATAAACGATCCACTAGACTTCTTCCAACATTTACGTCAAAAATGTATCTTAACAAAAGACAACATAGTATTTCTTCAGGCGATGCTGTGGCATACAAGACGAAAAGATTTGCATAATAAAATCGTGAAGTTTGCCAAGAAAAGAGGCAATATAATTCATTTCTATGCACCAAATGACAAACCAGGTAAGTCAACTGCTGAGTCTTGAAATTAATAATGTAAGAATATGATAATCGATTAACGAAAATAATAATTCATCTATTAACTGTAAAAAATGATAAAAATAAAACTTTCCCCATCCATTTGCATACTGCTTACATTTCGTACATTGGCTGGATAAGTGTCTTAATACTTTAAAAACAATGATTTTTTAAAAGATTATTCATAGCATGAAAGGCTTCAATCGGCCGGCATTTAAAATGTAAAACATATTTAAACTATAATAATGCATTTAAATACATCTCCACAAGAGTGGTAACATACTAGTAGTTACAACAGACAAAAAATTGTACGGCTTGCATTTTTATCTTCTGTATTTCAAAATATCAAAAGAAAAAAATGAAACGTCCAGTTAACTTATATTATGCCTTATTCCTCACAAACCTGAAATGTTGACAAAGTTGTTGTATATACCGAACAAATCTGGGGGTAGACAAATATTTGTTCAGTTTTCGGAAGAAAACTGTTAGAAATTTGCATGCTAGTTGATCGAGATTTGTGTATATAGTAAACAGGCAGCGTTGTCAATTAAAAGAGACGTAAAAAGCTAGGCAAGCAAAATATCGCCAACCTATTAATGTCTGTTTCTAAAAGCCCAGTTTCTTGTAACCAACAAAATTTCTCAAACATTTAATAGAACATTTAGTCAAAGGTTTTAAACCACTTTAACCATATGCTCATTATTTCATTGTTTAAACACCGAGTAAAGGCGTAATAGCTAAAAATACAGAAATTACCATTCCAGAAAATTATTATTAATGCTCCATTGTTTTAATATTCGTAAGTGTAGCCAGCTTTACCCGGTTTTGGTATAACTATTTTGACGATAAAAACTTTACATAATTTTTATTACTGGATTTTTAACTTCGCGCCACTGCTGAGACTTAAGAAGACGAAACGCGCGTAATAAATTATATAACCTTGCAAGCCTTGGTACCATTTTATAAGGAATATATTTCAGTTTAAGTCAAAACTGACTTCATTTCGATAATATGATTTTTTCATTCCCTCGGCTTTTCTTGTGACAATTAAGAATACCTATATCTATCAGGATATGTGAAAAAACCTTGTGCGGTTTTGTTAGAAAAGAGCCATTTACTCTTTACGCAACAAGCACTTGTAACAGGATGATGTCAAATCGATACTTGGTAAAGCGTTGCAAGACGAAACGAAAGAAAAGGTCATGTTCTTTAGTTTGCTGCCTGTTATATTGGTAATTTTACTGTTTAATGATTAGATCAATAAATCATTTTAGTTTCTGCAGGTCAGAACAATGATATCACTTAAAAAATTACATGTCTCTCTCTTTTGCTGCAGAAAATGGATATGAGTATATTCAATTCCATGTCGGTGGAAAGGAAAAAATGGACAGACACAAATTAGAGGAATTGAGAATGCTTGTCAGTGTTGCTCTTTGTGTACCTGCAGAATTCATCATAGTTAGCGGTATAGAGGCTACAAATAGCATTATGGTTACGTTTATGGTACCAGAAGGATATGGACATATTCTATCTGATCTTGATAACAAAGACAGAAAGTACCTAGGTTCTAAAGGGGTGGATGCAATATGGTACAACGGAACGCTAATTAACTGTATAGGTAACTGCTATAAATAAAAGCATTTAATTGTTTAAATTAAAAGTTTACAGTTTTCTTGACATGTTCTGATCGACTGATATCACAGAACTTGAGGTGAGGTCAACGAACAACACATTAACCAGTGCCTTATAATACGGTGAAAGAAAATGACCAAAATATAAATATAATACAAAACAAAGTAATAAATAACCAAATGTTGAAATTTAAGCATTAAATATACAAATCATGTCAAACTATGACTGAAAATATCCTAAGCATAAGAAAATTTCCTTCATGTATAGCCTATTGACATTATGTAGTTAAATTAACCATGTTAAAATGTCGAGTGAACAGAAAAATGTTAATTACAAATATTACTCGGAAGGTGACAAATCACATTTAAAATTTTGTTTACATTGCAATACAAATATATGTTGAAATAGAACATAATGAATGATAATATAGGTTTCTATATTTTTAGATATGTTACGAGAACAATAATAATATATTCAGTAATAATTAACATTAAAAGTGTTACAGAAGATGAATAAAAACTTAAAATATAATTCAAACGTTTTTCCATATTTGCTTCACACAATTCACATTTAAATGATTCCCTTTCAAATGGGTCAAAGTAATATGTTAAATTTGTTTATGTTAGTAAAATTACCATTATTACGCTAAACAATAACCCATTTTGTAACCACTTTTACAAATAACAACGTGCACTGTATCATTATCTAATGAATCAATATATTTTGTCTCATTTTGAAAGTGTCAATACATTTCATTTCGTAGATGTTGAATCCAGTGATAACAATGATTTTATTAAAAAAGACGAAGAAGTCAAAATATTGCTTGATCAGAAATCTAAACTTGATCAGGAAATCGAATCATTGCAAATAGAAGTTTTTAATCTACGACACAATCTGCGACAGTCTCAGCAACAATCAGAAACAATTCAACAAGAAGCTGAGAAAAGAATAGCTACAATAACTGGCGTTCTGATACAACAATTTATAGATTCGAAATATACACCTGAAGCGATGTCACTTCGAGATATATCACTTCGAAATGCTGTAAAATGGGTTAGCCATACTTTGAAGAAAATGGAAGCATTAGGTTACGATACAAACCTTGTCAAAAGTCTTCTAGAAGCAAACACCCTAGTCACTACCTCAAGGATAAGAACTTCACATGGATGGATCGAAACTCAAATGAGACAAAAAATTGCCAAACTGCTTCAAGACATGTCAATTCTTCTGTATCAACGAGACAAGCTTGCCTACTTTTTGAAAGTTGGTATTTCGAACCCTGTGTTGACTCAAAATGACGAGTTTTTCATTCAAATGGTCAACTCAACCGGTCCAGTAGAGATTACTTCGAAAACGGAGATTTCAATGTGTAAGCAACATATTTAGTATTTTCTAATAGTGAAGTCTTCTAAACCTAGGACCTCTATTGTAATATTTTTTGTTACTATATACAAAATTAAAATTGAAAAGTGGACGTGTCAGAGGAGCGTGGTTTATAATTATATTAAGTTGCCCATAAGGTTGCTTTCAGTTTAGATTTATGCAAAACATACGCGTATTAATTTGTATAAAATTGAATTTAACATTGCTTTGTATTTTACAGCCGCTGTCAATGATGTAGGCATACCTGCATTAAAAGCAGTTCTTACTGAAATATTTAAAATATTTGAAGACACGTTAACTGAAAAAGAAAGAAAACTCCTTATTCAAAAATTCCTATCGGGAAGAAAGGCCATGAATTCTTTTAAAGAATCGAATGTCCTGTTGCTAGAATATTTGTGGTTTACATACGCAAATGGTCATGGACATGAAAAAGCTAATTTTCGTAAGTTTTAGTTGTATTTTATAATATTTAATTACAAAAGTTGTTCTTAAACGTAAATTAAATAATATATTTGTATTACGTAGTTGTTCATTCAAGAATTATGTAATAATGCTATATCTCATATAAAGGCTTAATGTTCTTTCTTTATTTTTGCATTAATTGCATAATAGATAATACATTGAAGAGTTGTTTGTTTCCGTCTAAATGTTCATGTAAGATATTTACTCTGACCATTGTTAGTGATGGTCATAAAAAATTATCTAGTTACGTCTCTTTAACAATAATTGTTGAGCATTTTCAGAGTTACAATCAAAGCCATATCTAATGTGAAATACAGATTAAAAAAACCAAAATATTGCTTATTACTAGCTCAGATTTAGCAAAACTTCGCTCGCACGGCAACAACGAAAACATGCATATATAGATCGGCTAAATAATTTCATAAGCGACCATAAAATTATAATAAGTCATAATTTGTACCTTCTGTCATTGTTTTGAACTAGATGTCATTTAGTATTTTATTATAACATTGCATAATTCCTACTTTGACCAACTCATCGAAATAAAAAAAAAATAAAAGGATAATTATGGTCACTGCCGCAAAGGGCTTCATTTCATAAATTTTAATCGTAGCTTCATTGTAGATGAATGGATGGTTGAAACTCTAGCTGTAATACAACGAATGGATCTCCTTGAAGTTTGGATTAAAAGGTCGGATACAGTTATACAAACATTCATAGGACAAAGCGAAGAAGATTCACTTGTAAACGATACCGACGTACAAAAACGAACCACGAAAGAAAAACTTGGCAACAACAAAAAGATGAAACACAAGAAACAAGCAGCAGTCGACGGAAACATGCAGCAAATTTCAGTGGAACAGATAAATGCCAAGCTCCAATGGATAGGTGAGATGGTGGAAAAGAACATCAAAATGACAGAACGTATTGCATTAGGTCCATTGCATCCAATGGTATTCAATGGAAAACCAAACGAGAATTTATACGACTGGTCAAAGCTCTTAAATAAACAATTTAAGTAAATGACAATTAATTCTTTCAAGTCAATCTTGGTTCTTTTAGTGTGGCAAAAATGATCAAACATTCTGATTAATTTGTGTTAGTTTTATGAACCTTACAACCGAGAAAGCGTTCAAAAATGTTTAATTTTATTGTATATAACGTAATTAATTTCTAACGGAACAATGTCAGAAACATGCGACTGTCTGCAGTAATCGCTAATTATACACTCTGATTAAAAATTATACAGGATTGAGATATGAAAAACCGTCTCATAAATTAAAGTAACAATCAAAATAATTTTATGCGAGATATGTTACAGTTATATAATGACTGTGATATGATATTTGACTTTCCTAAATCATGGGGACATTTTATTACGAGAACAAGCTATCAAGCGTAACTAAAGCTATAATCTGGTAAAAGTTGCAAGGTAACTATAGGAAACGATATAGTAAATATAGTATTACTTAAGCCTGTTGCCTATTATAATTCCTAATCACTATACAGAATTAAACATTAAAAAACTTTATTCCTTGTAAAATAACACATCACCAAATATGTGTATGATAGTACATAACAACACATATGTGTATGATAGTACATAACAACACATATGTGTGTGATAGTACACAGCAACACATATGCGTACGATAGTACACATCACCAAATATATGTATGATAGCGGACAGGAACAATAATATGTTTATAATAGTACACACCAACACATGTGTATGATGGTACACAACAACAAATATGTGTATGATAGCACACATCACCAAATATGTGTATGATAGAACACAACAACATATGTGTATAATGGAACACAACAACAAATATGTGTATGATGGTACACAGCAACAAATATGTGTATGATAGTACACAGCAACAAATATGTGTATGATAGTACACAGCAACAAATATGTGTATGATGGTACACAGCAACACATATGTGTATGATAGTACACAACAACAAATATGTGTATGATAGCACACATCACCAAATATGTGTATGATAGTACACAACAAAACATATGTGTGTAATGGAACACAACAACAAATATGTGTATGATGGTACACAGCAACACATATGTGTATAATAGTACACAGCAACAAATATGTGTATGATAGTACACAGCAACAAATATGTGTATGATAGTACACAGCAACAAATATGTGTATGATAGCACACACCAACAAATATGTGTATGATAGTACACAGCAACAAATATGTGTATGATAGTACACAGCAACAAATATGTGTATGATAGTACACAACAACAAATATGTGTATGATAGCATACAGCAACACATATTTGTATGATAATACACAGCAACAAATATGTGTATGATAGCACACAGCAACAAATATTTGTATGATAGTACACAGCAAAAATAATAGGTTTCAACAAATATGTGTATGATAGTACAGTACTTGCACCCGTAAACGCAACACTTTGACTGATTGCTGACGGATTTTGGAACGCTGACGGATCGCTGACTGATTGATGATGACTACATCCGTCCAAAATTATGAATCCGTCATTACCTTGGTAACCGCCAGCGATCAGTGCGATCAGTCCAATCAGTGCGATCCAGAATCCGTCATTTAATTATATGCATAAGTCGGTTAGTTTATTGACGGATTCGTATAAATTAATAATTTAAAGATAAAACGGATTCTGCGTCATTTGTATATAATATATACATTTATTATACCATTTTTATAATAAAATAAAAACATGCGTTTAAAAGAATTGTTAATGCAATGTCTCGTTCTAAATGAATACATAAACATATTTAAAGAAAGAAAATTCTTTATATTATATAGTTAAGCACATTTTTTAAAGCAGGACATATCTGTGAACCGAGTCCTGTAAACCTTCAAAAAACTTCTATTTAAGGCACATCAGTAACGAAGAGGTAAATGTTTTTTTTTCGTTATCCATTATTGATTCTCTTTTTTTATTCCCGCGACTCGTGATTTCGGCCTGTTTTTTTTTTGCGACATGTTACATGTATATTTTTTGTCACATATTAAGCCGACCCGACTCCCCCAATCAGTAACAGATTTATTTCACATTTAGGAAAGAACGTGGCCTCTTTTTGACATCATTATTAGTTACTTAAATGTTGAACTGTTAAACAATCATTGTCAATCAAAACGCATTGTTTACTAAAATTTGTTTTAAAAAGTATACAGTACGCTGGATTGTTCCATTTGTTTCATGGCGTCCATTTTTTATTGAGGGTGGGGTGGGAGAAAGCCGGCGCACAGGTAAAAAACCGACAGTCTTTTGTCAATTAAAGTGAAGTTGGGGGCCACCCTATCTGCAGTCGTTCGAAAATCCGCAACCTGTTGACAGGCATGTGACAACTAGTATATGACTAACCAATCAGCCACCTAGGCCCCAATAACGTCGGGGAGAATTGTCTGCGAATACTTAAGTTAAGCGTAAAAATGTGTTACAGATAGACACGTGTTTCAGTACGAAATAGTAATTTTTTTAACAAAACGTCATAAATTTTTAGGTCTTAACATTGTCATTACAGTGTCATATCGATGAAACAGAACAATTTCAAAAGTTGCCCTTTATAAGAGTGTCATTCAATTTAAACAATAACTTATTGTATTGATTGATTGTTTGCTTTTCTATATCATGGCGTCCAGCTATTTTTTGAGGAGGAAGCCGGAGTACCCGGATAAAACCCCCGTCCTCCAGTAGGAAAACTTGCTCCCTTTATAATTAAGTCGAGTGCACCCTGCCTGCAGTGAGATTCGAACCCATAACCTCAGTGTTGACAGACCGCGTGATCAATAGTTGACGAACTAACATCACCACTCGGCTCCTTCAATCAATTATAGAATGATGGACAAAGGGGCAATTTTGAATTCCTCTTGAAAAATATGGAGTTTGGGTTGGGGAGTAAGATTTACTTTTTTTCCGTGCAAGGAGCGTGACACTCTCTTAACATGTCACTATGGTTCCCGGCAATTTTAATATGGCCTGAACCACCCACCCCCCTTCCCAAACAAAAAAAACCGGGAGAACATCCCATGTCCGCCAACTGAGGACGCGCTGGGCAGCTCTGTTAAACCTATCAAATAATTTCAAGTACTTCCTAATTTAAAGGAAACCATTTATACTTATATGTTATTAACTGTGGAATGACTTTAACAGACATCGTAAAATAAACAAATTGCGACGGCTAATATGCGAAAGCAGAATTGATTTTCGTATAACGCTTACATGTTCGCATGTGTAACTCATAAGCTTCGATATACAAACGCGGTTAGTAGTTTAATCTTTATTTGAGATTCTATACTGTGTAATTCGTGTGACACAATGAGATAGTGAATAAAATATATAAAAAGATGTTTTCGATTTTGTCGTAAATTTTATTCAGTATTACAGCGGAATAGTTTATTCTTTATTTGTTTGTTTGTTTGAATGGTGTTTTAACGCCACTTTCAACAATTTTTCAGCCATAACATGGCGTCCATGCAGTTTTTATTCGGGGAGGAAGCCGGAGTACCCGGAGAAAACCCCCGACCTGCGGTAGGAAAACTGTCAATTAAGATTGGAGTCGAGTACACCCCGCCTGCAGTGAGAATCGAACCAGCAATCTCAGTGTTGACAGACCACATTATCAATAGTAGACGAACTACCTTGACCACTCGGCCACCGAGGCACCTTATTCTTTATTTGAGATTTAATTCTCTGTAAATTTTTGTGACACAATGAGATATATAGTGCAAAAATATATAAAAAGATGTTTTCGCTTTTGTCGTGAATTTTATTCAGTATTATACAGCGGAATTCTTAGCAACTGTGGCACATAAGTTTATTCTTTATTTAATTCTGGGTAAATTCATGTGACACTATGGGGTAGTTAATAAAATATATAAATAGATGTTTTCGCTTTTGTCGTAAATCCTATTCAGTATTATACACCGGAATTCATAGGACTGTGACAAAGAAAAAAAAACTGATCAAACCGCGACAAATGATCTTTTTAAGCGTTTACAATAAAAAAAAACCTCGACCTCGGAGGTTAAGGTAGCAGTAACCTATTATTGATCACCAAGTTGTCTATTCGATCCTTACAGCGAAATGGTGTGCTCGACACATCCCTATAAATTTGCAAAGAGCACCAATTTTCCTGTCGAAGGTTTGCTGTTTCGTTGGGTACTCCAGCTCTTCCCAATAAACACGCGACGTCATATTATATAAACTAATATAATTTTTGAAAAAAGTGTTTAACAAACTTCAAACATCCATATAATGCTAACGCGAAAAAGCGAAGTGAAAAAATGTTACGATTTCGCCTTCATGTTTTTCGTGTTTCTCGCTTTTTCCGCTTTAAAACTTTTCGAAGATAAATACGAGATGTACGCCTTGGCATGCGAGGTCAAATATTTTTTGAATTTATTGTGTGTGTGGTTTTTTTTCATTTCTTTTTTTAATTATTTTTTTAATAAAATGACTCTATGTGATGTTTATATGCCGTCAAAGATGCATTAGTGACAGATTTTTGTTCGAGGAGGGGGGAATTTCTATTTATCATTTATAACTTTAGACTGGACGTTTTCCGCTTTCAAAATACGGACGTGCGCCTTGGCTTGCGAGATGCTTTTTTAAAGTCATTGTGTGTGTGCGTTTTAAAATTTACTTTGTTTTAATTATTTTGTTAATAAAATTGCACTATGCAATGTTTATATTTCGTCACAGATGCATTAGTAATAGATTGGGGGAATTTCCATTTTTTTTATTAATAACTTTAGACCAGTTTTAGCCTTATTATTAGATAAAACGATCCATCAATGAAGACATAACAGTTGACATTTTTATACTTCTAATATTTGCGAGTGAAACGAAGTTTTACATTTCGAAATATTAATTTTACTAAACGGAAGTTGAATGGATGGATTGGAGCGATCAGTCCAAATCAATCCGTCAGATCAGTCAAATCGTTCCAAATCCGTCAATTGACGGATGGACGGATTGGGAACGATCTGACGGATTGGGAACGATTTGACTGATCTGACTGATTGATAACTGATTGGTGACGGATTTTGGAACGCTGACGGATCGCTGACGGATTGATAAAAGTGTTGCGTCTTCAATCTCAAGTACTGTACACAGCAACAATAATATGTGTCTGATGGTACACAGCAACAATAATATGTTTATAATAGTACACAACAACAAATATGAGTATGATAGCACACATCACCAAATATGTGTATGATAGTACACAGCAACAAATATGTGTATGATAGCACACAGCAACAAATATGTGTATGATAGTACAAAGCAACAAATATTTGTATGATAGCATACAGCAACAAATATGTGTATGATAGTACATAGCAACAAATATGTGTATGATAGCACACACCAACAAATATGTGTATGATAGTACATAGCAACAAATATGTGTATGATAGCACACAGCAACAAATATGTGTATGATAGCACACATCCACAAATATGTGTATGATAGTACACAGCAACAAATATTTGTATGATAGCAAACAGCAACAAACAACAAATGTGTGTATGATAGCACACAGCAACAAATATGTGTATGATAGCAAACAGCAACAAATATATGATAGCACACAGCCACAAATATGTGTATGATAGTACACAGAAAATATTTGTATGATAGTACACAGCAACAAATATGTGTATGATAGGAAACAGCAACAAATATGTGTATGATAGCACACAGCAACAAATATATGATAGCACACAGCCAAAAATATGTGTATGATAGTACACAGCAACAAATATGTGTATGATGGTGCACAGCAACACATATTTGTATGATAGTACACAACAACACATATGTGTATGATGGCACACATCCACAAATATGTGTATGATAGTACACAGCAACAAATACGTGTATGATAGCGCACATCAACAAATATGTGTATGATAGCACACAGCAACAAATATGTGTATGATAGTACACAGCAACAAATATGTGTATGATAGTACACAACAACAAATATGTGTATGATAGCACACAGCAACAAATATGTGTATGATAGTACACAGCAACAAATATGTGTATGATAGCACACAGCAACAAATATGTGTATGATAGCACACAGCAACATATATGTGTATGATAGCACACAGCAACAAATATGTGTATGATAGCACACAGCAACAAATTAGTTTTCAAGTCTCAAACAATATGTAATGGTTTTTCAGTTATTTATGTGATGTTTTGTTTATTAGAATGGCGTTTAACGTCAGCATTTTTTCAGCTATATCGTTGCGCTATTTGGAAAAAGAAGTCGGAGTACCCGGCGAAAATAGATCAATAGTAAACGAACTACCTTGATCACTTGGTTACCGAGGCCTCGAATTTTTTTTGACCACTTGATAAAATGAATTAAATATATTTTATCACAATTTCCCTCCTATCAAAATTATACAACTTGTAGACTCACATGGTTGTTATAAGTTCGGGTAATTAAAGTTTTATTTTTGCGATTTGGTTTTAGTTTCTCGTTTTTTCTAAATCCAGATTTAGGGGAAAGTTATGAAGAGCATGAAAAATTTTTACCAGTCGTGTCGGACAATGCAATACAAAATTCATCCGGTTGATTTTTGTCCTTAGCAATTGTATCCTCCACACGCATCAGTAATATTACTTGTCATAGTTTCAAATGAACATTTTCATTGGCGTTTGGATCATTGGGTCATTGGCTTTTCAACAATGAATTTGGGAATCAAGTCTTAGTTTAGACAAAGTAAGCGTATGAAAGGAGGACTTTTAGGGTAATTCAGAATTCTCCTTATGAAACTTTATTGACTATTATTGATTTTGGCAGATCTACAAAGAGGTCACATTAAAAACCCGGGTGAGAAACATTCCCGGGCTGCTGTATTGCGAGTACTGGTCATCTAATCTAGCGCTTGTTGTTTTTGTTAGACATTTTATCAACGTCTTCATCCACAAGGAACATATTTAATGACTGGTTGAAAATTTTTCTATACACATTCTGCACATTCTGCCAAGCTCCAAAACTAATGACGTCATACTTACGCTACAAAAAAGACTTATTAAAGACAAGCTATTGGTGTCATTTAATATCACAGCACGACAACACCCTTTTCTCACTGTGGGAATGCCCATTGTCTTTTGAAAAAACAGCCATGCTTAAAACCCCTTCCACTGTTTAGACCAATCAAGTAAAACATATAACATATGTAAAAATAAACCCCATACAAGTCAATAATGATATACAAACTGAAACTGCAATAAAACTCTAATATAATGATATGACTTGGGCGTAATTTTTTTATGAGATTTTCTACACCTAAGCAAGCTTTTGAAATATGTCAAGTAAAAAAGAAAGAAATATATACTCACTCAAAAAAACATCGGATAAATTTGTTCAAATCATTATATTGCGGAAAAATAACTTATAAATATATTCAAATATTTATGCACAACATCGTAATTACACCTTAATTAAAGGTATCCATGTGAAAGCATTAAAGTTCATCCACCCGTAAACGACTGTGGTCGAAATCTGGAACACACTATGAATTACGCATTGCTGAAAACAGGGTCGATTTTCACGTGCAAATTATGGATATTTTTTTAACTCAGTCAATCAGCATAAAAATCTGCTATTTATTTTCGTGACTGCATTAGTAAAATAAAATCCCGATGAGATGACGTTATGCCAAGGTTAGATGCTGCTACCCGAAATATCGTTATCGGTCGAATAGAGGCCGGGGAATCACAGAATGATGTTGCCATAACATACAATGTTCATCGTAGCAAAATTTCACGCCTTTGAAGACGCTACCTGCAGCTGGTACTACGACAGACCGACTATGTTCGCGTGTTACAACTCGAGTGCAGTATCATTACATTAGATTATTCCATTTACGGAACAGGACTATTGCTGCAACAGAAAGAGCTGTAAACGCATTAATTGCCCGTAATTGACATTGATAGAGAAACACGACAATGCCCGACCACATACAACACGTTTAACAGTATATTATTTTTAGAGCAACAGAATGTCAGTGTGATCCGTTTGCCATCACGATCTTCGGATCTTAACCCAATGGCACATCTGTGCACAGACAATTTTGAAGCGTCGCTTTTATCTCACAGCGTAACTTAAATGCCGCTTATTATCTGCATAGAATCCGCTGTTGTAAAAAGCAGTATTTAAGCGACATGCATAATTACCGCTTAATTTTAACCTACATAATTAGCAATACTTTAACTCCACTTTTATCCAACTTAAACTATACTGATTTTCTAAGTAGAAAAAAGCGAGACTACAGGTAATTGATTATTCCTGCTTAAATCCAACTGATAAATATTAGTCATTTTTAATTTAATTACAAACCTACTTAATCCCTGCTGATTTATCTTAGTAAATTAAATTGAACGCTTTTTTTCCAACTGAAAAAACTATTTATATTATTTGTTGTCTGTTTTCCAATTATTTAGTGACTATCAAATCAAAAAATAATTAGTTATATTATTTTTATTTCAACCAATATGCTTTTTAGCTTCACATATTAACAATTTCCTATTGAAGAGCAGAAATTATGCACAAATGTCTAAGTATGCAGTTTTAGTATTTTCTATCTAATAAAATGTTTGGAATTAATTATTAATACTTTAAATGAAGATTAAAGGCCACTGATATTACACATTGTTTAGTATTTAGTATGACCATGGCCTAATAACACCATTTTTTTTTCAAAATATAACTAAAAAGACATTAAATTTTCTTCTATGTTGTATGTTCTGAAATTTATGGTACAATTGCGACGATGAATAATATTGCTTAAATATCAAATATTTTCATGCAATATAAAAAATAAAACCAGAAATAAAAAAAAAACACATTCAAAATATAAAACAATGCTTGATACATTATACTACAAACTTATTTATTAAACAGAAAACTGTTTACTAAGAAAAAGAATAACCACAGGGGAGATAACTCTAAAGGGGAGCCAACTCTACAATCTTTTGTCCACATTCAAAATACAACTATTGAAGCTTTACTTTCTAATAAATTTAATGTTACCATTTTTGTAATTATAACAAGCGATAAAAACAGTTAAGAACTATCTTCATATGAACAATAGAATAAATGGAACTTTTTACAACAGCATGTTTTAGTTTATGTAGAAGTACTATATAACTTATATCACCAATTTCCTTTACAACTGTTAAAAAGCAACATTTATAAACCAATGCATAAAATGGTATAGCTGTTACTTTTTTACTACTGCATAAATCAACACAATGAATATGATGATTATGAAGAAAGAACTATAAAATATAAGTTATAAGATTTAAGATATAACTTTACTAATAAGATTCTCTGCAATATTTAATTTGTCAGTGGACAGTTTGGCTTCACCTACCTACTAAAAATATTAAATGTCATTTTTTGGCAAACTGCTTTTCACAAAAAGAAGAAACAGTGCTTCTGCCTCTGATTTACAGTACATATATATCTTCAGGGCACCCGGTTGTTGTTTGCTGCTGAATGCTGACAGCAAGTAGAATATGGTGCTGAATTTTATTTGTTCTCTTCAAATCTTCATAGAAACTAAAATCACTCCAAAACCAGACTTGTCAAAATGTTCTTTGTAAAGTTTTTCCGACAAAAGATCTTGATGTTATTATTCTTATATTTCATTCCTACTTGTCTTTGATGTACATTTTTTCCTGTTAAAACACAAAAACTAATATTGCAGAAAAAACTACAAAGAAAGAACATATTTCATAGCTATTATATAAAGTATAAAGTTTGCAAATTCCACACAAAAATAGAATGTTGACATAGCAAAAACCTTTTATTTTGTAACTGGGAAATTTCTGTTACATGACAAGAGTTTATTTTGTTTACAAAATGCATGTACCAATGAGCTACAATGCTTACTCGTTTACTCAAGCCACACTGGTGACCTGAGCAGAATCATTAGAATTATGCGCAACCTTAACTGCAGAGTATGTACCTTAAAAAAGGTCTGTAATTTGGACATTATAGTTTAACAATTTATTTGAATTATGTCCATTAGAAGAAACTGAACACAATTTTATTTAGTACACTTAATTGAATACTCTAAAAATTATCTCCCTTTCATATGTTAACAGATTTTATAATTACACTCATATTCCCCCCTCTTTTTTTAATTGTGTGGCCATTCATTTGTAGCTTGAATTCCCTTGACCTAATAATAATTTGTGTCATATTTAATTGAAATAGGCCCAGTATTTGCTATTTACCTTACTATTTTAATTACTATTGGTCTTCATACTGCATTTCAAAATTACTGACACCACTTCCCATATTTATTGCACAATCTACAATGGATCTTGAACGACCTGGTAGTGCTACCCACTGAACCACTGGATTTATATTTTGTATATTTTTCGGCTGGCTAAAAAATCTGTGTAAACTTGTGACGTCGATTTGCCCGCGCATAATTTGAATTATTCAAAACATGGACAAGTGTTACGCTTTGGTTCAGTAAATTAAGTAAGTAGGATTGTTATTTACAGTCGACATATTTATACATAACGAAGAAAACGACAAACTGATGAATGCAACATGAATTTTGTCATGATGATCTGGCATTATCGTTCATACGCACGTCACCGGTCATATATCTTTAATGACCATAGAATAAATTCTATGCATCAAGTGAAAACATACAAAAGCACGGCAAACAAAAAAAGGAACAAATGCTATAGTGTTACTGAGCATAAATGCAAGCATTATATGCAGAAACATAATTAAGAACACATGCACATAAACCATGGGCTGGCATTTTTATAAGGAAATAATTAAGGGTATAAATTAAAACAATATTTAGCAGCAATATATATACAAAGAAGCATAGCAATAAGCATCTTATCTTAGTGTGTGATGCTGGGAGTCGTTAAGGTACAAATGAATTGGGGAAATGCTCGCAAGACATATAAGTTAACAGATAACATGTTCCGAAAGATATAGAGGGATCATTTAGACATGTTTGAGGGTATAGTTGAAAGATTTAAGAATTTAACTGAGAAATCTAAATTACACTATATTCAATTTGCATTGTGCTGAGAATTGTGTAGCTGATTTAAGAATGGTCATATATTGCATATGTCTTCATTTATTATTTTGTAGACTAAGAATTCCAAAGGCCACCCTAACTATTGCTGTGAAATAACCAATACAAGGAACAGCTACCAAACCTGCTCACGGATTCAGTCAAAACAATATAACCAGAGTAACAGAAATTCTTTTGCATGTCCATGTGCAATAATTTTAATAAAAGAATAGTTATTCCATTCATGTATTATAACCTGTAAATGACTGGCGTCATTTGATATATATATCGTAAATTTTCTAGAAATATTTAAACACTGAGGTTGCCAGTTCAAGTCTCACTGAGGCAGCTAGGGTGTGCTCGACTCCAATTTTAATTTACAAGGATTGCCAGTTTTCCTAACTAAGGTCTGGTTTTATCCTTTTACTCTAGCTTCCTTCCCCAATATTTACAACATAATTATGTCTTAAGTTTTAATTCACATTGACTGTTTTAGTTTTGTTTTTAATTTTGTAAATGTAGGTTTATAATGGTGTTTGCTTCTGAGATGAAACAATTTATATACATTTGTATTTGTAGTTTGTAAGCTGCTTAGATCTGGAAACAATAATTAAGTTTTAAGAGAGTCAGCTTAAAGAAAGCACTTCAGATGACTGGTAAGTTCATGAAGTAATTATAATTATAGAACATCATTTTCATTGAACTATATTTTTATTAAATGTAACTAATACTATAGTCAGGAGAAATTTTTTACTTTTATTCTTAAAGGAGCCCACAAAATATCAAATAACAGTTGTTTACACATATAACATACTCATTTATTAGGTTTTAAACTTTAATGCTTCTAAGAAGGGGAAGCAACTCATATTAGGAGAAGATAACTCAAATGAGTTTTTCTTGGAAACAAACTCTATCAAACAAGTTTACATCCGCATGCTCATTGTGTTACAAATGTGTAAATTATATATATGTCGTTTTATATATTTGTATAAATATTTTTAAATATTTAATACATGATTGTTTATTTTAGTATCAGGGTAAAAATGTTTTAGCTATCTTTGGAAATGTTACATAATTCTTGGAAATACTTGTACATTAAATGAAAATCATTGTGATTTCAGAGTTATGTGCTGCATATGATAGTTCATCAAAAGAGAAATTAGGGAAGCGATGAGAGCAAAAAAGATGAGAAAAACTAAAACAGAAAGTCAATAAAAACTTGTATTTTTGCTGTAAATATTTTGTAAATAGTTATTTTCATAATTATATTATGTTATGTTTTAAAGGTTACATTATGCAACTGTAAATATGAATGCTCAAATAAACTTATATGATTGTATTCTTTTTAATAATTTTTTAATCCTTTAAACAGAATGAAGCAAGAGGTACACAAAAACAAGTACAAAACAAGACAGGTTTAGAAAATGGCCAAATTTCAGATTTAACTCATGGAGCACAGTAATGCTGCTTTTAGCTCTAAAACAGTTTGACCTACACCAAATTTGAAATTTTTAATATCTTGTATGCTTCAACTCCACATAGACAATTACAATTTTATTTGCACATGAAAGGCTAACACTTAAAACAGACTTTTTAAATTTCCAGCTTAAAACACGCTGACATCTCCAGCTTTAAACGCGCTGACATCTCCAACTTAAAACATGCTGACATCTTCAACTTAAAGTACGCTGAGATCATACACTTAAAACACGCT
Organism: Limnoperna fortunei; assembly: GCA_944474755.1. Classification (NCBI taxonomy): domain Eukaryota; kingdom Metazoa; phylum Mollusca; class Bivalvia; order Mytilida; family Modiolidae; genus Limnoperna; species Limnoperna fortunei. Next base: position 60,269,958 of record OX104121.1, on the reverse strand, counting down.
GGTATAACCACCTAAAATCCGCTTTTGTACATTTACTATATTCCGCTTATTTACCGCTGACAACTAATTTGCATATTCCACTTCAAATCCGCTGATTTGTACCGCTTAATCCCAACTTCACCTAATTTACATAATTCAGACGCTTCAGCCCAACTTATTTTACACTTCTTTACCGCTTATTGTCCTAATCACTGAACCAAATATGCAAATTAGTTTTAAAAAGCGGTATTTCAGCAGTTCATTAGGTAAATATAAGTTGATTTAAAGTAACGCTTATATACTGCTTTTATTCATCTTTAAATCAGCTATTATCAAGCTTTTTGATTAAAAATAATACCGCTGTAATCATACTTAAAGATAGCTTTTTCTCAACTTCAAAATGTCCTGGGTGGGAGGAACTAGATCGGCGTGTGCGCCAACGACAACAACAGCCGCAAAATCTGCATTATGAGTGGCAAAGGATACCGATTGTCGTACTCAACGTTTAGTTGAATCCATGCCAAGAAGAGTAAGGGCTGTGTTACAAGAAAATGATGGGCCCAACAGATACTTACATTTTTGAGTGATTTATTGACAATATTCGAAGAAATTTTATATTCCAGGGAAAAGAGAACTCATGAACAATTGTTAAAATAATATATGAAGTAAAATTCCCATTTTTTTGGCTGTTGCGTTTCTTTTTTTCAGTGAGTATAGTTCTAAAAAAATAATAACAGATCAATAATAATAGTATTTACAAAATTAATTAAAAAAAAGAAATACATTACGGCATGGAGTATTTATTTTTCATATAACCAAACAATTGTACCATTTCATTGTACATTTTTTCCGAAACTAAAACATCTCCCAGTAAATCCTGAACAATGGAATAAACTGCCAGAATGTATAAAAAATACAAAAATATGAAAGCGCTTTACATTTACTTTTGCTAAAATTTTTAACTCAAAAATATGACAAGATTATTACGAGAATATTGGTTTACAATGTTTCAAGCAGAATATTATATTGAACGACTTGTTGAGGGCACTTTAGATTTTGTCATGCAAAATATTAGTTCAATAACCAAGTTGTATACCAGAACAGCAACTCGATAGCGATATAATAAGGCATTAAAATACATAATACTTAACAAATAATTCATTGGGGCACAAAAATATAGTAATTTTATCGCCGGCTGGTCCTTTTTGTCCAATATTTTACTCCAAGCGTAAACTCTGCCTAATTTTATATATTTTCCCGGCTGTTAGGTTTTTAGCAACACAAACGTGCCATTGGTGTACAGAGAGATGACGTATGTGCCATAGATTTCACAACCATTTAAATGGGCGGCGTATTTTTTATTGTAAGAAGTCATCTGCAAGATTTCTGAGAAAGCATATTCCATCTGAGTCTAGCATATTTTAGAAAAAAAGAATACAGTCCATTTTAAGATAAATCAAAAATTACATAGACATAAGCAAAACTACAATATGATCATCTATTTACAGAGATAAATACAGAACTAAATATCAAACGTAATGAGGTACAACATTGAAATGTTTCGAGTACTAGTATTTGGTTGGTTCATGTAGTTTGTTTAACGCAAAATAAACATTTGCCAACGTCTTCAGTAAATTGCCTCGATCAATGAAAGTAAACCACACTGGACCATTTAATGCTTATTGTAATGTATAAAAAGCACAAACTAACGAATATTTTGTAATCATCGTATTCTATCTCTATTTCATACATCATGCTTAGTCGTTGAAACAAAATAAATTATAAAAAGTTTTTATAATTATATCTACAATTTATTCAACTGTTCCTTGCAATCGCTACAGAAAGCTAAATTATCATTCAGCCAACTATCCATTCATTTAAATACCATAAATGTAGTAAACATCGAATCGTCTGACTCCCCTAATAATTCAAATAACAAAAGTTGTCATTGTTCGATTGATTCTCATATCAAATGGACGGATCATTGCTGAAGCATGGAGTGCATTTTGCATATCTAGTCGTATATGTATTTGTAATGCTTTATTTAATTGTTTTTTACATGCCTACCCACTCGCATTGCGTCCACTCTCGAATTCGGGCGATTTCCTTTCATTCGGAAATGTAAGAAAGTAGCAAAGAAAACCGACCGAACAACAAGAGCCAAAAACCAAGGGACAGTTACAAATACGGATATAGACAAACACAACACAAAAATCAAAAACATAAAACACAGAAATAGAGTAACCTGAACCCAATAAAAACCATGGGTGCACTCAGGTGCTCCGGACGAGTAAGCAGTGCCTGCCTCTAATTAGACACCCGTCGAGTTACTCATTGTCTTGTCTAGTCAAATCCAGGAATAGGAAACACTACCTATGATTCAGCGAAAATTTCAGATAGTATTTGAGACACTGATTTCCCGTAACGATCAATTAAGTCGTGGTGCCAACCATAGAACTTATGGAAAGATAACATCAACCTAGGTACAATAAACCCTTGTTTGAGTAGTTTAGCAGTCAACAGCAGTGATCGGTCTAGAAAATTTGAATAACGATTGCAGGATCTAGAATAACGTATAAGTTGTGAAATGTACACACCATACGCTGGAGCTGCTGGAATGTTGCTGTCGATGAAAGGGAAGTTGACAATTGGAAAGTTGAAGTCATCACGCTTGTCGTAAAGCCTAGTTTGTAGTTTTCCTGAGTCTATTTCTAGAAGTAGGTCTAAGTAAGAGGCTGAGCTTAGTGTATTGGTGGTGTCTTTAATTTAAGCTCGCTAGGGTAAATTGAATGTAAATAGTCACCAAATTTACCATTGTTGAGGGACAAAACATCATCAATATAGCGGAATGTGAAATTAAAGGTCTGGGCCAGAGTCTTTTCTTTCTTCTTCAGTAGGCCTTCTAGGTCGGCGAGGAGAGGAGCACAATTAGTACCCATTGGAATAACAACAGTCTGTTGAGAAACATGTCCTCCAAACATGACGAATATGTTGTCAATTAGAAAATCTAACATGTGACAGATATGGTCTTCAGTATATTTAGTATTAGCTTTGGAGTCATTGATGACGAAGTAAGATCTGTCATGACTAATTACCAGGTATTTATATCGTCTCTTTCCGTTTTTCTTGAAAAAGCAGCGTTTTATAAGATCTTTTAGCCTGGTTTTAAGCTGCGTATGAGGGATGGCCGTATAGAATGTAGAAAAATCAAATGTTTAATGCTGTTACAATGGGAAAGAGATCCAGACCTCAAGATGTCTATCAGATCTTTTGAATTTTTTAATATCCACATTTCATTTATTCCACTTCTGGAGTAGCAAATGTCACTGTATTTTTGAAGTCCCGTTTTTACTGTTGTTAAAATAGTGGTCAGGAGTTGCGATGGAATGAATCCGAAGCGAAGTGTACTTTTAACATACTGTATAAGTGATTTTTTTCGCGTGGGGAAAATTTAGCGTTTTTGTTAAAAAAAGTTTATTTTGGCGCAATTTAATTTTCGCGGTCCGTAAACATAATGAATAACTCTATCATTTGTTTTCATATTTCGCGCGTTTTTATTTTCGCGTCCCAACTTTTATCGCGAATATAGCGAAAATTAAATCACCGCGAAAAAAACCACTTATACGGTATCTTTCTCTAAAATAATTATTCCTTAATAGTAATGTATAGTGCTTTAACCAAATAAACTTCTGTTTAAGCCACTTTGGGAAAGAGATCCATACCTCAAGATGTCTATCAGGTCTATCTTATGGCCACTTTGTGTCGTGTACGCATCAGACAAAAACGTAAGTTGTACAGTTGAAGTTTGGCGATGAAAGTGTCTTGAGCGGTGTATGTATCACCGCTCAAGACACTTTCATCGCCGAACTTCAACTGTACAACTTACTTTTTTGTCTGATGCGTACACGACACAAAGTGGCCATATTTGTTTACGTTTAGCAACAAAAAAATACTTCCAGAACAGTCGTTTAATCCCTTTTGACCAATCAACTGTTATTTTAGACGTAAAAAGTAAGATAATGATTATTTAGCAGATACATCTCTACATTGGTATAAAACAAAACAATGCATATTAGAATATGCTAAAATTATTTTATTGATAAATGCATAGTACACAATACATGTAGGTATAATACAAGTTGGGATTAGAAAACAAGTGCTACAAGCACTTTTATAAATTCTTCTCCCAGTATACGAAAATACATGGTATAAAGCTTTACGTACAGTGACATAATCACAATTTCATATTAAAGTTATTTTCATAACATTAATGTAACTATTACAATGGCTGACATTTTACTCGGATACAATTAAAGTAACTTTTTAACCAAGATCTAGAGCCCTCCTTAAACTACATAAAAATTAAAAATTTAAAATCCTCGTGTGTTAAACCTTTCGATTTGATGATATATTTTGGAACAATTAAGAAGTGTTTGTGTATTTTTAGCATCGGAACGGTATGAGTTCCCATATAGAAGGTTTCTAATAGTTAGGAAACATGATAAGTATGGAAACAACATAATTTATAGTCTAATAAACCATGCTCAGATTTCTTTTTTTGCACTTACAATAGAGGTCAGACTCGAGATTCTATGTGAAAAGTTGATTATCAACACCATTGTTGAGGGCACTACTTTCAGTCCTAATTATAGCATGAAGTATTTGACCTATACGACAACCCGCATAAAAATAAAAAGGAACTGTAGATGGCTTGTTTAAAAATGATTTTAAGGCCCGGTCACACAGCCTTTCGCGTCTGTATCGCGCGTAAATTTTCGAGATTTTTTTTGTCCCGCGGTTGCCCTTGGTGGAAAATGTGCAAAATTGGCTTACCCGCGGTTTACCCGTGGTATGCCCGCGGAACAGGCGCCGGCCTACCATGGAGAAAGGCGTTTGTCCGTGCTTACACGTGGTACACACGCTAATGCACGTGATAACAACGCGGTTTAGACGCGGAACAAACGTGCTATGACCGTGCTCCACCCGCGATTACCCGCTAAAATTTCGCGTCCTACTGCGTATAACAACGTCTTAACCGCGGCCGTAGCAAGCCCTAGCACGTTTGTTCCGAGTCTTACCGCGTGTAACGACGGGTAAAGTACGGCTGTATAGCGTCTTTATCGCGACCTCCAAGCGTCCAACAGCGTCTGCTTCACGGGCAAAAATTTTCGGCCACGATACGCCCGTGGAGGGCTGTGTGACCGGGCCTTAAGCTATTGATAGAATCATTGATTTTTATGTTAGCAGGAAGGTCATTTCAAAGTCGCAGTGTTGACGGTAAAAGCCCGGTCACACAGCCTGTCGCGTCTTTATCGCTGGTAAAATTTCGCGATTTTTTTTTTGCACGCGGTTGCCCGTGGTGCAACACTGGCTTACCCGCGGTTTACCCGTCGCATGCCCGCGGAACAGGCGCCGACGACTGTGGTGCGTCCTTATCGCAGGTGAAGCGCGGCGGTTCCGCGGCCTACCATGGAGAAAGGTGTTTGTCCGTGCTTTCACGCGGTACACATGCTAACGCACGTGATAACAACGCAGTACAGACGTGGAAAAAACGTGCTATGACCGTGCTCCACCCGCTAAAATTTTGCGTCCTACCGCGTGTATCCACGTTTTAACCGCGTTCGTTAGGCGTCTGTACCGCGTGTTTCCCGCGTGTGTACCACTTGTACTGCCCGTGATTACCCGCTGTCTAAATTTTTGGACAGCCCAAAACATTTTCGCGCGGTTAACTGCGTGTGAATTTCTTACCGCGTGTAGTAACGGCGGGTAAAGTACGGCTGTGTCGCATCTTTATCGCGACCTCAAAGCGTCAAATAGCATCTGCTTCACGGGCAGAAATTTTTGGCCGTGATTCGGCTGCGATACGCCCGTGGAGGGCTGTGTGACCGGGCCCTAAGAAACTGTAATAATAAAACATATTATGGGTGGTTGGGAATTAGGTTACTAGCATTTTGGGTTCTTTAATGGTGAGTTTGAACAAATTCTAGCCGGAACTAAGTTTGACAAGTATTCAGGGGTATTTCCATGTACCATTTTATGAATTAGTATGAGCGCATGTTTTCCTGTTATCCTCTAATTTGTCTCATCCGCATTCTTGTAATAGTAAAGGAATGTTTATTAATTTGGCAGCACCAGTAACGATGCGGCAGCCTCGTAATTTATTTGTTTAAGCTTTAGTTTCGTACAGTCTGGACAGTTGTCCCATATTACATATGGGCGAATGAAGCTGAAAAATATGTTTTCATAGATTTCCTGTCAACTTTGAATTTTAACCTTCGAATTAAATTAAATAATTTTGATGCTTTCAAAATAATTTCATCAATATTAGTATTCCAGGTTCCGTCACTTGAAAATGTAAAGACCTAGATGTTTATGAGATTTTATAGAAACTTTGTTCAATGTTAAAGGTGGATGATATAGAAACCTAACTTACGTAATATAATCATCGACCCGGTCTTTTGTGGGTTAAGGTTTACCAACCACCTTATCGACCATTCATGGATTTGTTTAGTTTGAATTTAAAAAGAGAGAAGTTACTAGGGGGTTTTCTACAGCTCGTGTCATCTGCAAAGAGTTTGATAGGACAGTTTACTTGATTTACTATGTAGTTTATAAAAATGAAGAATGGACCATTGGGGAATACCTGCATTTATATTGACCCAATATGATTCTGTTCCATTTATACGAACCCTTCGTTTCCTATCAGACGAATAATCCTACAACCACAAAGGAGATCTCCCGTGATGCCCATTTGTTTTAGTTTAAATACAAGGCTTTTGTGCCATACCCGATCGAAGGCTTTAAAAGGTAACTTGGCACTAATGTTGTTTGGACCGGAAGATTTGCTAGTATTTAAAAGTCTTAGGACACCGTCTACTTCATATTTATGCAGTGTAATATGATCCAGGCAGACGGTTGGTGGTTGATCGTTAGAGGTAATATTTTTATTACTCTCGTCTATATTAGACTAATTCGCAAAGAGTGTATTAAATGCTTCTGTTGTTTGAAAATTACTGTACAAGGCATTGCCACTTACATTGAGCGAGGAATGATAAAATCTTGTGATATAATACCAACAATTTTTGACGCTATACTCCGCCGTTTCCTTTTTTTTTGTTGAGTTAGACTTAAGCTTATCAACTAATTTGTTTCAATAAAGTGCTTTTTGACTCCGTTTAATATTAATAGTTTTATAACGCGCTTTTCTAAATTCTGCTCTGGTCAATTCGATCTTTTTGCAATCGGTTTCGTTTTCGAATTGACATATGAATAGAATTATTCACCCATGGTGGTTCAAATTTTCAAACTCTTATAATATATTTTGTTACGGATACATTCATCTGCAAACTGTAACATGAGACTGGAAAGAGTATCGACTAGGTCACCTAGATATTGTCATGAGTTTATAAAATCATCCCATTCGATATTTTTTTAATTTTTCACGATACAAGTCGAAATTTCCGCGATCGTATAACCGTTTTTTACCTTGAAGCAAGTGTGTACAGGTTTCTGGACTTTTAGTATACCATATGTTGGACAGTGGTAATTGACATTTGGGTTAAGAAATTGTGGACCAATATGGACCCGGTCGACAACTCTGGGATTATAAGATATAACTAAATCGATACAAGAACTTGAACTTTCTGTAAAATCGGTTGGTTCATTAACAAATTGGGTCATATTGTACTTTGCACAAATATTTGACATTTTAATACTATTAAGGTTACCTTGATCTTCCTTAAAATAATCTAAAATCACAAGTAGTATTGATACCTGAATCAACAGCTAAATCGAATGAGTATTCAATTAGGTCATAAACGTGGACATGAAAGTCGGGGGTCTATAAAATAATCATAACAATACTGGTTGGTTACAAACCTTTTTTAATTCTATCCATACACAGTCGACACCTCATACCTCTAGATTCTTCCTCTGAACAGCAAGTAAGCCATTATTTACATATACTGCCACACCCCCTCCTTGCCTATTAATTCTATCGTTCCTGAATGGGCTTGGAAATTGTCAAGTAAAATATCACAATTGTAGGATTGTACAAAAGAGAGTATCAATATTTCAATGTTTAGATCTATTTTTGGCAGTAAACTTGAACATTTATGTTTAGAAAAGTGTGTACTGATTTAAACACCTGCGGAATTCGGCAAAATATTGACCTGATATTGACGATACTGATGATTCAGTAGTTGACTGGGAAGAGGGGATAGGTTCTACGTCGCCCGACAGAATTATTTGCAATGTGTTACATATGATAATAATACATATAAAATAACAATGACATTTTGATGTATGCAATTATGTAAAGCATGGCAGTTATAATAGTTCGTTGCATTTTTACAATTGCTACTGGTTAAACTATCACAATGTTCAAAGAAAAATAAAAATGTAAATAGCAACATAGCAGGAATGCATTAAGTTCCAACAGAAGCATATAACTTTACTTTAGTGTCGCATGCATAAAGCGTACTGCTAAGTAAGGGACTACTCGAATCGCCACTTGCAGTTAAGACAAAAAAAATCAACAATAAACAAAACATCATGTGAGTGAATATTGTAACAAATGTGAATGAGAAAACATAAAATGACGACTTAAATATTTACAATGTAATGTAGACTGATTTGTCTTAGTAATTGGTACTCCTGGAGTAAATGAAAGTAATAAAAAATATGTCCGAATGAAACAAAAAGAACAAAAAACAGTCAAAAATTGTGTTATTAAATATATCAAACTAACAAGTCAATCAGATTAGTTAATACATTCCGAGATACTTTTATGTGTATAATTTACCAAGGTATATGTTTATTATAATTTTCTTAATAATGAAGTCCCTCGCTTGTTGTGGAGGGAGCAGCATTTTCAAATACTAGGATTGCCAATTACATGATTAATAAAATATTTGGTTTTGTTTTAAATATGATCAGAACAGTAATTATTACAAAAGAACTTAGTGGATAGTATGAAACACCAAGTCAATATTATCAAGTAGTTGCAGATTGCCTGCAGAATGTCAGCTAATAATATTAGAATCCAGTTGATAAAGCATTATATGATACGTACTGCTTTGCATGTTCAAAATACTCAAACTAGTTTAAGTATCGATGTTTTACGTCTCAACGCTTCTCGTATGTTGCATTTCTGTTTGATTTACACTAAGTAACTGGTTATTTCTACGTAACAGCCAATAAATAATCACGATAAGTACGACAACAATGAAATTCAATATTCCTATTCCAATCCAATGACCTGTTGTACTGGTATTGTCTTGCGCTGAGAATGAGTATAAAAATAAATAAATAATACGTTCAATCAAATTAAATCAAAATACGATATTATTTAAAGAAAACATTAAAAAATTGTGTGTGCAATTATCTAAAATTTTCATGTGAACCATAAAAAGGCAATTATTCTGTCTTGGCTCCAGAAATGTAAACTGTTTTGTTGAAAAAAAATCTTGGATTTGTATTCAAATGTTAATAACGTAAAATTACTTTTATGGTAGTTATACCGTCGTGGACTAATCTTTCCCAAAATATTTATTAAATCTTAACCTGATAGTATTGTATTATGCTGTAATAACCAACCCGTACGTGTAAGAAAAATTGTAAAAATAGATATTGCATTGTATTATATTTAAATAGTCAATCAACCCTTTTCGTAGAAATATTTAAAATGAAGAACGTCTTGTATTAATAGGAAATCGCACCTTTTCTTAGAAAGATTGGTAAATTGAAAAGTTTGCTAAGGTGTATCGTTATAAAGTAACATATTATAACGATTTGTTTAAATCCTCTAAAACGTGTGTATGGCGCAGATATTTAACATTTTTGTAGATTTTTATCTTTTGTCACGATAAACATTTGACATGACACAAAGTTATATAATAAAATATAAGTTGCAATTAAAAGGTGATTTTTCGGTTCATAAAGAAATACACAAAATAAGAAACAAATAAACGCGAAATATATTATTTTCTGTTTAAGAGCATTTCAAAGAAGGAAAGACTGTGGTAATATTAATCATTTTCTATGTGTCGCTTTGCCCGTGCACCATGACAACTCTTATTGCGTTCACTGAAATAAATGAAGAATTTTCAACAAATTACAACACGTTGCAGATAAAAAAAACTTATTTCACTGTATATGCATAACATTAAAATTCTATCTAGATTAAAAGTTTTATATTATGTTAGTTAATAGCATAAAAATAACTTGGGACATTACTCGTTTGTAATGTTTATGATTGATCTTATGCTTACACATACCATCTGATATTGCTCCTTCTTTTGGTTGCGAAAGTGATGATGTGAATGGAAAGCTGTGACATCTCGGGAAACCAGAAGGTGGTGCATCTTGATTCGGAAATGATTCGTTTATCATCAAGGCCATTCCGTTCATCATGTGTTTATCAATATGACAATGTACGAACCAAACTCCAGGATTGTCTGCTATGAACCGCAAAACTACATATCCTCCTCTCGGAACAATGATCGTGTCCTTACCAACAGGTCTGTCCAATTCTAATCCTGGTAGGTTTCCATGCAACCAGGAAGGATTGCTCCATGTAGGATTGCTGCAAAAGCTTTGGTCTTTGGTTGTACCGCCTCGACAATCTATATCCTCATTTTGACTGATTAGCTGTCCAGTTGACATATTATACGTTCCAAAACCAACCTTTACAATGCTAAATGTGTGTCCGTGTATGTGTATTGGGTGTCCATCAGTACTTGTCCCCATGCCCATATTCAATAAAACTACTTGCACTGTATAATAAGCTTTAAGCGATATTGAGTGTGAGCAGGTACATATTTTTTGCTCGCCACAGTCGGCATTGTCACACGTTGTATCAATGTTCTGCGGATCAGCTAATGCCGCTACTTTGTGGAATATAAACTGATGACCATTGATAGAAGGTGGGGAAAATGTAGTTCCTGGGAATCCAAAATTAAGGAAAAATTCTTGAAATTGTGTTGTGTTCTTTATTTGCGCCGTATCATTCGTTTGTACGCCTTTAATATCTCTATATGTTAGACAGGTTTTGTTTTCTGTTTCAGGAAAGTACAAAAACCCGCAGTTTAGAACAAGGCACTTGTGTTCAGACGTGCACGTATCTTCCAACGAGGTCGGGTCTTCCATCGTCGCATCTGCATAGTGAAGATGTGCACGTGCTGATATGTGTTCATCCGCTTTAAAATTCAGATTTGGCTGTAATATCTTTCCTCGGATCCAGTAGTTACTGCTTATTTTGGTAGCATTTAGTATGAAATCATATCGTTCAGCTGGATGGACGATAATTGAATCTACTGTTATAGGCTCTATATCAACACCATCAGTGGCAATAACAGTCAGTCTATGCTGATCTATAGATATTTCCCATGGATATAAAGTACCCGCTCCAATTACCCGAAACCGGTATTTTTGTCCTCGAGTAACGTTATATATTTCTAAAGGAGCTCCATTATTATTATATCGTCCTTTTCCGTTTATTAATCCGGAATGAAAAGATTCCCGAATTTCAGCCGGGTCTTGGTCAGTGAACTGCACACCAACCCTAGCTAGTTCGACATCGGCATTCCAATTATGATTCCATTCTATTATTGTTAAAATATGTTCTTTAAGAGTAACAATTGGATCATTTTCACGGATAATTAAGGCACCAAACAGTCCATTACTTCTTTGATTGCCCATGTGTGAATGATACCAGTACGTACCTGTTGGAGTAGCTGTGAAATTGTAAAGAAATGATTGTCCAGTTTCTATTGGACACTGTGTTAAAAAGGGAACGCCATCCATAAACGCCCATCCTTTCTGATCCAAACCATGCCAATGGATTGTAAGTTGTTCCGAATGTAGTTTATTTACGACATTGATGACTAACTGCTGTCCTTGAAAAAAAATTAGAGGTGGCGCTGGCATTGTTCCATTTACGACTACTACCATTCTTGACGTGTTGTACCAACCGTCACCCGTGATGACGTTGTATGTTGGTACAAGTTCACTGTAACTGGAGTTAGTAAATTTGTACAGCTTACCATGAGATGGATGTACAAGAGCTTTAGAAGAAGAATAATCTACCATTAATAACCTGTTTTCTACGATAAGTGATGTTTCACAAACGACTGCGGATTTTTCACACTCGCATTCCTGATCCGAGTTATCACATTGATACCAGTATGTCATCACTACTTTAAACAGACATACGTACAACAAGGACTTGTACATGCTTTTCATCTGCTGAACAATAATATATATATTATTTAGAAATATTTAATATAAAAAAAATTACAAGTTCCTGAAATACATTTATTGTAACGGTCAATTGTCAGAATAAACTATTATAATATTTACGCGAATGAATTTTTCAAGAAAAAAGTGTACCAATAACACTTTTAATTTCGTTTCACATCGTCATTTGAAGGAAGTTATCACAGCATAGTAGCTGTGTATATAGTTTCAATGCGCATGGGACATATATTATCCTTCTGTGTAAAACAAGTATATATTACACTTTATTTTCAAATATAACAGTCAACCTTTTCAATCGCAGATTAAATTAAACATGAAACAATTTACCTCATTATGTATTTCTATACCTCGACGAAAAACAGAGAACTTACAAACCCAATAAACAACATTACTACAGTAACACGGACCATAATATGTGATACTGGTTGTTTCAGAAGCGTGATTATATCCTGCCTCTTTGGTGTCAACGTTGTGTAACGGTCAAAATAGCAAATTAAGCAGAGATGATCCAATTAAACTGAACCATCCTATCGCATTATGCAGAGAAGCATTTCACATCAGGCGGACATCTTTTAGTTTAATCTTAATATAGACGACAAAGGAGTTTCACTTTCTAATTATTAAATAAAATAATTCATTTTTAATTCTAAACCTTGACTTTTGTTTGGATTTGTTTGTAATTCCCACTCACTACAGTTGAAACAGATTTTCACTAAAGTATATAACGAAGAAATTCAAAAGATGCTGGCATGAAATACACATAAAAATACATTATAAAGTCTAAGAATATATTCCGTTTGTTTTGGCCACTTAGGTAAAAGACTAATACATATATATGCTAAGATTACCAATTTATAGTTAAACTTACGTTTCGATGGTGGTACAAATCCGTAAGTAAGATAGTTTCTATTGAATATAACAAAATCCTTGAATCCAAAAAATGTCATAGACACTTTCAAATATGTTTCAGGTGATCCTGTAATGGTCTAATTTTATATATACACAAGGATGTCCATTGAAATGTAAAAGAATTTAAAGAATTTAATGTATTGCGTGCAATTCCTAGAATAAATGATTTTTGTATCTTCGAATTGCAGTTTTTATACAGCAGACCCGTGATTTAAGGAGTGTGTTACGCTAAATATAATAATGAACGTTTTTGTTATTCCGATAAACTTTAAATACATAACTTGACCAACGTTAGTGTAACGTTTATTTATAGAACTAAAATTTAAAACGAAACCCTACGCCAGTTATTTGAATGAAACTGAAAATAATTTGTTGGCTAAGATTTGAAATGAAAGTTTAAATAACGTTTCGATGTCGTAGAAATCATACAGCTAAATATTGTTCAATTGAATGAAAATCTTGTAAACCACCAGAATGTTACAGAAACTTTCAAATAAGTTATATGTGACTGTATAGTACTCGAATGTTATATGTATTCTTTAGGATATCAAATGAAACGTAACATGATTTAGTTCCTGAAATAAATGGCGTTTTGTTTGTTCGCCACATCAACAGTTGACCCGGCCTTTAAGGAGTGTTTTACGATTAACACATTATTTTGTTATTACGATAAACCTTCAAAAAAGTAACTTATTTTTAACACGGAAAGATTGATAAACATTATATGTAGTTTTACCTTCATTTATACAACTACTATAAAATATATAACACGTAACGGAACTCATCGTATACAAAAATTCTGTTGACAAAACAAACCTGAAGGTACCAACAACAAAAAAACGCGATAAACAAAATTCGGGTACGACATTACAATTGATGGCTTACAAGGTACCATTTTGCGGTGTTTAGTAAGTGTGAATTTATTACTAAGAATTATAATTGTATGACAAGAGTCGACGATTTCATGGAGTTCAACTAAAATATTTTGACTATGGAAATTCTGGTATGATATAAATATAAAAACAGTTAATCAATTTTATCATCATGAATAAAATTTGTGAGGAATGCGTCACATGACATTAAATGTTGAACATTCATGCATGCAATGGCTTTCTTTCATAACACATTTCACATTGGAGTATTTTCGCCACTTATCCTTTACTAAATGATAGACAACTTCAGGATTTGAAGAAAATCTCAATTTGAAAACTGAAAATTAGGTTTCGCATTTTGTTAGTGTTATGTCTAGGTATATGGTTGCTAATGGCTTTGCGGTCAGTTTAGATGTAAACATTTTAAGGTAAGGAAAACTAAAACTCTACTTGAAAATTGACATCAAATTATGGTTTCCTTGTCTTTTAAATGAACCCTATGTTTCTTTCATCATCTGTAACGGTTAAAAAGTTATAATAAAAAAACCATTTTCAAAAAACTACTCAAGGGCAATAGCTCAAAAAACGACAAGTTTTACGCTTAAGCATCTGAAAAATATTTTTGTGCATATCGACATTACGAACATTTTTCCCGTGTATTGTCCGCTTCAATTCTATACGGTTAAAGTGTTATTTTTATAAAACCTGTTTGCGGTGTCGGCCATTTTGAAAATGTCTGCCCATAACCATTCGACTTTGGTCTTAAATCGAAGGGTTTGACATATCGGTCGCAAAAACAATGTTTCCTATATAATCTGTAACGGTTTAAAAGTTATTGACAAATAACGCAGTTTACGATATGTTTTGCCGCCATTTTGAAACCACTCAACTGAATCATGTACTTCTTCGGATCAAATTGTAGATCGTTTAATTCTCTTTCAAATGAACCATATATATTCACGACTAGTTTTACCCTTTCGTACTTAAACATTTTTTGTACATTTCGATGTGACGAACATTTTTCCCTCGTATTGTCTGCTTCAATTTTGTACGGTTTACGTGTTATTCTATAAAAACTGTTTACGGTGTTGGCCATTTTGAAAATTGCGGCCTGTAACCATTCGACTTTGGTCTTAAATTGAAGGGCTCGTTATGACGATCACAAAAAACCATATGTTTACAATATTATCTCTGACGGTTTAAAAGTTATAAACTGATTAGCCGAAACTTGTCAAGGGCCATAACTCGTGAACGGTTTGTCGCACAGTTTTCGAGCCTTATATCAAATTTAGATCTCAATGACAGAAACATTTTTCTGGTATATTGTCTGCTTCAATTGTGTACGGTTTTTGAGTTATATTAAAAACAAAATTTCAATGGTGTACCGAAATTTTTGTTATCCTGGATATGTAATAAGGACCCTTATATCTACTTGGAAACTGTTTCGTGGAAATCACACATCTTTCGACAAACTTCGCGTCAAAAACGCGTAACCAGGAAGTTGATCGAAACATCTTTTTGCGTGATTAATCATTGTCAGGAGTCAGGTGACAATTTCCACACCTTAGAATTTTGATATTAGTTACGGTTACGGTTTATGAGTTTAATTGAACAAAGGGGTTAAACAGAGTTTGGGAGGATAACTTTCCGTTTCGCAGGGTGACTCAAAACGAGCCCAGCTAGTGTGCATTTTCGAAGTGATACGTCAAGACACTTTGTTGACATCTGTGGCAGAAAAAATAATACTAATAAGAAAAACAAGAAAGTCTTTCCACTGTAGTGGGAAAGAGTATTAAATGAGATTATTTGTTGTAATGTGTAGATGTGCCTACCACCATTTTGATTTGTCAAATTGTGTAGCAGTTATGAGACCATTTTAGCAATATTAAACAATATTGAAAGCAAATGTTATCAAGCACTCCACTAGAGTTTTACATTCTGAAGTTTTATCATGTAGCTGCTTAGTTCTTCCCAAATACCTGTCAAAACATTTGTAATATTACATGCTTATTATTTTGTCCCAAAACTAAATGTAAAACATTTTTTTCATTTTATTTTCTCACGTCTCTTAGGCAATTCGATACTGCAGTGGCGGGAGACATTTTGCTATGTGTAGCAACTTGCCCTTGTTTTATATTGATATGTTTAATCTGACATATCAACATTATGGACAAACAGACAGAATACAAATATTGCCAATCGAAAGTAAAGTCTGTACGCTGCAAAAATATTCTACCAAGTATGTAAATCCTTTTTCAAATCTTTGCCGAAAAAGCATGGAAGGGTTGGCCAGAATATTAAAATTTTTTAAGTTTCATATATATTTAGGTTGTGAAATATATAAGATTTTAGTGTATTTTTTAAATATTAATCTGGTATCATATTAAATATTATGTGGTGGCTTTTCTATGTATTATTAAAACACTGAAGCATACTGGGAGCTGGGAGGATTTCTAGTGCTCTACGAACAGAGCGGTCCTGCGTGTCCAAAGCGTGTAAATAGGGATGCCCCATAGTAAAGGTGGTAGGGTTTCATACCATGATATGGAAAGATTCGTGCGCGTATCATAGTAGGTTACATGCAAGAACAGTACCACGCTTCCTATTGGCTAAAGACCCCTTATTAAATATCAATTATAAATTTTCCACCCCAACTCATTAAACCATTCTTTTAATGTTGCGGTCTAACTTTTCTGTCCTTTTGAGCATTTGTGTGCAATGGACGCAACGTGTGCAAGACAAGACCATCTTATATTGTATTTGTTTATTAAGTACATATTGGGTATATATTGTAATAACATTAGTTATGCGATAAGCTATGCTATAAGAAATAGTATGCTTTATCGTACGGAGTGCTCCCATAGTTTTTATTGGGTTCGGGGTACTCATTTTCGGATTTTGTGTTTTTTGCTTTTGTTTTGCGTTGCATATGTTAGTCTTTATCCGGATTTGCAGTTGTCTTTTTACTGTCTGCTCTTGTTGTTCGGTAGGTGTCCTTTGCTATTTGTATTTCCATTGCCTATTCTCTTTACACTGTTGACAGAGGTCCATGGGACACGGCTTACGCCGTACTCCGCTGTAACGAAAAGGCTGCTAAATAATAGGAGCAGGAGCTATAGAAATCGGAAAACTTGTTGTAGGACTAGAAGATTAGTGTTGCGGCCTGCGTTCTCTAGATTTTCCTGGACTTAGGTGAACGAATCCTGTTTTCGTCCTTCTAATTGTCTGATATATCACTGGCTTTGTATTCGAGCACTGTAGCCCAGCCTTATTGAATTTTCTGCAATACTTTATTGCGTTTCTTCAAACTATTAGCAGGTCTTTAGAGGTGCTAGACGTCTGCAAGTTATCAGCAACCCAACGCCTGTGAATATTGGCGATACCCTCAGAAATGTCATCGTTTAAACGAAATTGAGATCGGTTTAATTCGGATTACAATTTCAGATCAGTATCCCCACAACACGTCTTAGATAAATTATACTTCGCCGCCAAAATGTTAGTTTTAAGGTGCACGAACCAATAGCTTTTAAATAAATCAGAAGTATCTACAAAATATCATTGTGAATCGGAATTAGTATTTTCAATGCGATTAGCTATTACTCGTCGTTTAAATCTAGTATAGGTCCCAACCTTAACACGATAACGTGTCCTGCCTATACCCGTCATAATATGTCCGTCCTACAAAAAACACATCCCGACTCAAAACAATAACACAGACAAGTCAACACATACAGCTGTTCGTCGAATGTCAATAAATACATTTGTTAACTACTCAATCATCTGCAACAATCTTCTCTTCAATGCCTTCTGAATTTTCTTTACAACATTAGAAAAACGTTGATTATGCGTTTATTTTCAACATTTTTATATGGGTAGAAAGGTTAGCCTTTAGTCAAATATGAGACCAAGAAAAGGATTTTTTCACAATTTTGATATTATTTTACTTCGGAATAAGGGTGCATATTTTGTTTATTATAAAAAAAACACCGCAAAGGTTTTGGCAGTTGAAAACTTAAACCCATTCTCAACTGCCTATTTCTTTATTCTATTTAAACATAACTGCTGTTAGAGTTCGATATTATTCATGTTTGTTCCTCGGTAACATATGAGGAATTCGTCAACATATAGAAAACAATCAATATTATATCTTAAAACTTCAGCAAGGATATTAATTTTATTTAAAGAGTAGATGCAGCAATAGTGGCAGTGCAAATATGGTTCCTAACCGACTTTGATTCTACAACATGCTTCCTTTGCCATGCCTAGTCAAGGTCAGCCAGGCCCAGTGCCTTATAATCAATATCTCTAAAACCTAGTTTGAACAAATCATCATGGTTTTCAATTATAATTTTATTATTGTCCTTTACAAAACAAACAATTTTCCAATTTCTGATTGTGACATTCTAGAATCCAATACACAGAAAGTATTGACTGCCTCTAATTAGACACAATTCCAATTACATATAGTCATGTCCTTAAATAAGAATGTCAAAGCCAGGAATCTGGAAAAGCTACCTATGGCTTAAAAACAAATTTCCATCTTATTATTTGCTTTTTGAAGCCATCAACTAGGTCATATGACGGACATATTATGAAGAGATGCCATGTGTGCAACAAATCCATGTCTGAATAGTTTATTGATCAATAGCAGATAATAAATGTGAAAAATCTAAATGATTATGTTATGGAATACCTTTATCGCCACTGACACCTGTAAATCGAAGCTGTCCATGACTTCCCTCGTTTCCTTTGTTACACCTGCTATCTAAATATCACACAGAACAAACTACTACTAAACACTTTTGCAATTAAACAGACATGGATATATGGCAAGATAGGTGACATGTTTTAACCAGCGATGTGTATAAAACATTGCATTAAGTATCCCAGTCGGTGCTGGATACTTTTAAGATATCGTTGTAGTCATGTTTCATGGTTTACTGTTAATGAAAAACTTGTTGATAGTTTGTGTATTACTAGAAAGACAGTACTTTGACGCAAATGCTTCAATACTGTCTAAAGTAACATTAAAGTTAATTAACGTAGTAACCAGCTGCCTTTTTTTCTGCTAATGAAACATAAATATATCAAGTCTTTAAATAATCATGCAGTAAAAATAGTCCAGTTGTGACTCTTAACTAATATATGGATTAATTATTAACTTGTTGTTTGAATTTTATAAAAGAACACTGAGCAGATTGATAAATACACACACTAACCTTGATTGTAAGATTAATATATACAGTGGGTTACCTTTTCTTTCTTAGAAGAACAGCTAAAATAGCTTGATTAGTTTTTTTGAGGTCTCTTCTTAAGGCACTTAGGATTGTTTATCACGACCTTTAACTTAAGATGCATTCATTAAGTCTTTGTGAGATATTGTCATTAAAACCTTTAGAAACTTTACACATGTCATTGCAAATCACTATAATGTGCTTTTTCGTGTATGATTACAACAAGTCATATGTCAAAATAAAAATACCGTTTTTTACAGTTTTTCTGTATATTGTATTATTCTAATCTAATATACAGATTAGATTTCACTGATGAAATTCTTCATCAAATTCATAAGACAAGTAGTAAAACCTATAATTAACTTAAAAACATTTGTCTCAAAACCTGTTTTGACAGTAGTCCAAAATCTATAGGATACAAAGCGTTTTTGGTATTTCAATTTGCCTGTATTAACTGCAAGCAAATACACATTTTCTTACAAATATAACATTGTATGTGTATGTTAGATTGTAGGCTGAAATCCAGTGAAAGAAAAGGAATCTTTTTCAAGACATTCCATCGGAAAGGCGAATGAGACTGAATGTGTATCACCATTACATGAAGTATCGCGGGATAATTGTTCAGAATAATTAAATTGAATAATCTTTTAAATCTTTAATGATTTTGTTTTGATCAGATATACAAATTTACACGGAAGCTGACATTTTTTCTTATAATTTTTAATATTGTGTAACTTTTGAGTAAGAATGTAAATCAAAAAATATATAAATTGGTCATTTTGTAGTTTAGTTCTCATGTTTGAGCATTGGTAAATTGAATATCCATCGCTGGAATTATCAGGGTTCTGATAATGGTCGTGTGAAGCAGAAATGGACACAGAATTAAGCAAGAGGGGGGTTTACTGATCTGCTTGGAGTCTTTGATACTTTTTAAAACTAAAGATATATTTGATACATGTTCATTTTTTATTTTTCTTGTAATTAGCTTTCTGTGCTTGGATTATTATGTACCACATGACAAATTATCAAAACTAGTTTAGCATGATGCATTATTGTAAACCTACAGTTTCTATGAATAGCTTTTTATTAAAATATTCCCGCTAGTTGTCTTCCTTGTCCTCAGACTATTTTATTTAGCGTTAAACGTAAACAATAAAGCGGACTTGCGGTTGGCAAAAGTGCAGGTCGAGGATCTTGCTATGGTTTTGCAAAATATGTATGCACCAAGTTGATATATAATGCAAGAAATCTGCAAATCTTCAATTATGGATACACACATGATATATAATGCAAGAAAGCTGCAAATCTTCAATTATGGATACACACAAAGTAAATATAGTCCTTTAGGAAAATGAAATAATTGATAACTTATTAATCTGCACGTCTAGATATAAGTTTGATCTCTGTAGACGGGTATTGTAATAAAAAATCGATCATTGCAAATTGGTAATCATAATGAAACCAGGTGACATATAAAACCCAAACAAAAATATCAAAATATAAAATAACGTATATTGTTAGACGAGTTTACATGGTTCAATTAAAATATATTCCTCTCGCATTTGTTTGGGTCAACAGTTGGTGGTTTCTAGATGATAACTGGAAAAGGCGTCAACATATTTTATTTTAACTGGCACAGCTGTGAAGTAAAATAAAACAAATATCAAGTTAGATTTGCAACACTAATGCTATTTAAATTTTTTGTCATCAGTAGGTTGGTGGTTACTAGATGATAACTTGAAAACGCATCAACAACTATTCAACTTACAAATACGAACATTAAATAATTTAATGCATGTTGACACTATATGATAAAATGTAACAGATGTTAATCATTTTTTGCAAGTTTAATTTTTACGTCTGACAATTACTAATACACACAAAAATGATATAATAGCCAAAGGTATGCAATAATTTTAATTTATTGGAAATGCCCTGTGTTATTCCATTTAAAAGTGCTTAGGTTTAATATGTCGTTAACGTCAATAGAATCAAGTTTGTCATAAAATGGTGTCATACATTATATAATTATAATTTCAACAAATATATTATATACATATACAGTCATGTGTATTAGTATTGGTAAATGCATATATAATTATTAATATATGCATTATCTATTTAGCACTTTTTGGTAATTAATACAGTATATGTGGCGTTAAAATGCGGAGTGTTTAATAAGAAAATATTTTTGAAAACACTTTACATTTAAAGCAGAAAACAATGAAATGTATCAAACATAATTTTAATTAGACCAGTTTATATCTGCTAAAAATGTTTAATTTCCCATGTGACAATGTTTCCAAAAATCATAGAGGTGCTCTATGCTCTCCCCAATCTCAATTCTAAACGTTCGCTTTGTTCGCACGGTGGCATCCAGTTTGGTCAGAATTAATTTAATAGTATCCAGATTTCATCTCGCCTTGCCGGTCATTAAATATTTCGTGTGAATTCCAAAAAGTTAAGTAGCGCTTTCCCCGCGTCTTTTTCGTCTTAATCTTTTATAACCTAGACCTACAACTATTCTCGTACACAACACATATTCATTTTTATTCAAATAGGAGAGGTTTTCAAATACTCACCCTTTTTCCTAATCCTTTTCAATTTTATCTACGGCAAGTTTTCACAATTTCAACCATGACAAGTGGTTGTCAGCATCATTACAACATTCAGGACAATAGCAAAACATGTCACGTACTGCAGTCTGATATTTTGATACTGGTATTACTCAGTGTATCCGCATTGTACCTGGTATTGACACGGGATTTTCAATTATTAGATAAAACTTCTGCTCACTGTATTGAGAGTCATCATCTGACATTAACGAGTAATTGACAACGCTGCTATTTTCATTCTTAGACGCTTTAAAGGATTTAAATTGCATTTTTAGCCGTAGGTTTCAGCTTTTCCTTCCCTAAAAGCAACATCGTAGATGTATTTCCCATTCTCGCTTTCCAGTATGTAAAGTTTATTCACACAACCACGGATTCATCTGAAAGGTTTTCATTGAAATTTATCATCTCTGAATAGTGATGTTTTACTCTGATAGCATGTAAGCTGAATTCACCGGTAGTCTTTAACAAAGAATCTAGAGAAATCGGCCTTTAGCCTTTCCACTTACACTTGTTTAATCATCATTTTTCCTTCATTCTGTACCTTTTTCCCTTGTTGAAACGTTAAATTTTCATACTCATTGGTTTTTAGAGCTCTTAATGTTAAGGCAAAAATCTGATGCGTAATGCACAGGCATTTCGAACGATAACAATAGCTTACCGTGAGCATCCATATCTTTTCTTTTTACGTTTTTGTCATTTCTCCAAGTGCTTTCTGAAAAGAATTCTTTTTAAGCTTCATGACATTATCAAACCGACAACGTTCTCGAATGGAAACGCCAACATACGGGTTCATTAATGCCTACCTTGCGTCTTGTTTTTCTAGTTGTTTTTGCGTCATATCATTTTCGTTTTGATCTTTTTGGTGCTTTTTGACCTCAAATGCTTTGTTACTCACCTTTTTTGAAAGAAAGCTCTTTTGTGTCAGTTCGCTTTCTTTCTTTTATTGTTAGCTCGCTAGATCTCTGCTCGACTTTTGGGCATATGAAATGTTCAAATATCTGTTCGTTTTTAAAACAGAAATGATAATGTGGTCACAATAGTTTCATGTTTCTTTTTACTTTTTTGTTTGTTACCCTAGGTCTAATTACTCCGTCACTTTATCTTGTAATCAATGGGAATTTACCTTTAAGTGGCTAAAACGACCAAGGTAAACTGAATGTTTATTTATTTGTTGTGACTTGCCTGTTGTTTTGTTATTTTTATTGCAAAATCAACAGTTTTTTCGGCCTAATGTTATTCCGAAAAGTAATATCGGATATGAACAAAAAATAGGTCTAAATGAGATACAGTCAGCCTGTAAATGATTACTCTTTTTTCATCATATAACTATAATATGATGTTATTTCATCACAACTTAAAAACAACTCCCAAATGAATGTAGTAAATATAACGGATTTTAACATAAATTTGGCCAAACCCTATTGTTCTACTTGAACAATAAGTGTTATGCCTATTCTAATCAAAGGAGTTTGTACATTTGTTATACAGAAAGATATCAGTGGTTATTATACATGTAAATAAAAGGGGCCTTTGTGTCGAAGTGGTTAAGGTAATTCGTCTTATATTGATCGCGTGATCTGTCAACACTGCAATTGTGGGTTCGAGAGTCACTGCGGGCAGCGTGCGCTCGACTCCAATCTTAATTGACAAGGATTGCATGTTTTCCTACCAAAAGTCAGGGGTTTTCTCGTACTTCCTTACCCAATAAAAACTGCACGAAATGATATCGCTGAAAAAGTGCTGATAATGGGGTTAAACACCATTAAAACAAACACATTCAAAACCGAATGGTAACACCAGGTAATAAAAAAGAGTTATTCCTCTTTCGCTGGTTATCGTTTTTTGAATAAAAGGAATAATTTGTGGACTTTTGTCTTTATTTATGGTATACTCAAATCACCTTTTACAGCTTTTGACATGCTCACAGACCATTTTGTATAACTAGTCAAACAAAATACCCAGTCTAATTCTTCATAGCATATCCTTATTTTTAGAGGTTGTTAAACAGTTCTTTCAGTTTCTAGGAATTTTATGCAGGAACAAAATATAATATTATTGATAGTTATTTACATGAATAGTGGATATAAACATATTTTAGAATGTATATGTTTGTTATGCACTCGTAATGTTGCTCAAAATCATAAAAAGTATAAAGTATTTAAGCACATTTTGTCCGTTGTTATCATACATGTTTGTAATAAAATAATAGAAAAGTTAGTGGTTAATTAAGTCGTCCCAAACAAAGGCTGTTTTTGTCCGGATTTTTACTCTCCTTATAGGCTTTTAAAATTTTAATGTGTACGTAGGATAGACAGGAAAACGTTAAGGTTTAAACTGACTAGTATCAGATAAAACCAATTTTGATCATTAAAACAAAGTCATTTTAAACTTAAAGTTTTATTTGATATGTGTTTTTTTCGAAATTGTTAAATCGCTTGTCAGAATAATTTATTTGTTAGGTTTATATTTTATGTTACGTTAATTTTTGATACCTTGTATTACCGTGATAAATTGTTTTATTTAAAAGGTAATGACAATTCAATTTCCTTTTCTCCTTTTTGCTCGTTTTCTTAGAGGTGTAATGTCCGATCGACACAAAACTTTTTGGGAATGTTAGTGCTGACCTGACCAATTTTTAAAAGGTTCAAGATAGCCGACGTTAAAAAATTACATGTCTCAGACCTCTTGGATGGCTAAATCGATTATAAGTTACATTGATATACTGATACAGTTAATTATCATTTGCATTTTTCCGGAGATTTGACACGAAAGCCGACATTTCGTAACGACGGTAATTTTACCACATTTACCCCTAAAACGTCATATTTGTCCGATGTCAACACAATTTTATTTCTATACATATTTAAATAAACTGATTGCAAGGAACTACTATTTGTGGAGACTTTGGGGGTAATTCTGAGTTGGTAGTAGACAAATGATTTGGTGGTTTGAAATCTAAACAACCAGTAAATTTAGAATATCAGACACAAAATTAAAAAACATTATTAGTGAACATCTTAATTCAGCTCATATTGTTGCGTGTAAATTTTAACTTTCATCGAAACCCGCCAAAACTAAGTTCTATGCTAAAAGTTTAAAGTCTGTATAGCAGTGGGCTAGGAGCTAGAAAAAGGCGAGGAGGAGGTTTTAATGAAAGCTGTTATATTAAAGCGCAACGTGCTGTCTAGCACGTATAAAATCAGACGTGAGCTTTCGCAAATATCTTGGTTCAGGCGATATAGCTCACTAGTTGAACTACTCAGACTTACACAAGTTATACAACAGTGCGTAACTTTTAAAACGATTCGGTCACCTTAAGTGGGTCAAAGGCAATGATTTGCAGTTAGCAATTGCCAAGCTAAAAATGAATTGTGTGGGTTTAAAATGCAACTTAAGATTTGATCTATAAGAATGCTTCTGAATAACTGGTAAAATGTAAAAAACAATATTATAAACTGAATTCCACCTAATCTAAATTTACGTATCACAAATAAATGTCTTGCGCCAAAAAACTACAGTTTTTAGTACTTTGCATGAAATTGGACCGATTCTATGTTACAATCTTTGAATTATCTAAACTTTCAATTTGTTCAATTTGCATTTATTTGTAAATTACGTTACACCTTTTTCTTAACGCTACACACATCTCCAAAGACTTTAAAATGCATTCTGATGTAAGTTACTGACACCGTCTAAACAAAGTAAGTTACTAGACCGTCTAGACAATGTAAGTTACTAACACCGTCTTAACAAAGTAAGTTACTGACACCATCAAAACAAAATAAGTTACTGACACTGTCTTAAAAAAGTAAGTTACTGACGCCGTCTAAACAAAATTAGTTACTGACACCGCCTAAAGAAAGTAAATTACTGACAACGTCTAAACAAAATAAGTTACTGACACCGTCTAAACAAAGTAAGTTACTGACACCGTCTTAACATAGAAAGTTACTGACACCATCTAAACAAAAAAGTAAGTTACTGACACCGTCTAAACAGAGTAAGTTACTGACACGGTCTAAACAAAGTAAGTTACTGACACCGTCTAAGCAAAGTAAGTTACTAACACCGTCTAAACAGAGTAAGTTACTGACACGTCTAAAAATGTTAGTTACTGGCACCTTCTAAACAAAGTAAATTGCTGACACCGTCTAAACAAAGTTAATTACTGACACCGCCTAAACAAAGTACCAGTAATGTATGTACGTGAACAACGTTACAGTGAATTAAGTCATTGATATTTTGTGTAACAAGGTAAAAATATATAAAATTCCAAGGGGATAAATTTTATGTACAATTCACATTAGCACCGTAACAACCAAGCAAAGTTTACATCTTCAAATTGTATCTTGTGATTAGACATAAGGTTGGTTTCTGTTTATATTGGATTGAGCAGATGCAGTTTTACGTGTTGCTGAGATAAATTAATGCATGTGTGTTCTTAAAATAAAGAGGGTTGGTATCTCTTTAAGCGGTAATACCCCGCAACATAATATTTGATTTAACTGTTCCAAGTCAGTAGTGTTTGCCTTCGTAATTTTACTTTGTCCTTTGTACTTAAAATTATGAGGTTCATTGTTGGATCTTCTGATAGTATCTCCATTTTTAAAAGTCGTCGTCCAATAAGTAGTATTCAAGAAAATTGACTGTTAAATGCGTTTAGATGCCTAGGAATAACTGTAATGAATAGCTTTTCATCTTCTGTCTTACTAATTTCTTGTATGTAAAGGGATAATACAACTTATAATATTTGAAAACACGTCAAACAAACAAATATTATCATACAGGAATTATCTATCGATGAAATAACGAAAATCCGAAACTCTCTTAGTCGGTATACTAATTTGCGGCTACTCAGATTACTAGAGGTATCTTACTAATGCCTTGCTTCGCATATGTGTTTGAAAAGGCATCACCTTGAAGATTATCCAAGTTAAAACAAACTTTTTAATCGAAATAATATGGCATATCAAAGCTGCACTCCGGCATTCTTTTGTATCCGTAAGAGACCATTTGGAACTATCTGGCATTCCCAGAATTGAAAGTAGCAGTCAAAAGAATTTTAGATCTATATACCCTAACCGTGCGAGTATTCTCTTGTGTGATAAATGACATTGTTTGTTTGTTTGTTTGTTTGAATGGTGTTTTAACGCCACTTTCAGCAATTTTTCATCTATTTCATGGCGTCCAGATTTTATTCGGGGATAAATGACATACTTATATACGTAATAGCGTGTTGTTACACAGACATTAAAAAAGAAAAATGGACAGTTGTAGCGCAGTTCCTTAGTAGACTTGATTTGGAGACATTTAATATTTTGATTTATAAAATTAGTAGTTTTAGTCAATACTTTCAGATTGAATGTGTAAGTCAAGGAAATGTTAATTTATACTATTGTTTGTTTGAAAGGAGTTAAACGCCACTTTCAGCAGTATTTGGAAGTCTAATTTTTATTCCAGTAGGAAGCCGAAGAATCTGGTGACAAAACTTAACCTTCGCACGAAAACATGTCATTAATGCTGGTGTCGATCAAACACTGTTCGTAGTGACGTAAAACCTTAGTGTTTAGACACACTGGTTATCAACAGTTTATAAACATAACTACTCGGCAACCAAGGTCATTCAGTACTGTTATGAAAATTCGTGATCTCTCTATAAATAAGAACTATATAAGAACATTGCTCTAAGGAAGATAACTCCAACTCAATCTTAAGTTGCCATGATGTGTTCTATACTTTATTCAATGTGTTCCTAAAATTTGATTGGTGAGCTTCTATATCATCTAATCAGACTTGACCGATAAATATTATTTTTGGTTTTACTTAAGAGAAAACGAAAACTTAGTTCCCAAATCATCGTTATTTTGATAAACAGCTTTTAAAATTTATGATTCGTCATGTTATTTCTAAGAATTTAATTTGTCAAACTGCAACATAAGCCGCATCGACATTTTTAGTTTTAAGGCGTTCTTCCTTTCTACACTTTTCTGTTTTCTGTATAAGTTTACATATTCATGCAAAGTCGTTGCATTGTTTATAGACCGCATAGGCGTTCTCGATTTCCCATATATATTAGTATGGGGATTTAATAGGCACAACCCTCTTTGGGGGAGAAAAGCATCAAATATAATAGGTAAAAAATAAAAACTTAAGGTCACAGAGAGACTTGTTTCTCCTCTATAATGAAAGTTCAGATACATATAAGCACCCTGGTATCATTATTGATCCTCTTTAAACAATTATGATCTTGGTAGCAGTGATCATTTTCCTATCATACTAAAATCTAAACTTTTAAATCTTAGTTGTCATCAGTTAAAACCTAGCTTCAGAGATATTCTGAAACACCTTACTCCAGATGTGTCTTAAATTAGATGTGGAAACCGTAATATTTTGAAGGTCTTCAGTCTAAGCTACATTATTCATGTAATAGCGTTAGAAAGTTTGATTTGTCAATCTTTTATGCTACTATCCCCGATAATAATCTTAAAGAAAATATAAAGGAATTGCTTCAACTTCGCTTTACTAAACAAAAATGGCAAACCTAGATACGAATGATTGGTTTGAGTTCGGAAAAATTATCTGCTTCCTGTTATCAGAATTACCTTCTGATTGATAATTTGTTTGGTGAATGTAATTTGCAACAGACCGTCGTCATTATAATGGAAATAAGTTGTGCTCCCCCTTCTTACTGATTCGATCTCCTATACATATATGGCTGATTTATACAACAGCTACTTAAAAACAAGGCTAAAAAATGTTAGCCCTCTCCTTCAATTTCTAATTCCGCTATGTAGATGACGTGTTTTCATTGCATGAACTTAATATTATGGACACCGCAATGACCACTAGGTCTGCCTCATACCATGGCCTACATCTAGAAATTAAACTTGAAGGTAGGTTGAGAACCAAAATTGACGACTAAAGCGAATAATTTTTATTTTCCTATTGTAAGTTTTCCATTTTGTGTGTGGCAAAATTCCAGCATCACCTTCAGATTTTCTAAAAAACAGACAAAAATGCTACTTCACCAGGGGTTCACATTGTCAAGCTTAAAGTCATTAATTAGAAAATTTTTTGATCGCCAGTATGACTTAGGGTACTGTTATGGAATATCTGTCACAAATGACCATTGATTTGTACCGTTTGCCGTACCCACTTTTTCATTCCCAATCATGGATTATGGCTACCTACGAAAATGATTTATTATAGGATTTTAATCTAAACGATACGACGTTTGGCCGGTATTGAAATTCGTGCTACTCAATAGTTTGTTGTTTTGTTTTGTGCGTTTATTTGTGTTGTTGTTGTCCACTCTTTTGGTTAATCATGGTTTTGTATGCCCTTGACTTACTTATTGTTTTCTGATTACTCCTTGGTATCTTTTATTTGTCCTTCAACAAGTATTGTACACAATATAGCATAGTAACACTGACAACGTTACGTATAAATAAACAAAGACATTTCATCATATCTGTTGTGATTGTTCTCAGTGCAGCTTATCCCGAATATTTTGGTGCCGGTAGGTATAACATGACAAATGAATCAATCAAGGTTAGAGTACGTATGAAAGTAACATTTAACTTCCCAACATTATCACTTATACTTGAAACATAATGTTTATATAAATGTCCAAACTGTGAGGGTTCACAGTGTTCCACAACAAGAGCATCCCAGCGCGTTCCTAGGGGGCGGATATGTTATGCCTCTCGTTGTATCTTAGTTCTAATTCTAGTCAAAGAATTGACGCTAATCAAAATAACCAGAATGCCGAAATACACTCAGATCCGTCAGCATACAATACATCTGTAAATCCAACCTGCAAACGTCATTAACACAATTGATACACTCCACGTAACTAATGAAATCATCATTATCCAATAGCTTATGTTCCCTGTTGACGAGTGTCGTCAAAATCCAAATTCTGAAGAATATCTGCTGTCATTACAAAAGAATCGACTGCGTTGTAAGTTGTAAGTAATGGCTTCTCATTTTTCCTCTACAGCATAGAAATGAATGTGCTTCTCTATCTCTGGTCATATATGCACAGCCTTCTATTATGGGAATAAACCCTTTTTGTCTCTTAGAATGTCTTTATGCTAAATGGGTTCAGTAACAAACATATTTGTAATATATATTCGACATCTGTATCATGACATCTTCCGACATCTTACACTTTGTGATGATCAAATTCTTGCACCGTGATGACGCCATCATTGTTTTGGTCCATGATTGTCCAATGATGAACAATAGTTACGTTGTCTGTTATTTTCATTTTCTTTAATGCTTGATGAAACTCACATTTTTCCATCATACTATTCCTGAGAAAAAGCAATAATGTAATTATATCGCTAAGTGTGATTTTCCGGTGTCCTACCAACAACAAAATGCGTCTTAAATCAGTGTATTTTCAAAAGATTTGCTTTACTTATATCTCATACAGAGTATTTACTTAAGTTAGTTAACGGGTGCACATTTTGTTTTTTCCGGCTTCCTCCCCCAATAAAAACTGAACGCCATCATATTGCTTCATACAATTAATATGTGTGTCATGCATTGAAAATTCCAATAAGAATTTCAATTATTTTATAATTTGCTTTTCATTTTGAATAAGGCCACACAAAAAAACGTTTTAGATGAATAGTAAACGGCAGTAAATGAGCCCAACTGACGACTAATATTGCTGGGTTTCTGGGATGATACTTAATGGTTGTAATGTTCAGATAAGCTGTATTGAACAAATTTATAAGTATGGATTAGAAAATGGGAAATTTTGATTTGAGTGCTGCTATGTTCTTAAAAATGATTGACAAATCCACGTGTCTTTTTGAACACCACAATTCAGAAGAGATGGGTTTTTTTCTTTGTGAAAATTGCATACCTTAAATTTATTCTCGTACCCTGACGATGATATCCCTTTTAGCATAAGAAGCCTTCGGATAAAACCTCAGGTCAGGTCGGATCATTGGATTTTTAATTTGACGTTCTCCAGACCAACAATTTTGTAAGACAGAACGTTTTATAACATCATTCTGTTAATGACGTTCAATGTTAACATTTTTCAGTTAAGTTTTCATATTTTAAAAATAACGTTAAAATGTAATTTTTGATTAAAATTTATAACAAAAATTTATTTCAAGCTTTTAAAAGGATATTGATTTGTGCATGTGATATTATCAACCAATAAAAATGCTTATATCGGAGGTCCTGACCTGGTGTTACATTTGAAAGTGAATTTGCGTAAATGAAAAATATTGCACCAGGATACCAGGTTAACCTCAAATTATCAGGAGCGTGATCTTGCGGTGATGGTTGTTTTGTTTGTATCGGTATTTAAAATTAGAATCTGTTTATGCTAAGTCCCATTGACACAATCTACTGATACTTACTTGTTAACATCAAGTTCAATGAATTTTAAATATGCCGATGCGTCCGTTGTAAATGACGCATCGCGTCGCCTACGACCACATTCTCCAAGGATACATTCGCAGCCACAGCAAAATATGTTGCATGGTTTGTATCCACAGCAAGGTGTAGCCGTTGTGCAATCCCCACATTTTCCTCTACGAAACCATGTACCACCAAGTGATGGACAGCAATCGGAAGACGACTGATGAATTTTAACAATGCAAAGAACAACAAAAGCAAGTTTTGTTACCATTGTTCTTTTGGTTTTATCTGCAAGTTAAATTTAGCTTCTTCAATACATATTATGCTCACTTCATTCAAACAGGTCTTATTTTAAGTTAATATAATACGTATTCAACGTCTAAAACAAAAAGCGCAATTAATTTCTGTACTTTTGTACCAAATTATCAACTTTAACATAAATCAGACAGAAACGATTTTCATTCTTCACATTGGGAATTTTTAATTATATTCCCCATAACAAAATGAGGACTAAATAAAGTTGTGTTTTGATTTTCAATTATGTATCCTGTAATAATTTTCAGACGTACCATGGATAATGAATCTTGGTGTAGAGAGATAAAACAATGAGTGCAATGTTTGACGAAATCAAATGCTTCAACATGTTTTTCTATATAATAACTTTCACTTATAAGATTTGATGTTGAGCTTTTTATCTGCACTTCGTTTTCATTTACACAAACTAAACACAAAATGACGTTTTGCCTATATCAAATGTCTCTGAAATGATTTTTGTTAATAGTTTATGAACAAATGTTTGTGTTATGTTCTTGTCTTTTCAAATTCAACTTCTTTTAGTAATATTCTTAAAAAACTTAAACGCCTCGGCATGATCTTGCAGCGTTAATACATTTAATTACTTAGCAAAATATAATTGCTGGCTATATTTGAGACTTTTATAGTTTCACTAACATGACATCATGTTTATTTGTGAACATGTTGGTATCTTACTTTATTTTGAAGCGTGGATGTTGTTCTTGAGCCACTATTAGCTAATTACCTTGTTATCTTTCATGACATTATCGTGTATCTAGATATTGAGTTCTATTAAACTGTTCGTTTACAGTGTGCATCTTTGGTGTGATTTGCACGTTTGTTTTCTTGCAGAATGTGTTCTTTATGTTTTGGTGCGATACGGTTTTGTATATCTGTATTGTTAGAGTATTAAGATATAAGATGAGGTTAACGTTTCCACCCCGCAACATGTTTGCTATTACTATTCCAAGTAAGCATGTAATGTCCTGGTATTTGTCCGTTTAAGCGAAAATTGTTTAAGATCATTATTTGCTTGACATGGGACATACAGACTATTGTTCTTTTATAAACTGCCTTCAACGTGCAGAGGAGATGATATATAACCACGTTTGTTGACATAAAGTGTATAACAATGCTTATCTATTCATCTAAAAAAAATAATGACATGGCATAATTTCACAATATTTAAAATAGGATATAAGAAATAGTAATACTTGAATAATTGCTAATCCGAAAAATGCCTTTCTACACCAAAGATTACAATAAACATTAAACAAGAAAGTGAATTTATTAAGAGATAAACGCAATAAATATTTATTTATATTTAACACCTGTAAATATTTCTTACCGTTAAGAAATGATCTGTCGTTCTTAACTGATTATTGACCGACACAACAATTTATACCAACATTTTGAATGTCAAGAGGTTATGTGGTTATAGAAGATGACGTATATGAATTGTTTTTATTTTTATTTATTAAACGGATACTTGATTGTCCCATTCGTAACACCACTAACCTGGTCAACGGTTCAATGACATTAATATTATGCTAAAGACGTAAGTAAGCAATGATTTCCAGAAATGATAAAAGAGCACATTTAAAAATGTATCAGTAACTCACTTTTTATTAATGCTTCGATATTCAAGCCTGTCTTACATATACCTATACTATTTCAAAGGGTATTTATAATTATTAGCATGTTTTTAAATACTTCCCGACAATCTTTGCAATCCGAAAGGCAGTCGCTAACATTCTTAAAATAATTGTCTATGAGCAATCCATTAAAGAAATTTCCTAAATGTCTTACTAATCAAACTGTCCAGATTGACATCATGAACAATGTTGGTTTTATGAATATCTATTAACAAGGTGAAGAATGAAAACTCTCCATAGGGAAAATTTTAAAGTAATAAAATGTGAGACGTAATAATATACTGGCCGAAAATTCAGGGAAAACTTCTCATAACCTGCGAAATCGAATAACCATATTGACCAAATAAGTTTCCGTGTCGGCTACAGAACTTGTGAAGAGAAGACATCAGCTTAAAGTACAAAAAACACTGTTTGAAATTTTTGTTGAAGTTTTAAGACTTCGCCACTGCTCTTGTGTATCATCAAATTATCAATTGTAGGCTAGACCAAATTTACACTTATTAAAGATTTAAGCAATAGATTCAACTGAATTATGTTATTAGTTTGATAACATGTTCGTGATGACATTGATGTCCGCAGCGTTGTTGTTCACTTTTTATTATACAAAATGTGTCCGTGACTGTCAGTCAACATAATGTCTGACATTACGCGTGAAGCAATTTAAGCAGTCTTTTAAGTCTTCTGAACATTAATTTGAGGAAAAGGGAATTATTGAGAGAACATTTATTTATGAAACAAATCCCAAACCCTGAAGCGTCCAACTATAGCCATATAGCCTCACAAGTTGCTTCTGCAAGACCATTGAAAGTATGACCAATAATTATTTTGTCTGGTTTCTTAAATACAATAACCTTACCCTTTCTGAAATCAGACAAGGACGAAGTACAATACACCATTAAGTACGTTTTGAAATAATCATTCGCAACCAAGTTACCTTAAATGCTGTATCTATCTTTTTCCTTTTTTAGAAAAAACATAATGTACAACATGTAAATATTATAGGATTTAAGGTTCAACTTGCAAGTCATATGTCAGAACTGTTGATACAGTATACCATCAAGGATTGTGACTGCCTTGGAGTTCTGTAACCACACCTGTCGAATGTTCATATATTGAGGCTAACGAGACATATCTTGTCAACAGACTAATCTTGCTCGGTTTGCAATATGCATTCAAATAAGACATATGCTGGCAATCCTGCTCGCTTCTCTGTTTCAAAACTTTTAACAAAACCGTTTGTGAAAAACATCGAAACAAATTTCCACCTTTTAACCTTTTTTGTCGTTGAAAAATATATACAGAATTTTATTGGAGACATTTAAAACATCACAAAAATAAAAGTGAATGGTTTACTCCTGACTATGACTAAAAGATAACTAAATCTGTTTAGAATAATAACCAGAGGGTGTAATAAATGTGGCAATATTACTGCTAACATACAGTTTGCACCTGCAAATTTTACGTTGTGCAAAGATAAAATGGACAGTATACCACTACTTAATGTGTATTATAAAAGAAGTCAAAATAAAGGCTTTTATTATGCTTTTATACAACAGTAGGATGAGAATATAGCGTCGATGTGAACGACTTAAAAAAGAAGAACAAAAAATGTAAGAGTTCAGTTACAAATAAATTTGATATATATTCCCCATCGGTCTTGTGACATCTTCCAACATCTCACACTTTGTGATGATCAAATTCATGCAAAGTGATAACGCCATCATTGTTGTGGTCCATGATTGTCCAATGATGAACAACAGTTACGTTGTCTGTTATTTTCATATCCTCCAAAGCTTTGTTGAACTCACATTTTTCCATCATACCATTCCTGCCAAAAACCAATAATGTAATTATATTTACGCTAAGTGTGTTTTAGGTGTGTTACCAAACATAAATAGGGGTCTGAAATCAGTGTATTCCTGAAAGGTTTGCTTTATAAATATCACAAACTGGATATATTACTTTACAGTAGCTTTACTGATGCAGATTTTGGTTCCATAACAACTTCATTATGCCTGTCATTCATAAAAAGTCCAAATTAAGAATTTTGACTTATAATTTACAAGTTACTTTTCGTTATTAATTAAGCCATTGAAATTTAGACTTTTATAATAAATAACAAGGAAAACAAATACAAAAGAAAATGAGACCAACTGACAACTAATATTTCTATGTTTCCGGGCATTGGAACTCAATAACTAAAATCTTTTAACATCGAATCGAAAACGGAAAGTTATCTAGACTTTTTTACAAATTATATTGTCTGTCAGTAACTATGGATATAGGATTCTTTTTTTTAAAATATGATGCCTTAAATTGCCACTATGTAAAACAATTTCAACAGTCTAATTTAGTAAACAACTTTCTTAGAAGATTGTGATTGTAAAAAGTAACACTTTTTTGTATCGTTTTGTAGACATAAAGTGATAGCATAAGGCATGATTGGTATTTAAAGTCACACTCCGATTATGCCATGTCACATTGATTGAATGAACAAAAAAGCTTATGCTTACTTGTTTACGTCAAGGCCATTGAATGTTAAATATGCTGATAGGTCAGTTGTAAATGACACATCGCGTCGCTTTCGACCACATCCTCCCGTGCGACATTGACAGGCACAGCAAAATATGTTACATCTTCCGTATCCACAACAAGGTGTTCCTCTTGTGCAATCACCACATAGGCCATTACGAACTTGTAGACAGCAAGCTGCGGACGACTGTTGAATGTATACAATACTCAGAACAACAAACACCAGTGTTGTTACCATTGTTCTTGTAATTGGTTATATCTGCAAAACAAATTTAGCTTCTTCAGTACATACTACGCTGACTTAATTCAAACAGGCATTAGTTTAAGTTTATATACAAAATCAGACAGTTATGCTTTGCATTCGTTTCTTTAGATCTTTTGTCTAATACTCATCATACCAAATAAAGAACTGAACACAGTTTAATTTTGCACTTTCAATTAAATATCCTGAAATAATTCTGAGACGTACGAGGTATACTGTATATTGATGTACATGTAGGAAGATAAAACACACAATACCGTGTTTGACGAAATCAAATACTTCAACATATATTTTCTCATAAATAACTTTCAAGTACACGATTCCATGTTTAGTTTTTTAATTACACTTAGTTTTCATTTACACAAACTATACAAAATGCATTTTTGCCTAACCAAAAAGTCTCTGAAAGTTTTTATATTACTATGAACATTGCATACAAAAACAAATGTATTGCCTTATTTCTATTTGCTTTAAAATAGCGAATTAATAATGTTTTTTTTTAATTCATCTGTTTTTAAAACAACTAAACATTTACATTCTTGATCTTTCAGAGTTAATAAAACAAATTGCCTATCAAATATGATCAAGTGGCTATATTTGAGACCTTGTTCCTCTGAACAAGCATATTAATAGCATATTACCTTGCGATCTTTAATGACATTCTATATGTATCTAGATGTACTTGTATTTGTTAGTTTTTTTGTGTTTATTTATTTTCCAGAAAATTTGAGTTGTTTTTGTTGGTCTGCGATACACTTTTGCATGTCTGTGTTCGTAGGATATTTAGATATAAGATTAAATAAGGTTAACAGGTTCCATCTTGCTTTATAATGTTTGTTATTACTATTCTACGACAAAATGTAATGCTTGGTTTTTGTTAATTGAAGCGAATGGCATTTAAGATCAATATGTGCTTAACACTAAACACGGAACCTTATAGAATATCGTTCTATTCAAAACTTCCATACAACGTGCAGACAATATCATATATATTTACGTTTACGTTTGTTTATTAAGTGCACAACAATGCTTATCGTTTAATAAAACTATGAACGACATGCTATATTTTTATAATGTTTCAATACATTGTTGTTGATTCAACTGAACTCTATTCACACAAAATATAGGAAATAACAATGATTGTTAAATTATTCAAAGCAAAAACACGCTGACAACAAAAGGCGAAAGTACTTTTCTAAGGTAGATAAACACTCTCAATATTTTTTATTAACACCTGTAAATAGTTCTTACCGTAAAGATGTGATAAGTCGTCTTTAACTAATACTGCGACGACCTTACAATTTATACCAAATTTTGTATGTCAAGGATTATGTGGTTATAGAAAAGTAGGTACATGCATTTTCCCATTCGTTACACAACTAAGCTGGTCAAGGGCTCAGTGACACCAATATTATAGTAAACAAGTGATTAAACAATGTTTGCAGTAATGCTAAAGAGAATATTTTAAAATGACTTACATATAATTACAATTGTTATTTATTTGTTAATGTTAAAGAAGTGTTTTAAATGACACATTCAATGTTATTAACTCAGATTTCTGAGTTTATCATGCATCTTCTGAACCAAAGTCTATATCTTGCAACAAAAATATGCGCCGTTATTATACAAAAATTCTAAAAATTCTGCTTATTTATGTTTTAAAAATTATTTTGATATATTTATTTTTCCATTAAGGTTGAATAAACTACAAATATTTTTCTAACTTTATAGTGTTAATATTAACAGAGTTATTAAACGAGTATACTAAGTTTATATAGAGAAGCAATTTTTTTTTTGCATAATTTACAACACTGGTAATCTCATTAGCAGATCATTCGTGTTATATTATCATTGTAGTCCAAAGCTGTATTCCTATAATGTGTCCATATCTGCAACGCTCTATGTCAGGGTCAGTTAAGCGTTCTTTCCTACAAATTTTGTAACAGCGGTTAAAATTAGACTATTGTATTACAATGACACTGCAGAAGTAGTCGGAGAAAATATGATGTCAAAATTGGCGCAATAGTAATATTTAGAATCCCGCACAGGTACACTGAATAAGATATAACCAAAAACGATAAAAGAAGACAAATAATGAAAATAATCGTAAAATTTCACATATAGCTGAATATGTTGTGTCATAGAGTTAAACTGGTCATGTCTCGGTGATTGTTTGATGGCATTTCTTCTTCTTCTTCTAGGTAATGAAACGAATACAAATTGAATGTATGAGGTTCCGCGAAAACTAACGCAATGTCGGACAACACAGAAAGTTTTCTCTTGGCTATTTACAGAATAAAACGTACTCTATATATACTATTAAAACTATGTACAGGATGTTAATGTTTGTTCCATTCTCTAATGGTCCTTGGAAAAAATGATTGTCCGAAGGCGTCTGTTGTGGTCCTTTCTTGGAAGAAGCGGTTTTTTCCTCTGGTTCGCCTATCGTTTGGCGTCAGATATTGGTGCCTATCAATATCTATTAGATCGTGTTGGAGTTTGAACAGCATACACAGCCTATTTTGTTTCCTGCGGTCTTCAAGGCTTTCCCTTTTAAAGATGTTACCATTTTTTGTTACACAGCCAGGTGTGCGGTCTATGTAGTTGTTGTTTACAAATCTAGCTGCTCTTTTCTGTACTTGTTCGATTGCTTTTATTTTAGCCTGTTTTGTAGGGTCCCATACTGTGCAAGCATACTCAACCGACTTCTTACTATTGCTGAATATGCTGCTGCTTTGACCGGTTTAGTGCAATCTTTTAGGTTACGTCGAATGAAGCCTAGTGTTTTGTTTCCTTTTCCCACTAAATTGTCGATGTGTTACAGGTTGGTTCTTGGGATGTATTCTAATTACAATGCATTTTTTGGCATTAAACTCATTTGCCACTTATCTTCCCAGTCCTCTAATGATGTGAGATCTTTCTGTAGTAGGTCACTTTCTGCTTGGTTACTGATAGTTCGATACAGGAGGCTGTCGTCCGCAAAAAGTTTGGTCTCTGATGATGTTGCTGTTTTTGGCATGTCGCTTATGTAGGCCAGAAACAGAAAGAGTAAATCGTTGAAATATTGCATGGAACAGACGTTGGCCTTCGTCTATGACATTTAATTTGCATTGAACTTTTAACATTTATTTCTCATCCGTTTGAAACTGACACATTATACTTTAAATAAGAGAACTCATGTTGTACGCAAATGAAATGAAATGCTTTTTATTGATGCTGAGACTTCTTATATAGCAAGCATAATCTAGTGGAATACGTTTTTATACTTTCAAAGTATTGCTTTTTAGTAACATTTTCATGTATATACTGTGTGTTTCCTATATTGTTATTCTGAAAAAAATATTTTGACACTCAATCTGAACAATGTTTCTGTTTTTAACGCATCGTTTATATGTCGTAATGGTGACTGAGAGCAAACAGACAGATTTTAAAATGGCAATTTGTCCATTTCGGATAACAAGGGTTGTC
Organism: Limnoperna fortunei; assembly: GCA_944474755.1. Classification (NCBI taxonomy): domain Eukaryota; kingdom Metazoa; phylum Mollusca; class Bivalvia; order Mytilida; family Modiolidae; genus Limnoperna; species Limnoperna fortunei. Next base: position 60,230,493 of record OX104121.1, on the reverse strand, counting down.
GATAATTATTCATACACTTTAGAATAGTATAGGCGAGCCAGTCTTGGGATATCGAGACAATTAATAAATCTGCACCTGTTATTTGTAAGACAGTTGTGTTAACTCTTTTGATATTCAAGACTGGTTCACCTATACTTTTCAGTGTATGAATAATAATCAGGGTGTTTTGAAATACTTCAGTCCAACAATTGCAATCAGTAATGTACACATTTCTTAAAACAGTTCTAGGAGTAAACTCGCCATATTGCCAACTTCAACAAAACATTTTGTTTTATGAACATCTATTAACAATGTGAATATAAACTCTCTAGAGACTAAAGTTATGAAGTAAAAAATGTGGGATGTACACTAGCTAGAAATCCAGACTATGACACGAAGCACAAACTAAATTAAAAAACCCGAACCCAAGAAAAACAATCGGTACACTATAATTAGAGACCAGTCGACTTATTTGTTGTCTTTTCAACGCAAATGTAGAGAAAGATGAAAGACTACTTATGGCTTCGCAATAATGTTTGATCATACCAGCAAAATCGAATGTCATAACGACCAAATAATTCGTGGGGTCGACCATAGACCTACTGAGGAGATCTTACAGATATAAGTACAACAAACCACTGTTTGAAACTACTTTATTGTCGTTTTATGATGTTTGTCATACTGCAACCTCACTCTTCTTTTACATTTTGAACTCTTGTAGTCTAAACCAGATGTACACTTATTAAAGTTTCCACAGGTACTGAATGATGCACGACAAAATTCTACTCGTGTCAATACGCGAACAATAGATTTCATTGCATTATGATATTTATTTGATAAGTTCATGTTGACGTCATTGTGAGAGGCGCCTTTGTTAACATAAAAACAAACCTGTTGCTATTCCTGACATTTTTCTCTCAGTGTGGGTACCTGTTTTATTCTCACTATCAGTTTATATTTAACCCTATTTTGTATCATTGTTAAATTATATGTTCGCTTTAGGTTTTTTTATGAGAATCATCATAAATTGTTTTTTTATGTTAATTCTTTTTTATTTCCGATATGACCAAACCATTGTACAAAATCGAGATCTTCTTCTTTGTTTAACTATTACTCAGAATGATTCGAAGTTGCATTCTTGTGTTTAGTTTTAATGCACGTTTTTATGTGGCAACTCTGAATTCTTTTTAATAGCGCCATGTGGATTTTAACTTTATTTTGTTTTGCGCCGATTTAGGTATTTCACCGCTAACTAGACCTTAGACGTACATACTGAATGTTGAACTGTCTATAACTGTCATTATATAATTTTGAATCTTGTAATGGTTCAATCATTTTGATTCAAAAATAAAAAATCATGCAAGACAAACACATTACCAAAACTGAGGTCTCGATTGCCGATTGGTTAAGGTTGTTTGTACACTATTGATCACGTGGTCTGTCAACCATGAAGTTGCGGGTTCTAGTCTCGCTGCGGGCAGGGTCAAATCCAATTTTAATTGACAAGGATTGACAGTTTTCCTACCGAAGATCGGTGGGTTCTCAGTGCAGTCCGACTTCCTTCCCCAATAAAGACTGGACGCCAATATATACTTAAAATTGATGAAAGTGGAGTTAAATATCATTCAAACAAGAAAACAAAAAATTAGCAAAATGTTTATCATGAGGTTATTTATTTAAATTAAAGTAGAAGCGAACTGAATAACGTAAACATAAGTCGGAAAAAACATCTTATGAAACCCGTATTTACAGGAAAATGATTAATTAGTCGGAAATGTAAAATCTCATCTTTATAGTATAAACTTGACAACACAATATAATTTCTATTGCCACTGCGGTTTGGCTATCGGTGTTGACTTAAATTCAGTTCAAATAAGTCAAGAACATCTGAGAAACCGTCTTAAAAATCACGCTGGGAAGTTTAAAATAAAATCAAGTGAAACCGAGATGTAAACAAAAAGACGAGTATGAAATAACATAGCTATGGGTAACGGGAAAAGCACGAACACAAGCAACGAAAAGCATAGCATAAAAAAGACACAACACAAACCACGAGGCAATTATATCAGATGTTCCAAAGACACAACACAAACCACGAGGCAATTATATCAGATGTTCCAGAAGAGCAAGTATATCTTGCTTCCTTACTGCTTCTGTAGTATTACTTGTGTGTGAGGTCACTCGTTTTTAAACAGCTTTTGCTTATTTATTCGGGGAAATAGACAGCAAAGATTTAAAACGAAACTCGCACAAAATTTACATTGTCAAATGATCAATCATTCGTCAATCATTAAATCCCAATCTATTTTTACAATTACCGCGCTAAACACATTCTGGGAAAAAAACAGAATGCAATGTTGTCAATACCCGTTTACATACATTACGACCAAATAAAGTATGGTGGCGGCCATTATCTTGTGAAGGGATAATATCAACTAAGGTGCAAAAAAACATCCTATTTAAACTTGTTATTGTGTTTTAGTGTTTAATACTACTACCCCGTATCTTAATCGCAAATATAACTCTCGACTGTGTATCACTTTCGCAGTCTAAATCAGATGGTTTGTAACTTAATATACATAAGTTTTGTTTTTTAATACCTTCAAAGCTTTCAGATGTTTTACGACGAAAGCTTACTCTTATAAATACATTAAAAAAAATTCCTCTGCTTTATTGTTATGTATTGGTTAAATCGTGATAATAAAATTGTCAGTTGTGTTGTTGTGAACAATTCTTAAGACAGCCACTTGAACATATTGGTGAAGGTATTATCCAGTAGGGAGAGCTATTTGATTTTTCCTGTTATCGTACATTCCATCCTATTTTGAATGCTTGTTAAATTATATGTTTGGTTCCGGCTATTAATAAAATTGTTTTAACACTGTTTTGTAATTTCATTTGTTTTCATTACTTTTTATATTCATTAATCTAAATAACCGCAATTGGTGACTCTAACAAGAATATATATTGTATCCCTTTTCATTTTTTGTTTCATTTGTTAATAGTCAGAATACCCCCACATCACTACCTGACCTGACTAATGGTGTAATGAGGTGTTTGAGAACAATAAAAGAACCGTTACAAGTATAGTGACTATTATGACATTTTGCATGTATATGTATTTCAAACTACTGATATTGCATAAATTATGTTGAAATAAAAATTAATGAGTAAAAAAAATTTGAAATGTAAAATGACTTACTAAGAACCATGTACATACATACGTGGACACAATATATTTACAAGAAATTATATTTCCTCTCTCACTCACCATTCATTCCATGGTTTTTGCTGACTTGTTCTATCAACTATTAATACCACTAAAAGTAAATATTTTAATTTGCTTTACTCAACAACTAAGCTACATTGTCCATTTCGTATAACATAACTTGGTATTTCAGCACGTGACTGATTGTTGGGGTCAGTATTACATGTATTGATGACATTGCATATATATGAATTCGTCCGCAAACAAACATTGAATTGCAAATATTATTTGACTACTTGTAAAATATTGTTTTTGTTAATTCTTTTTATGATTATTGAATTTAGAATATAAGAATTGTTTTCAATTTCTGGTTAGATTATTGGATATAGACGACTTTAGGTGGGTTTACGCTGTACAGCGGTTTATTGGCGTAAACCGACCCAAGGTCGTCTATATCCAATAATCTAGCCAGCAAATGAAAACGATCCTTAAATAATATAACTAATATAGACTTAACCATGTTCTTAATCTTAAACTGTACTTATACATACATAAAGTTCTGGATAGGGGCCTAGAAATTTATATTTGTTTGAAGTCTAGAAAAATATAACTTCGTATTTTAAACTTTTATCTGGAATATTCTGTTACAGTTTGCATTTATTAATATGTATTCATTTGATAATATTTACAATAGATTCAATATCAGAAGTTCATTTTCAAAACAAAGCAGAATTTGTTTTTGTCCAATTCAAATTTTCTAAAACCCTTGTTTAGTTGATAAAAAATATTGGTCCACAGAGCATTTGTTTTTGGACAATCATAGAATGTTTTTGGCCAATCATTGTATCCTTTTTCTATTTGTTTTTCAGAATCGTCGCATTTATGTATACGTGCATGTCGTATGTCTAGTTATAGTAAATAATAATGTTTTGGTATTATTAAGGTTTTTTTTATTTACCCATTTGTTTCTTGTAAAGGTAAAGTTTATTTTATTGTGAACTGATTTTAGGACATTTAACGGTAATTCGACTTGCATTATATAATTCGTTTGTCAGAAGACAATATTGAATTTAAAATGCTATTTTTTCAATTCGACAAGAAATAATAACAAGTTTTAACTGAAAACATCTTCAATCAGTAAAATGTGATCTTCAGTATTTATGCTCTGGATACAACTATTGAAAACCATAAAATTAATAACAAATCGTAGTCTTCCGGCTATCAATTTGAACAAGTCAAAGGCGGAAACTAATTCGGAAAAAACAGCTTATCAAATATGTATTTGCGGGACTTGAATAATTTTAAATTTGTATCACTACCGTTTGCCTGATCGCTTTTGCCTCAAATCCGTTCAAATAGTTCAAGAACAATTTTATTCACTGTTTACTGGGAGAGCCACTGATTAATATCATTTAGTTAATCTAAGTTAATCTTAGTTATATCAAATCAATAACAATATAAAAGAATTAACGGAATTACAAACCATTTTTAACAGAAAATTAACGAACACATATTGTAGTTTCAGATGAGATTTTAAAATACAACCAGTCTTAAAATTGAAATCTGTGTAAACCAAATCCTGGACTTCAATACAGTACCAGCCAGATGACTGTAATCATGCAAATCTAATTGGTCCTGTAATTTCTGCCAAATATGTTTGTAATGTTTATGCAATCTCTTATCAGTTATCACTTTGGTCATTTTGGTATGTTATTTTAATCTGATAAATCTATAATGTGACAGATCCAATTAATTTTATTAGCTCTAATTATGACTCATATGACTCTGTCTTTGATATGTTTACGCTAAAGGTGCACTGATTTAAATGAATTTCAATTTGAATTTAAGGGCGTAACTTTCCTATGTCGATCTTTACTATTTGTTTCTCCGTATAGCGAAATCATGAAGTTGTAACTGTGACGTATTTCAGACCGTTGTAACTGTGACGTATTTCAGACCGTTGTAACTGTGACGCATTTCAGACCGTTGTAACTGTGACGTATTTCAGACCGTTGTAACTGTGACGTATTTCAGACCGTTGTAACTGTGACGTATTTCAGACCGTTGTAACTGTGACGTATTTCAGACCGTTGAACAATACAAATGTATCTCTAATAGTGTCATTGTTGCAACATAAAGAACGCGAACCTTTACAATTAAACATTTTTCTTATTTCAGCGAATCAGAAACCATGATTCATCATGATAGCTATGGCTTTATCCAATCAGACTAAATAACATTTTTTAATAAATGGCCATAAATAGTTAAATTATACTAAGTAACAACTTATTTAGTAACATAGATTCAGCTAATCAGCAATATATATTCTCAATGAAGCCACATTGTTACCCCATCAAGACGATATCTAAGATATAGTTTCATAGGACCTCAAGATATTTGTAGTGTGGTAATCATTTCTTTTATCCAATCAAGACAAAATGCAAAATAATAAATCACACAATATTCTTTCATAGTTAAGTTTTGGGGCCTCCGTTGCCGAGTGCTAAGGTATATCGTCTACTATTGATCACGGGGTCTGTCAATACTGAGATTGTGTGTTTGAGCCCCAATTTGGGCAGGGTGCTTTTAACTCCAATCTTAATTGACATTGATTGCCAGTTTTCTACTGAAGGTCAGAGGTTTTCGACATACTCCGACTTCCTCCCCAAATAAAACTGGACGCCATGGCGTTAAACAACATTCAAACAAACAAACACAGTTACGTTCTTGATGACCATGAAAGGTAATCAGTATGATGGACAGATGCAACGTGATGGTATTACCGCGCATGACCCGCAATCAGGTGAATTAAAAATAACTACACATTTAAGATGACCAATAATCCTGGACAATGCTTTGCCAAATACTGTTTCATAAACAAATTAATTTTGGCATGCTAATAATTTCTTTGAACTAGGCTGGGCACTTACGAGTCATGTGAAGTTGAATCAAACCAACAAAGATTCAGAAAAATAATAGGGACATAATTCTCCCGAAAAAACTCCACCTACATCAATGATAGAGCTATCGAAGGGACACCAAACAAAATCGTGCTGAAGCTGCCAATTTACAGAAGTGACAGGCGGCGAAAACCCTTGGTAAGGAACCAGACGTCTTTGGGTCATGGTACAGCACGACCGAGCGAATCTATAACATGGAGTTATTAGGTTGATAATACCTCCAAAATTAGCAAGCCCTCTCTCATGTTTTTGTGGACTTCAAAAAAAAACATTTGTCAGGATATGCCATTCAATCCTTTGTTCTACCTTAAGTAGTACTAAATAAACTCAAGTCATAGTAAGCATGTGTTACTAGGCAACCCAAGCAGTATTCTTCAACAGCAACATAACATACTAGTTCAGAACAACAGAAATCTGCTCTCACATACTCTCTTTAAGATTTTCTTTAAACGATTTAATACTGACGCTAAGGAAATTATAAAGAAACTGCCACCAATTTAGACAGAACACTAATAAACATGCGTTTTGCCAAAGACATTAAGGACTTGTCATAAAATGAGAAATAAGCTGTCCTTGTTATTGTCGGCCATATTGCATTGAGAAAGGGATTACATTTTTATTAGTAAACAATTATTTGTTATGGATAAGGGACAGTTAATAAATAATAATCACATGCATTTTAAATAGCAGTTACATTGAAGCTGAGAGAAAATACATCAGTAATTGTGGGCAAAATTTAAAACCATCATTCTGACCACCAAATACAATAATAATTGAATGTTGTCAATCAAGAAACAAAACAACGTTTTCCTAATGGAGTACAAAATGCAAGGATTAACCGACCGAAAAACAAAACCGAATGTAAAGGAACTATTTAAAATCCATAATCAAACACACATATACAATATAGACAACATCAAATAAAAACAAAAATAAACAAGGGTGGACTGTAAGCACGCTCACAAAGGGATACCCCCCCCCCCCGCTTCGATTCAAGTCCAATTATCTTCCCCGAATAATATCCCACAGCGACGAAAATTCTTCCTGCACATCTTCATATGATGTTCTTCCATCACGCGTAAAGTTTCATCAAAATATGTCAAACGGTTTTGGAGGAGTAGCGCTTACGAGGTCTCGCACTGACTATATTTAAACAGTCTAAGTTCAATTATCTCCCATGAATAACATCCGACAGCGAGGAAAAGTTTTCTTGCACATCTACATATGATGTACTTCCTTCATGTAAAGTTTCATCAAAATCTGTCAAGCGGTTTAGGAGGAGAAGCGCTTACAAGGTATGTGGACAGACGGACAGACGGACAGCCAGACAGACAGGGTTATTCCTATATATCCCCCAAACAAGTTTCCGGGGGTATAAAAAAACACACACACACGAAAGTGAGTTACTTGAAACTAATAAAAACCACGGGTGCACTCAGGTGCTCTGGACAGGTAATCAGTACATGCCTCTAATTAAACAACCGTCAAGTGACTCATTCAAAGGGAAAATTAAATCCAGAAGGAAGTGCTAAATCCAGTATTGTTTTCAAATATCAGGAGAAATTTCTATCCCAAAAACGATAAAACAGCGGGTAACTGTGCGTGATGTTGCGGATTCGAGCCATGATGGGACATCAATATTTATAGAAACAATGCTATACTTTTTTGTGGTTTCGTGGTCCCTTAGCAAACAACCACATTTCAAGTTATCGTCCGGTGACTCCTAGTGAGGTTAATGAAGGATAATTAGTCATCCTCAATAATTTGTGGAAGTCCGTTTTGTATTGGTCAATAACTACGCAAAAAATACGATTAGAAATTGTCTTGTCGCGCTTGTATTTCTTCAAAATGACTGATCATTTATGGTAAGAACTATATACATACTTTACATGCTAATAATATAATGATAATTTATATTTTATTAAGAAATATAATGTGATTCATTAGAAAAACCTTTGATGTCGGTGATGAAAGGCGGTACAATATAATGATTTTTTTGGTTATTTTTGTAAACAGAATGGGTTGAACTTAAGCTTAACCTATGTTTATAGAACACACACAGTTCTTTATACAGAATTGTTTTTGTCTTATATTTAACTTCAATATAAACCAAGCGATATGTGTTACCGCGTGTTCTGATCATAGAATTGACGAGCTGTCATAAAAAAGAAATACGTCATCATTAATGGAAATAGGTCTCTCAAATACGACCAAACATCTCCACTGAGTCATAGGTACTATTTCCTTTTCATGAATATGACTTGTGTAATACTTTTAGTTACGGTTTTATTTCTTTAATATTACAATATAATTTAATTTGCTTTGTAAGCTGAAATCTGATTGGTCAATTCAAATCGGGCAACCCATATTATAAGAAATAACTTGCGTGACCTATGACCTATTCTAACGCCGTTAAAATTCAAATAGTTCCACGACGTCATCGACGTTTTTACCGCAAAAATTGATAAAATTTATAGTTAAAATTAAATTATAAGGCATATTTCAAATTTCTGAACAGATTATACGATATAATATGGTTTGGGTCTGTTTAAACCATTCATAAACCGCTTCGCGGTTTTGTTAGGCGTAAACAGACCCAAGGCGTAAACAGATCCAAACCATATTATATCGTATAATCTGTTCAGAAATTTGAAGTATTCCTTAATTAAATTAGTAAAAATACGTACATATCTTTGAAAAAACCCCAATACAATGGGTCATTTCCAAAATAATTGAAATTGTTTCTACTTTTAATGCTAAATATAGATTTAAAATAGAACGCATGTGTTACTTTAACTTCAAGGTAAGTGTACGCGACTTATAAGCAGAAGAATTGTAATTACATAAGGATAAATACATATTACGACATTACAAAACTTCTGGTTTTGGCAGAGTTCTGGAATAAGTAGTATTAAATAGTTTTTTGTTCTTTAAACTTTGACCGAATGTGAAGTCCAATGAAATCTAGAAGATTAAAGATAAAATATATAGGAACAGACAATGAAGCGATGTACTGAATAAATATTTTCGATCAATATAATGTAAACTAATTAAAATTCGAAATTAAACGTTGCTCAATAATAATTTATTATTAAAATATCGAACGTAATCGCTCACAGTAAGCAATTTTATTATTAAGAACATTAGACTAAATCTTTTATCTTAGGCAATAACAAATAACTGACAAATGTTCGTTGTGTTTTTGCTTCATTAATAAAAATGCAACTTTCGACGTTGTGTTCATATATATTGAAAAACCTGTACCTGAATTATATTTAAATTTCAAAAATCTAATATAAAATATCTTTTTAAAATGAAATAGATAACAAAATTGACAATCTTGAATATGAGCTAAAACTAACTAAAATCCGCACATTTCAATTCTAATTTAAAAAAGAACAAAACTGTTTAATTAAGTGGACAATACATATAAACTTCGATAGATGATAGATTTTATTTCTATTTCTAAGAAAGCGTTTGTAGATCAGTTATAATTTGTTTATTTAAATGGAATTTCAGCTGGCAAGAAGACTCTTGGTTCTTCGGCGGTCAATAAAATCTTGAGTTGCCTCAAGTTGGGGGTATACGCCAAGCATTTGTCAACTGGTTGTTATTGCTTTTGAATTCGGAAAGAACTAAGATTAGGGATAAATTTTACTACGATAAATCAGAGAATAAAGACACAATGTCTTCATCCTCGTCTCTATTGGTGTTTAGAATATACATGGATGAATAGGGTAAATCCCATATACTTATATTACTCGCATCTTGAATTTTATCAGTTGTGGAAGTTTTGATACAGTAATTAAATCATTATTGTCGTCTGCACGGCTTTTGGCTTTATTGCATATATAACTGGCAGGTTCAGTCTCACGTTTATTAATAGGGGCATGATTAACAATGGCATATTAAATGGTAGATATCTCAGATTTGTCCATAGCAGTAACATTGTCTGGGAATATAAACGCAGAGTCCGAAGAAACAGATTGCTACGCCGTCCATGTAGGGGCACCCGTTCAGTCGTAAATGGGGCATGGGGCATGTTTAATTGCCGTTGATTATTTGTTCTGTGGGCATCTATTGAATGCACCCAGTCTGCTTTCATTTATAACAAAGTACATTATCATTAACAAATATTCTGTAGTTTTGCGTTTGATAGTATTCTGGTAATACTACGTAGAGGCGGGGGATAGGGGATACTTTTCTTTTAAAGGACATGTTAAAATGCCGAAAGTTTGATGTCTAATGCAATAAGTATAATATTATATGACAAAAGCGCATCAATTCATCTTCTAATAAGTCATTTGGTATAAACGGGGGTCTAAGACAAAACTAATTGGTTCATGACCGATCGAAGGAAGGCATGTCAAATATTGAACTTTCTCTCTCAGAGGGTTCCTTTTTTTCAGTTGATAAATTAAAGCTTTTTGACCAGTTAAACATTACTACCTTTAGCCTGGTAAATGATTTTAAACCTAGCTCGGATGGCTTTATTCTCTTTATTAAATTTTTGTCCTTATTGTCCTTATCGTTTAAAAAAGAATTAGGCAACTATAGTCGATGACTGAGAAGATTTACCCACGACCACACTGGGAAAGAAGGCGACGCCATCTTTAAAGAAAACTGAATTAATAAACACAAATACAATCCATCAACATCTCTTCAATCCGAGATGAAACAATGAAATACTAGAATGAAAGTTATAATAAACATTATATTACAAGAAATCCACGAAAATATTGTAGTTTCAGATGAGATTGTTTAAAATAAGTAAAACAATGGAATCGGAGAATAGTAATTTGCGACTTAATTACTGCAATCCACAAGACCCTATAGTTAAAGAAACTTAGATCATGCAAATATAGTATTCATTCTTTCTAATATTTGAGAATTTTTGTGACATTTTGAAAGTTTATATTATTCAAAGTAACAGTTCATTTAGCATTTTAATTTAAACACTTCGAAAGTTTCAACCAATCGGAAGTATGAACCCCCTGGCACTGAGGCCATAATTTTCGTCCTTTCCAGACGAATATATGGTATCTTCTCAGGCTACCTAAGAGACATCTAGATATTTTCTTTTTAAACTATTGTTTCAGTTTCAGACAATCAAAAGCAAGAATTTTCCGTATATGACCATGTATTGTGTCCAATCAAAACGAAATTGGCAATTACACAAGCAGTATTATTTTGTAGTTTAGTTCAAGTTGACAATGAACAGTAATCAAACAGATTGATAGAGAACACATGCAGAGTGATGGCAATAGCCCATATGACCCTCAGTGAAGCGAGCAAAAACAGAAGATGACAGTAACCGGACAATGCTTTGTCAGTTACTGAAAACGAAATATATATTTAAAGAAAATAAAACAAAGGGGCATCATGCATCTAAATCAAACCGGTCTTGCAAGACATGCTAACGATATATAAAACCATTCTTGGTACATACCAGTCATGAAAGGCTCAATCAAAATCCGAATAGAAGCAGAATAAATGTGGGTACAAAATATAACCAATAAATATAACAAAATTTCATAATTATTTCAAATCAAACTGGTCATGACGTTCCTACTATTATTTTGTTACTTGAATTTGTGAAAGTGAACCATTTTGAATTATTTGTAATGGTATCCTGAACTCGACGTATAACAATCGTGTTTGATAGAAATTCATAGACTATATAAGCTTAAGTGTATACTCCACATCCTTTGTTTGTATACTACCTATATGAAAGAATTATGCTTATGTTTGGGTTAACACAAAGTACTTTGGTTGCGTTTTAGCTGAATTTTAAAGTGAGATTAATTATTTTTATTATTTAAAAACAAAACAAACACAATACTAGTATTCAAAACATATAACGAAAGCAACATACGCAATATTTTTACACAAGAATCTGTGGATTACAAAGATTCCATTGATCTCTAACCAGGATTTTACCCACCTATATAATTATCAAGTTCTTTTTATAAGAAAGTGGATACATACGGGTATAGTTTGTTTGTTTGAATAATGTTATATGCCCTTTTCGTCAATTGTTTTAGCTTTATAAGCGATCTAGTTGTTTTAATATTGCAAGAGTGTTTTATTGATGATTTTTCATATATTCATTCATTAAAATTTTTTAATGCTTCAATATTTGCTATGCCACCTTACGTCAGATATTGAAATTATCCCATCGCTTTTAAAAAGTTAAACGGTAAATATTTACATTTACAATCAAATCCAGGACGTCAGCGATGAGAAGCTATGTAAGGTACTTTTAATTTGATTGCTATTGATAAAACTGCATAATTCGTTTACTTAATGATCTCTGGGTAAAAAATGTCAGTACTTATTTTTTTATAAAGAAAATAGTTTATTTTCATTAAGTTGCTGCAAAGTAAAGGTTTTATTGGTATAACTCTACCAATATCTAGTGCTAAGTTGCTGGACCACAATTATATCACATCTTAAAAGTAATGTCTACCTGTTTGTTGAAAACGAAAATCATGAATAGATCTCCCAAAATGATGTGAGGTGAAAAATGATATTTTAAGTTGACCATTATATGCAGACATGTTTAAAATCAGATCCTGAATTTCATTTTAAAGATAACACTGAATCTTTGACCTAATCACTCACAAAATCGTCATTTTATGCTTTTATCCACCAACGTATCCAAAATTAAACTCATATGACTCCATTTTGCCAAATAATATAGTCTACGTATATCCACAGTTTACGTATACATTTCATACATTCATCTTAAATTGGTTTACCATACTGTAACCTGATTAAAAACTACATGTATTGAAACGTTTAATATGAATAAACTGAGAGCTACACTAATGTCATGTATCATAATATCATGCCTAAACAAAAGCAGAAACTGCTTTTTATTTTATAAAATAAAAAACAAATATGTCAAACATGCATCTCCATAGAAAAGATGTACTATAAATTGCCATTTTTGTGACGACTCCAACAGAAATAGATGTCACAGGACGTATGAATAGTCTTTAAAGTAACCTCATATACCGTAGAAATAAGGAACGCGCATTTAGGCTGCGCCTGTATTCAAATTAGGAGTGAACAGCGGAAAGCAAAAAAAAGACCAATAAGAACTCAACTAAATACCTGGTTGGAATCAGGTAGAATGGCAAGCAGTTTAAGATTTAACAAGTTTTTGTTTGGACAAGTAGAACATACTTTTTCATGATACAAATTCCAAGTCATCAAAAAGAGGACACTGTTATACCGATCATCATGATAATTGTGGGTACTATAAAGGCCAAATGGAACGATTCCGTAATTAACCAGTATTCTTTTTAGCAGCATTCATCCAAGCAAATCTATGCAGGATGCACTTGTTTTCGATTATCACTGCTGGACGGTTGCTATAAAAATGACAAACTTATAATTGGAAAGTTGACTGAATCTCGTTTATATTAAAATCGTGATGTCAATCTGTTTATTTCGTCATAATTAGGGTTGTCAGGGTTTAAAGCGTAAGATTTGAAGATCTCTTGAATCCATTATTTTGTAATTATTTTGAAAATTTTAATTTATAAAAAATCAAGCCGTGAAAAAATTAAAGCGTCAGCGATTTTTCGCAACAGCAATTGAAGGGCTGAGTTGAGTTTCTCATTTCTGTGGATTACATGTTCGAATTCTAGACCCTACTAATACATGACTACGTCGAGTTAATCTTGACAAAAATAAGTACGCACTTACGAGAAAATACATTCTATAAATGATTTTAGTGAGAAGTACCTTTAAATGCAGGTGATTGCAAACACTTTTTATATACAGTAGTATCATATAATTCAACAAGTTGTTCACCTTTAAGTGAACATACAGATGTTTTGGTTTTGACAATGCAATTTTCTTAAAATCATAGTATAGATTTCATTGAATTAGTTTATCTCCGATAACACCAAACGAGAGTGCGCAGTGTTATAAGAAGGACTTCCTGTTTGGTATTTTAATGGTGTGGTATTTCATTTTATATCAGGCAGTAAGACATTAATTTTTTTTTCTATTTTTCACCAAAGATGAAAAAACACTAAATGGTTGCATTTCATGTCGACAGATTATGTTTTATTTAATCAGTAAGCCAATAGTGTTGATAGTAATGTAGATATAGATTGACATATGCAAATAAGTGCACCTTGCATTTTGAATGCTTTTATGTCAAATTACTCATTCTTTATTTTATAAACAAGAATTGCTCACTTCTATGGGGGGGGGGGTTTTCTTCTGTTTTGTTTTGTATGACTATTCATTAGTCTTATAGTATAAAATTTCCAACTTTTTATTTTTACTGTTCGATACGAATCGTTAACCGTGTAATTAATGAAAAAACAAAAAACAAAACTTTAACCAGTGTCCAGCATAGAAGCAAACTCTTCTAGAAATGAAGACTTTATTCTTCCTACAATGCCTTCGGATGACTGGAGATGAACATATTCTTGAAAGAGTTAGCTGATGGTTTGACAACAGAAGATCTCAAAGCAACTTGTAACATAAATGTTTTAAAATATGTAAATGTTATTATAACTCCAATAACTTAGTCAAGGCAGACAGTTATAACTCGATCTAAGCAGTGGTTACAAACTTACATATTCATAGTAAAAAAAGATACAGTTTTCGTCTGAAAGAAATTTTATTTCATTATAAAGCAATTGTTTTAACCTGCTGAGTCTAGAAATCTAGAAATAATGGACATTTGGGCAAAACCTAGAAAAGGAACTAAAACATAAAAATGAGTAAATTAAAACCCAGCATACATGGGTGCATTCCGGTTTACTGTTTTAAAATATTATAGGAATAGGAGCAAATATAAGATTTGCTAACATAACAATTAAACAATTACAATAAAATTTAGATATAAAATTGTACTTGTTGACCTGCTTTGTTTGATACATACCAACAATACAATGCGGCATTCTTTTAACTCATCGCTATAATGAACACTGCAACATGTATGCATTTTTCTTTGATATATTTTAAGAATGCTTTAAACTAAAACATCAGCAAACTATTGCATGTAAGGTCACGTATTCACATAAAACTACCATCAGAACCAATATTGCTCAAATTATCTGCGTCTTAAGTCCAAATATGTTTTGTCTCATAGAAACGATGGCAAGAGAAATACATTATATTTCAGTCTTATCACCAATTATTAAATGATTGTGATCTAGGGTTTTATTTATGTCGCAAGTAATTGATAGCATCGCCTTCTTGTTAGACTGTGCTATAAAAATAACAATTCCCAAAACCATGTCAGGGAAACAGAATCATTTATGTAGATAATAAGAAAAAGATCTACAGACATGACTTCAGTACAAATGTTTTCTTCATATAATAAGTGAATCTTTTAATTTCTATTAAATATGAATCTACACATTTAATAACCTTTACAATGCACTGTTAAGGATACAACGGTTCCGGAAAAAAGTTCTTGAAGACATTAAGGACCCACTTGACTTGTTTTAACATCTTAGACACAGATTGATATTGACAGAGATAATATAGTAATGCTACAATCCATGTTGTGGCATTTAGGACGAAAGGATGTTCATAACAAATTTGTAAGGTTTCCACAAAGACAAGGAAATATTATCCATTTCTACACCCAGTTGAAAGGCCAGGGAAGACCTTAATATGTATTGATATCTTGTGTTTAATACGTCTACATACGTATATCATTTAAATAACAAGTATTTAAAGATATGAATGGTGTTGTTTTAAAAATTCATGATCCATTTGTTTGAGTAGACAAAATAATTAACGTTAATCAGACAAAAGTCAACGATTTTATGAGATCAAACAAAATTACTATAAATGAACTGTAACAGCAAATAAATTAAAAAAATACTTTGAAGAAAAAATGTACAACATGCATTTGTAGAGAGCTGGGAGACAATGCTTGTGCTAGGGCAGGTACCTTAATTCTACATTTAAAAAATAATGACGATATAATTTCAAGAGATAATTTGCAAAAAAGACCAACTGCAATGATGACGTGACGGTAATAGAACTGATAGCATTAAAAACCGCTAAAATTCGCCAAACCGTGTTTGACCTTTTTAATAGGCAACAACAGCGTCCAGACAAGTAGAATACAGATCGCAAGATCTAGCCAAACATATATGTAATGAAATGAAAATACCATACACATGTCTGCTGGAATGTTGCTTTTAATACACGGAAAGTTGACATGAAGAAAAGTTTACGTAGTCAAGTTTGTCGTAGAGAGTAGGTCATTGTAAGAACTCGACCTAGGTGCATTGGTGGGACCTTTCATTTCAATCTTGATATGGAAGGTTAAATGCATATCTTCACTGCACTAAGCAACGTTCAGTGACAAATCCTGTAGCTCTAAGTGCTCCAAAAGTTATAAATATTTTGTCTATCAGAAAATCTGGCATACTTACGTTCTTCGCTGTAGCATAAGTTTTTTGGTTAAAAACAACTTCGTTTTAAGTTGTACAAATACGTATTTCTGTATTAGGAACAAAAAGCAAAGTTATGCTAAAAACAGGAACAGGTTTAATGTATCCTCGACTTTCTTATCTATGATATATTTGTCACTTTTTGGAGGATATGTTTTAGCAGGTTCCAATTAATTATGCCCCACTCCTTGCTCTTTTGCTTAATAAAGACAAGTAGGTCCTTTAATCTCATGTACAGATATATTGATGACAATTTTTTTTATTAAGACTTTATTGATGAATGCCTTCTGTTAATATATCCGTCTGAAATTAAAGTTAACGAACCCACAGAAACAGCTTCATATACATTTGTAGTCTTTCATCTCGAATACGACGCCTATTGTCATCTTAGCATTAGAATTTACGACAAACAAAACGATTTTAACTTCAAAATTATACATTTTCCTCACTTATACCGCAATATTCAAGCTTATCCTGCATACGGTGTCTTTATTTCTCAATTGATAAGTTATGCAAGCCTTGCAGTGAATATACTAATATTTGCAAACATCGTCTATTTCTTCGTAAAGACTTATAAGCTAGAAACAATGCCTTGACTTCGCCGTTGATCCATGTAGTTTAGCTGTATTTTGCAGGACACAAATGTCTCTGGTTTTTTGTTTAAATGATTTCAGCAATTTTTCAGCTATATCATGGTGTCCAGTTTTATTAGGGGAGGATAACGGCGTACCCGCAGAAAACCACGGACCTTCGGTAGGAAAGCTTGCAATCCTTGTGATTAAAATTGGGGTCTAGTACACCCTGCCCGCAGTGAGACTCGAACCCACAGCCTGAGTTTTGACAGACCACGTGATCAAAAGTAGACTAACTGAAGTTTGGGACAATTGTGGTACAATTTGTACAATAAACTAGAATGAAGAATTCAATTAGAGGCAGCTAGAATTGTTACAGGGTTACACTTATTTACTAAAACCGAAAGAATTCATTATGAAGTAGGGTGGGAGACTTTAAAAGATAGAAGAAATAGAAGAAAACTTCAAATGTTTTATACTATTACCCAAATGATTGGCCCTTCATACTTATGTGAACTTATTCCCCCCTCAATTCAAAGTATATCTGACTATTCTCTAAGAAACGGAGAAGACATTATTGTTCCATTCTGTAGATTATCTCTAACTATTGATTCTTTTATTCCCTGTATAATACGTGAATGGAACAAACTAGACTCCTCTATTAGAAATGTAGATTCAGTTTCAAAATTTAAATCGATTCTTAAATGTAACAGTGTTAAAAGCAATGTACCTCCTCATTACTATTTTGGCCCAAGAAAACTAAATATTATGCTAACTCAGATGAGATGTAATGCGTCCTTCTTAAACTATGATTTGTACACTGTTAACATTATATCAAATCCTTCCTGTAAATGTGGCAACAGCCAAGAAACCCAGTATCATTTTTCCTTGAATGTACAGAGTATACGGATCTGAGAAGAGACTTATTTACCGGCTTAAATTGGTTACCAAACAATACAGCATTCAAATTAAATCTCTTAATAAATGGCAGCAATTAACTTTAACAATACGAAAATGAAATGTTATTTACTAATGTTCATGAATTAATAAAGAAATCTAAACGATACCTTGTTGTTTAAAAGAGTAACCATATCACCGAGCGACAACAACACACGAAGCGTCATCAGTTCGTCTACAACACTTTCATTCCTTATCCTTTTCCTGTCATTGTTCTGATTATTCTTTCTTTGTTTTTGTATAATTGATTCCTTCTTTATTTTCTGTATAATTGAATGTAATTCATGTTATGCCACCATGTCCATATATTACTTGTATCATATTTTAAACGGAGAAGACTTAATAAGTATGTATTACTTGTGTCTGATCTGTTTGTTCATTGTACATATAAAATATGTTTAAACTAGACTAACTGCCTTAACCACCTTGGCCCCAGAACACGAACGTTAACAAATAATTGATTATCAAGGAAATGAATTGACAAACGGGAACTAAATAGTGACTGACACTGTAAAAGTAGTGAGTATTTGGTAGGTACTGAGAAGTTAGCCTTTTGTGAAAGCTACAATGAGCCTTTTCCAAAACAAACTAAAGGTTGGTTTCGTGGTACCCTCCAGATACGTTATCAACTATTATCCGGTCTATACTTTCGTATTCCATAAAAAAATTAATAAAAAAATTACATTTTGATAAATAAATCTCATATCATTTTCGGAAAATAATTGATAAATTGCTCTTTGAACTCCAACATGTTAAGACATGAAAAACTTTGAATTTGTGAAATTTTTAAGATTGATAAAGACCTAAAGAATTATGTATGGTTGAAAAGTGTTCCATATAGACTACATTAGGTTGTTTTACGATGATCAGTACTTGTAATATTGATAAGCTATGATTTGCATTATAATTAAGTATGTTTTTTTTAAATTATAATTTAAAAGAGTATCTAGCAAAGAATTAAATGCCGAATCATTTTTAAACTTTACAGTTATAATTTCTTCAGTTGTTTTGTTGAAACATATTTACAGTTATTGTTAATTGGTATAAATTAAACGGTTTCAAAAGTATGAACCTAAGTTTTCCATATCCCAATGATTTAAATTATCTAATTTGATGGCGGCAACTGAAGTTACAACCGCACTATCGACATTTAACTAAATGTAGAAAACCTTGATTGTTATTAAATATACAAAAATTAGATCTCTATGACAAATCAAAGTAGTGAGAATAACAAATCATATTAAGGCTATACCTTTTCTTTACCCAGTGTCCGGAACCTAACGCAAATTCACCAGGAAAGAAGAATTTAAACTTTAAAAAATGCCCTTTAAGATGTACGGGAAATGAATATTTGCCTGAAAGAGTTCTAATAATAATAATAATAATAATAATAATAATAATAATAATAATAATAATAATAATAATAATAATAATAATAGTATAAAATACTTATAGAGCGCCCTATATAAAACAATTACTCTAAAGCGCTGTACAATGCATAAAAATACATATAAACGATTAAAATAAACCCTAAATTAACAGTAATTAAAAGTAGCAAAATCAAAGAAATTAACAAATAAACAAAAGGTAGGAAAAAAATCAATACTCATGACATACCAATAAAACCTAAGACTTTCATAAGTAAAAACAATGTATAAAAACTTCTAAAATAACTTGCATTAAATAAACACAATGACACTTGATCAATAGTTTAAGAGAATATCTTACAATTAACAAATAAAACCCTAATAATGTTAATAAACACTATGATAAAGATGTTAAAAACAAGCAAAAGGTACACACTGTAAGCTGTTTCATATATTCAAATAAAGGACTAACATGAAAATGCCATACGATAAAAGTTAGGTAATGGCTGCAAACAATGAAGCATTTTCTTTCTGGTAAATGCTAAAATAAATATTTTGAAACATGTCGTCTTTGACATAAAATGGAAAACAATTTTTCAGGACAGACAGTAATAATTCACTTTAAGTTGTGGTGGAATACGTAGACACAATCAAAACGACTTAAAATATCAGCTAGGATTAATTAAAATTTTGCTTGATTCATTCGGTCATTATGTCTGGAACTTAATAATTTACCCTTCTACGTTGATTGCTGGATTAACAATAAATAATGGTGACATTTTGCCATTTTATCGCGAGTATGATTACATATCAATAATCAATAACAAAATTGCATACATCACATTTACAAATAGATGTAAAATGATGCTACCAAATGACGAAACGTGTATTTCGATTTCTCTTCCAAAACCAATGTGATATTTAGAAATTTATTTTTGAAAGTTATTTTGTGATCAGTAATGATTTTTTGAGATGCATACATAATAGATACGAATATCTGAAAATTAGAAAGGATACCGGCCGAACAAAAAAAAAGCCAAAAGGTAACGCAATTACAAATCCAGGTTTAGACAAATATATATAACTCACGCAAAAAAACAACAACTATACCCAAAACAGAAAAGTATCCCGAAACAGAATTTCCTAGAAGATTTCCGAAGGATATAACATTTTATTGGACCTTCACGATCAGGACGAACAGTAATAAGCTTCATACGGAGTTGATGCCGTATTGTATACATTGTAAACATTAATTATTGCAAAAGTAAATATAGCTGTATATATAAAACAAAACAATATCCCACATAATTTACACAACATCTAAATTTCTTATTATCGCCTTGCCGCGATTTTAGAATCAAACATTTTTTTAAAAATATTTAGTGTGTATTTAGACAAGGTCGCAGTACTGTTGATCATTTGGTGCGTTTTGAAACAGATATTTGTCAACAACGAACATGTTGCTTTTTTCTTTTTTAATTAAGAAAAAGCATATGACATAACTTGGATATATAAAATAGAAATGATATTTTTATATGGGGTTGAGAGGAAAATTGCCTACTTTTGTATTAAACTTTTTATCTAAATTTAAAATTAGGGTTACTTCTACCTTATCTGACCCTGAACCGTATTTAGAATAAAATAATTAATTTGATGGTTCTTTATATGTTGACGACTCTCTCATGTTACTTATCAAAAAATGAATGATATCGAACATCAACTGCAGTTATGTTTAAATAGAATAGAGAAATGGGCAATGGAGAATGGTTTTAAATTGTTTTGTATTTTTGCAGCGAACTTAACATTCTTAACATGCGTTTGTCGAAGGTCCAAAAGTGGTACCAATAGTAGTAATTTCGTCTTTTATTATATTACTATATTTGTATTTTATTTTGTCTCTACAACACTGTAAAATGTTTTGTAATAATAAAAAAGGTATATATACATATGCATTTATTTGTTTCACTTTAATATTAAGCTCAAAATTGTCTTTTTGCAGACTGTGTATGGTTTAAAATATTAATTTATTAAAAGTTTGCTTTGATTCCATCGAACGATATTTCAGCTATAGTCCTGAAAAATAAAATTAATGTTTGTTTTTAGACATTGCATGCCATGTAATATAATCGCGCGTTCTATTAAAAGATATTTTGTACCTTAGTATAACATATATTAGAAAAATAAAGTCCATTTTTAGATAAACCCAGATACATAAAGACATAGCAAAACTACAATATGACCATCTATGAATAAACAGAGATGAATACATAACTAAATTACAAACGTAAGGAGAAACCACGATATTCCATATCAAGCATCTGAATGTTTTGAGTGTTTAGTTGGTTTATGTATTTTGTTAAATGCACAATACAATTTTATCAACGTAATCAGTAGATTGTTTTGAATGTTGACCGATATTTATGATGAATATTTTGACTAGTTTTAGAACACCACATTGGAATTGATTGTGATAATAGAAGTTAAGCATGTTATAACTGTAACCGACCTGCCTTTGTTATACACACGCAATTGTGAGCGCTGCAGACAGAAAAGAAGCAAATAAAGATTTTTACATTCAATTCATTCTGCATACAGTTTGAGGTATGAATTAAAACTCTTCTCGATCAAAGAAAGTAAACCACACTAGTATGTTTAATGCCAAAAGAAGCAATAGTTTGTATCAATTTGGTAATCATTATGTGATAATTCATGCCGAGTCGTTTAAACAAAACAGTGCAAAAAATGTTCCTAAATTTTATCTACATTTAGTGTCAAATGTTCATTGCAATCGCTACAGAAAGCAAAATAAAACGTCTAGCCAACAATCTATACATTTTCAGAGGACGTTGAAAATTTAGTCAACATCGAACTTTTGACTCGTTTACGTCCTGAATATATCTGAAGTACTGTTTACTGGATGTTAATCAACAAAACAGGAAATTAATGTAAAGATATTTAAAGAACATTCCATTGGCAGATGAGGATCTGAACAAGAAAATATTATTCTAATTTTTCAAATACAAAATACGTTCTATACATGAACTGTTCACACACTTCCATTATTTAACAGATACATCTCTACATTGGTATTTAACCACCAAAGCTAACACTGCATATCAGAATATAGTTGATAAAGCATAATATGATACATACTGCTTTGCATGTTGCAAAATAATGAAATTGGTCTATGTGTTGATCTTTTAAGTTTCTAAGTTTCTCATGAGCTGCATTTCGGTTTGATTTACACTTAGTGGCTGGTTACTTCTACGTGACAGCCAAACAATTATCATGACAAGTACAAACACAATGAAAATCAATATTCCTATTCCAATCCATGCTATTCTGGTATAGTTTTGATCTGAAAATGAATATGAAAATAAATACAGACAAAATGAATACGTTAAACAAAGTATATAATTTGTTTTCTGACGTGCATTTCAAAAGTGTGCATCTTTTAATATAATATTTTTACGACCTGTCCTGTGTGCAATTATCTAAAACCTTAGCGTGAACCATAAACAGGGAATACTTATATCGGCGTTAGTTCATTGTTTTATTTAAAGTCAATAAACTATCTTGGCTCCTGGAATTAGTTTTATCGAGAAAAATCTTAGATGTGTATTCAAATGCTAATAACTTTAAATTCCTTATATGGTAGTTACACCGTCTTGGATTATTCGTCCCCAAAATATTTATCAAACTAAACTTGATGGTATTATTAATATGTTGGAATACTCAATTGCACCTTTTAGAAAGATCGTTAAAATAGAACCTTTTCATGGAACGATTTAAAATGGAGAAAATATTGTATTAATAGGACATCGTACATTTTCTTAAAAGATTGTTAAAAGGAAAATGAACGTTAAAAGGTGTAACGTTAAAAAGTAACTTATTATAACTATTCGTTTAAACCCTCTAAAACATGTGTAGGACGTAGATATTAAACATTGTATCGGTCTTTATCAGTTATTAATATAAGCATTTAACATGAAATAAAGGTATTTAATAAAATTGTTGTAACTAAAGATCAATTCCTATAATTTACATGTGAAGCAAATTATTTTCTGTTTAAAAACATTTCAAAGAGTTAAATAAAGTTGTAGAATTAATCATTTCCTATTTGGCGCTTCTCGCTGTTTACGTGTCACCTGACATTCCAATTTAATTTACTGAAGTATATATACAATTTTTCAACGAATTGTAAAACGTTTTAGGTTAAAATTTACTTGTTCTTCTTCTTTTGGTTCTACAAGAGAAATTGCGCCATTTTACTTATTGCATTTTATTTCTGCAAATTAACGTCTAAATTAGATAATTTAACTCATGGTGAGTATGAGTGTGAAAATAAATTTAGAGAAAAAATCAAATAAATTAAAAAAATATTTATATAAATATATATAAAACTTATTGACAGACATATAAAAAATCCTAAGACATATATTTATGCAAATAATATATGTTTAGAAATTTTATTCCATAACGGTAAAAGGAAATCTAGAACAATACCTACTTTAAAGTAACAAAAATGTTAAATAGGAAAAAGATGGGGAAAAATTTGCCTCTGCTGTGCTAAGACTTGTTTATTCATTTCACAAATATGTCTAAAATTTTGATAAGTTTCCCATTCGACCCTCAATTACCATCCCTTATTTTGAAATATTCTCCACCAATTTATTTGTTTTTGTAGCTTACATGAAGGCTAAAATGACCACATTATAAATTTGTTCAGGGAGCTTGGGTACATGGTCGGAATATATTTGTTAATAAATGAATACCCATTTGAACCTAAAATTCCCGTCCCATCGAATGGTCGAGCGGGTTCGCAGAGAAGTTTGCTTACCATGTGCATATATTGCATACATGTCATAAAGACTATATATACAATATAAAGAAAATATGTAGAAAATAATTTATTTTCGGATATTTATTGCTTTGTTCTCTATAAGTGAGTTTTGAGTAACTGAATTATTTAGTGTAGAGATTTTGATTTGGTTCATATATCTATTATAGTTTTCTAAGGAAGTATATGTATGACATTTTATTTTGAGTTTGTATTGGTATGGTTATGGGATATATGTTATTGCTTTCCTGCAAAGATGACTTGGTTCAGCAGACTTTTATTATATAGAAAAAATAAAATCAAATTAAAAACAAATTAATTTTGTGTAAAAATCCTATACCTGAAGTACCGCCTCCCCCTCCAAATTTAAGTTTAAAATTTTGATATACTGATAGTAGTGATAATGGAAAAGTCACCCCCCAACTTCATATAAAAAGAGAAAAAAAAATAAAATCAGTATTTTCTTTCCTTCGTAAGAGGATTTCGACTCAAAGATATACACAACATCTATCAGTCATACATTAGGGATAGATAAGTGAATTTATTGACAAAAAATTAAAATGGTGCTGTAATGTATGGCTGAAAATAATGGTGTATAATAAATATTTTATTCGGGACTTCAAATGTATAGGCAGTTGGTAAGCATTATTTCTCTAAAAATTACAACCGTGCACGTGTAATATATTAGTACACGCAGAATCGCCTTAAATGTATTTACAGTCTAATGGAAAGGTTATTTGTTCCCGTTAAGTTCATCAGTGTAAACGTACACAGTTCGTAGCACAGAAGTATAGACTAGTATTGTAGTTGCTCACAGAGCCGTGAAGACGTTTTCTTCATGATTTAAATACATGATTGTTTACAGGTAGGATTAGGTCATTGTGTCCTGTCTGTATAAGGGAGTTTTGAGTGGCTGAATTATTTAGTGTACAGAATTTGATTTGGTTCATATATCTTTTATAGTTTTCTAAGGAAGTATATGTATGACATTTTATTTTGAGCTTGTATTGGTTATTGGATATAAGTTATTTGTTTCTTGCAAAGATGACTTGGTTCAGCAGACTTTTTTTATATAGAAAAAATAGCAAAACAAAAATAATAATAACAAAAAAGTATTTTGTGTACAAATCCTATACTAGAAGTACCACCTCCCCGTCCATATTTAAGATTAAAATTTTGAAATACTGATATTTTTAAAATTTAAATTATCTCCCTGAACATGTATAAAATTGCAGTTGTAGTTTTTAATGGCATAAACATGAACACTGGAGAATTGGCATGTATTTAAAAATATTCAGCGCCAGTAATCGTTTATAACGTGTATGATCCAAATAACGCATATACGTACCATCAGATATTGCTCCTACTTTTGGCTGTGAAAATGATGATGTGAATGAAAAGCTGTGGCATATGGGGAAGTCGGTAGGTGGCGCCTCCTGATTCGGAAAGGATTCGTTGATCATCAAGGCCATTCCGTTCATCATGTGTTTGTCAATGTGACAATGCATGAACCAAACTCCAGGATTGTCTGCTATCAACCGTAAAACTACATATCCTCCTCTCGGAACAATGATCGTGTCCTTACCAACAGGTCTGTCTAATTCTAATCCTGGTAGGTTTCCATTCAACCAAGAAGGATTGCTCCATGTAGGATTGTTGCAGAAACTCTGGTCTTTGTTTGTTCCACCACCACAGTCTATATCCTCGTTTTGACTGATTAGCTGACCAGTTGACATATTGTAAGTTCCGAAACCTACTTTTACAATGCTAAATGTGTGTCCGTGTATGTGTATTGGGTGTCCATCAGTAAATGTCCCCATGCCCATATTCAACAAAACTACTTGAACTGTATGATTAGCTTTAAGCGATATTGAGTGTGAGCAGGTGCATATTTTTTGCTCGCCACAGTCGGCATTGTCACACGTTGTATCAATGTTCAGTGGATCAGCTAATGCCGCGACTTTAGGTAATATAAACTGATGACCGTTGATGGAAGGTGGCGAAAACGTAGTTCCTGGGAATCCAAAATTAAGGAAGAATTCCTGAAATTGCGTTGTGTTCTTTATTTGCGCCGTGTCATTCGTTTGTACGCCTTTAATTTCTCTATATGTTAGACAGGTTTTGTTTTCTGTTTCAGGAAAGTACAAAAACCCGCAATTTAGAACAAGGCACTTGTGTTCAGACGTGCACGTATCTTCCAACGAGGTCGGGTCTTCCATCGTCGCATCTGCATAATGAAGATGTGCAAGTGCTGATATGTGATCATCCGCTTTAAAATTCAGATTTGGCTGTAATATCTTTCCTCGGATCCAGTAGTTACTGCTTATTTTATTGGCATTTAGTATGAAATCATATCGTTCAGCTGGATGAACGATAATTGAATCTACTGTAATAGGCTCTATGGCAACACCATCGGTGGCAATAACAGTCAGTATATGCTGATCTATAGATATTTCCCATGGATATAAAGTTCCCGCTCCAATTAACCGAAAGCGGTATTTTTGTCCTCGAGTAACGTTATAAATTTCTAAAGGAGCTCCATTATTATTATACTGTCCTTTTCCGTTAATTAATCCGGAATGAAATGATTTCCGAATTTCAGCCGGGTCTTGGTCCATAAACTGCACACCAACCCAAGCTAGGTCGACATCAGCATTCCAATTATGATTCCATTCTATAATTGTTAAAATATGTTCTCTGAGAGTAACAAAGGGATCTTTTTCACGGATAATTAACGCACCAAACAGTCCATTACCTCTCTGATTGCCCATGTGTGAATGATACCAGTACGTACCTGATGGAGTAGCTGGAAAATTATAACGAAATGATTGTCCAGTTTCTATTGGACATTGTGTCAAATAAGGAACGCCATCCATAAACGCCCATCCTTTTTGATCCAAACCATGCCAATGGATTGTAAGTTGTTCAGAATGCAGTTTATTTACGACATTGATGACTAACTGCTGTCCTTGATAAAAAATTAGAGGTGGCGCTGGCATTGTTCCATTAACGACTACAACCATTCTTGACGTGTTGTACCAACCGTCACCAGTGATGACGTTGTATATTGGTACCTGTTCACTGTAACTGGAGTTAATAAATTTGTACAGCTTTCTATGAGATGGATGTACCAGAGCTTTCGAAGAAGAATAATCTACCATTAATAACCTGTTTTCTACGATAAGTGATGTTTCACAAACGTCTGCCGATTTTTCACACTCGCATTTCAGATCCGAGTTATCACATTGATACCAGTATGTGTATGTCATCACTACTTTAGCCATACATACGTACAACAAGAAATGGTACATGCTCGCCATCTGTTGAACAGCAAAATGTAAAAATGTAAATATTGCTTGAAAACATTTAATATCAGTTCTCTTAATCGGGGCAAAAACCATGCTTATAGGAACGTATGCTCAGATACAGTATAATTAGATAACAACAGCAATTAAACAATTGACATATACAAGTACCTGAAACAATTTCATGTCTACAAATGGCAGAAATAAATATTAACGCGCATGAAATGTAAGAAAACAGTTTAGCAACTAACCCTTCTAATTTCTGCCAACTTCGTTTTACATCCTCATTTGAAGGGAGTTATCACAGCCTAGTGGATGTTTTTACCACCTTCAATTTGAAGTTTCGATGCGATTGGGAGAAACATTTCTGGCTATGTGAAATGTACATATTAATTACATTTTATTTTTCAACAAATTGCGAAGGTCAAACGTTTGAATCGCAGATCAATAAAACATAAAACAATTTAACACATTATTTATTTCTATATCGCTACTTTTTAACAGCCATATGCGGAAAATTAGTCATTAAAGAAAATGGGAAACAAACAAAATACAAACACAATAAACAACAAAATTAATCATACAACAACAAATTATTAACACAAACCCCGTCTTACTAGACTTAAAGGCAAAGTAAGCAGGAAATACTTCATGCAACTTAACATATTGAGTTCATAAACGAGTACGCAGATAATAATCTCTTCTTAGGCAGAAGTATGTTATTATAACATTTAAATATGACCACAAACGAATTTCACATAAATGTACTCGTTATAATGTAACAAAGTCTAATAATATATTCGCAGTTGCTATGACAACCAAAGAATGAATGATACTTAAAAAAATAATATATATCAGTTAAGATTTAAAATGAACTCACGTTTTGTCGTCGTAGAAATCCTACAGTGAAATAGTTTTAAATTGAAAAAAAATCTGAAAAACCACCAGATTTCAAGTAAACATTGTACTATGTTTATATGACTGTATAGTATATATATTTGTAACCAAAAATGTCCAGAGGAACGTTAAGGAATGTGATATATCAACATGCAATTCCTGGAATAAATGACAAGTGTATGTTTGCAACACACTTTATATTGAGGCGATCCAGGATCTAAGGAGTGTGTTGCACTTAATAAACTTACGAAAGGTTTTTGCTATTACGATAGATCTTAAAATAAATAAATAATGATTAACAGGGAGGCGAAGATTAACTTTCGTTTTAGGTTTATTTATACAACGCAAGTAATATTTTAAACGTAACCCTTCTAATCGATTGTGCAATTTTGTAAACAAAATAAATCTGAAGATACCAAACAAAATTCAGGTACGAAATTACAAAGCACGGCTTACAAGGTGCTATCTGCGGTGTTTCCTATTGTGTCAAAGCTAGATGTCCATGTAAAAGAAAATCTCTGTTGAACCCTTCCAGAGCAGGAAAGGTTCTCATCTGAATCCAAATATTAGTGTAATGTTATGTACTATGAGTAACATAGCAGTATCTACTTTCGCAAATATGTATACAATCCTACTATGAGAAACTAACGACTTTCATGTGATGGATTGTTACACTTCAAAAAAAGACGTAGACGTTAATTAACGTATATCGTTAGAAATGCGAAACGGGATTCTGTTCAAAGTAGGTAGCAAAAATTTATTTTTGACAAGAAATGTTTTCAACGAAAGATTCATTATATTAAAAGACATTTTTTTATTTTAACTTGCGTTCGATTCGGTCTTTTTAATACATGTAAATATATGATTCTATTTAATGTTTAGCGCACGCTTAAGATCAGTATGACAAAAGACGACCATTTGAAGGAATTTGACAATGAAAATTCCGGTATGACATAAATATAAAAATTGTTTATGCATTTTATTGTCATAATGTAAATTTGTGATGAATTGTACACATGATATAACATGTTGAGCAATAATGCGCGAACTGACCCTGCTTCTTATAAAATACCTCAAATTGGAGTATTTTAGCCACTCTACTCCAACTCAATGCTAGAAGTTCAAGGATTTGAGGAAAATCTCAATTTGACTATTTTATTTTTAAAAAAATGATTTTTTTAAACTGCATATAAACACACGAAACGTATTACTGTACATTATTATATGACGACATTTTTTGTTTAACTCTTATTGGTTGAAAGCATAACGATTTCTTTTGATAGCACTTAATGATCACCGAACAAACGTCCACGCGCTCCTTGGGTGGTAAACATATGATTTCAAAAGTCGTTTTGTTTCTAAAAATAAAAGTGGAATTTTCCTATCCTGTGTATTCTGCCGCCCATTCAAAATATGTGATGCGGGAACGATTGAT
Organism: Limnoperna fortunei; assembly: GCA_944474755.1. Lineage (NCBI taxonomy): Eukaryota > Metazoa > Mollusca > Bivalvia > Mytilida > Modiolidae > Limnoperna > Limnoperna fortunei. Next base: position 60,200,531 of record OX104121.1, on the reverse strand, counting down.
ATAGAAACTTGATCTACTTCAATCGGATGAATCATTGATAATGTCAACAAAACCTGTGATTATCATATAATAACACAATTGTAGACTTCCGGTTAATGGGGACTGTGCTATTATGTAATAAAAGGAGATTAAGTTATCTTACATATTTAAATGACACGAAACAAAACTAAAGGAAAAATTCTATAATTGTTATGACAGCCAAAATTCTGACGTGTTTGATGTGAATTGAAAGTTGCGTTAGCACTATAATATATATGAACTTCCTAAAAAATGTCATATGCGATTGCAAAGAGAAGTGTTAGAAATAATGGAAAACATATGAAACATAGACAAATTAAATATCGTGAATTATGTGTTTCCTGTAATAAAATTATTTCTGGTAAAGAGTTTAAAATGTGTTTTACTATTTCTCTTTAAATCAACATAAATTTAAAATTTATGATTCGATTCAGATTTGAGCGGTATAACACTTGTGACTCATTTCTGCAATTAGTATACCATAGATGCTTATTTAAAGGGCATTGTAATGATACCTTCACTGCACAAAGTAGTATCGCCTGAAACATTGATAATGTCTGAGCAAAAGGTAATACCACTGTATCCCGGATTCAATGCTTAAACATAGTGTTCGTCTAAATATAATTTTGTAAGAGCTTCATGTATCAATCTTGAAGTATATCATGGGTATTTATATGAAAGGGTATAAACTAAAAAACTATGATATATTGAGCAATTTAGTTTTCTTAATGTTTACGGTGCTTTCCCCACCCACTCATTTGGTTTACATACCTCAAAGCTACTCCAGTGCTTTAACCAATTACACCGAGGTCGCAGAGAAACAAAATGTTTCTGTTAAATACACTGCTGAACTTATTTATACCCCTAATAATATTTTTGAAATCTATTTATCATTTACATGATATATATTATTTGTGGGCTTTACGTAAACTTATAAGTATTGATAAGTCTTGATTAGATGAAAAGGGCGTCTGGTGTAGTGAATTCTATTAACCTTGGAATCTTTGATGACATTTTATCATATCTAACCGTATTTGTATAATGTTTTAAATTTTACTTGTCAGTGACATGTCATTTTAAAACTCATATAAATATACAACTTAGTGTTGCTAAGTCTTATATTTATATTTTCCCGTTTGTTGTTATCCCTTTCTTCCGTGAGGTACACATGCTAGTACGTAAACTGTTTAATGCATATATTGATATTTTGATGTATTTTTTCTGATAGGTGCTAAAATTATGTCACAACACGTAGCAAATTAATTAAGATAACATTTTAGTAAAGTTTAAAGTGTCTTGCCGGAATATTCCGGTCCACATCGACTTTACATAATCTACCTTGCATTTATTCATTGGTCAATATTTGTTGAATATAGCAAATATTTAATATTGAAGCACACTGTTTGAAAAGCATTTATTGTTCTCAAATTTCCATCCTACTTTTTTTGGATTATAATGACCAACAAAGGAATAAATACATTAATATTCCTAATACAAAGATATTAAAATCGCCATATATATTAGGTAAAAAATGGCAGGGTTTTAGTTCGCGACCCCCAGATCTGCCACCCCCATTTATGCATCCCCAGGTGGTCTATAATGGTGGCCCCTTTCGTTTAATGTTTGCAAGATAATAATACGGAAACATTGACCGCTGACCTAAAGTGGCTGTGGGTAAAGTGTTTAGAGAATGTCACTTTCCTTTCGCTACCCCTTTTTAGATTTTGAAACAGTAAGCTTCTTACAGCCGATAAAGAGGCTAAGTTATACGCACCCACTCTCTTAATTTTTAGTGGCAGTCGAAATTGTGTTCCCTCTGTCCCACTTGTGTTTTCTTCAATTTATTGTTTGCTACTAGTTTTGTCCTGAATGTAGTAGAAATATTGCTTTTTGTAGGTTAAGCAAACATTCGCTCATTGAATCTCCATATTTCTAGCAATCTACCCTAAAATATAAGGCAGACGTCATAAATTAATCAATACAATATATATTTGTCAGAAAGTTGATTTAATCAAGTGCAATACATTTTAATATCGCAAAATTTGCTTGCCCTCTATACGAGTAAAGAAAATTACTGTGGGTTAATTCAACATCTGGTAACACTTCTGTTTGTTTGTTTGTTTTTAATGGTGTTTAACGCCACTTTCAGCAATTTTTCAGCTATATCATGGCGTCCAGTTTTTATTGGGGGAGGAAGCCTGAGTACCCGGAGAAACCCGGACCTGCGGTAGGAAAACTGGCAATTCTTGTCAATTAAGATTGGAGTCGAGTATACCCTACCTGCAGTGAGAATCGAACCCGCAATCTCAGTGTTGACAGACCACGTGATCAATAGACGAACTACCTTGACCACTCGGCCACCGAGGACCCTAGGTAACACCTTCTAGAACACCTTCTGCTTTTACAGAAGTTTAAAGTGTCGAAGCCTCTGCTAGTGGACTATTAGTGCCTGAGTACCCAGTAGTAACATTTCGGAGTTAAAATGAAGTATAATATAGTTTATACATATTTATACATTAAAAAAATTACTTCTCGTAAATCAAGAAAAGTGGTTAAATATGTTGTTCCCAGGTGTAGGAACTGTTTTAAAATTTTTGGCGCAAACATTGACACTGCGGTCTATTTGGCTGAAACAAGTCATACTTAACATCTAACAAGGAATGCATAATCCCTATAATGCATAATAATAGTGTTAAAATTAAACAATTCTACACGATAACACGTCCATATTTTATATTATGCCTTTGTTGTTGACTTGTCCCAAATCGACCTTGACATTTGCTAGGGCAATTTTACATAGGAAGTCAGGAATTTGAGTTTGTAAAGGGACCTAGCGTTTTTTTCTAAAAGATCGTCTGCTTTGTTACGTTCAATGGTATTCGGACAAACCGCGATACTTTTCCCTCCTGGACTGCAGACGATATTACCCGAAGAATTTCGAACAGACAACAATGGACTCTTCCCAACATACACTTCCGTTGTAGTTAAGGTCAAACTTTACTATCGAAAATTGCTCTATTACAATGACAAAATTCACCGCATTTCAAAACGCTAAATAACTGTGGACAATAATTCAACTTACACATTTTTGGATCTAAAAAAAGGAGCGTAAGCTCGACCAAACGCGGTAAGCAGTTTTCATTTGTTACGTAAAAACCCTTACCAAAATACGTGAATATTTAAAAACATTCCCGTCACTTTTATGATACCTGAAGGATATTCTATCAATTTATTAGACATTTGTGATAAGGACAAACAGTATTTAGAATCGAAAGGAGTTGATGCTGTATTGTATAACGAACACATTATAAACTGCAAGGGTAAAGCTGTATATATAAATCCTTATATTATACAAAAAGTAACTAATGGTTTAAGGAAACAATAATGACTACAATACTGTAAAAACAATACTGCAATATGTCGAAGCGGCATAACAACCGGAGAAAATGTCTCATAGAAATCTGGTTCTACAAAATGCACTAAAATATTTTAATCATGCACTTAAAAAGGTAGAAGCTCTCGGCTACGATGCATCACTTATAGAATATCTTCTTGATGCGAAAACAATCGTAAATAGATACATTAAAGTCAACTGTCAAGCATTTATTCAGTCACTGCAACAAAAAATTATTGAAAAACATAGACAAATTTTTAATGTTCTCATTTATGAATGAAGTAAACTTGCATATTGTTTACGAGTGAGCATCTCTAATCCTATTCTGAGAGGAAATAAAGAGTTTTTGAAGAAATGGCTTTCATTTTTACCAATTCGAATTGGATTACCATGTTTACATATTGGTACATGTATGTTTGTTTAGTTAGTTATGTAATCAATACGTAATTAGTTTATATTTTTGGCAGTTAAATATTGTGGTGAAACATATGTTAGTTCTATTTAATGTATTACTATCTATTCAGTAAGAAGCATTCCTATTCTTGTTATTCAGTCGATTTTCGTGTTTTCTTTTGAAACACGGCTATGTGAAGACGAAATATTATATAGAACATGAACCACGCCAAACATAACAATCTTGCGGAAAATCTAGAGTACCTGATAATCTGGATTTATTAATGATAATAATTTTATTCTACACAGTTAGTAAAAATGAACTCTTCATGAGGACCCCAATCTCAAAATCCTGTATTTATGTGGCTTTCTTAGAGTAGCGTGTACGTAACACCCAATGTTCACGAATAACGTATTTATCTGCATTCAATTCCATTTAGTAATAAATAGCGGTTTTAGGGGAACAAATAATATAGAGTTCTATGCGTTTTATTTTCAAGAAAGGTCGACATGAGATCTTTACGTATCGAGTCTGTTATACTGCAAATGTTTGCAATGGTGGAGAGCTATCTGTCTGAAAAGTATATAAAATATGTGTATGTTGTAAACTTTTAAGAAATATATCATACAACCTATATGAAAGCAAAACTTGTGTTATCGTTACGCAAACAATTAACGGGAATGGGTAGAGATGTCTGATTGTATGTCAATGCCACATTATGTAAACATATTCTCCATTTTATTTATTTAATTATCGTAACTTACAAATTGAAGCACTTTATAACGGTTCTCTCGTCGATTTATTGAACTATGATAATCAATATGGAAACCAATATGATTAAATTATTTTACATTAATTTGTAGACCTGTGGATGATCAATCTATTGATAGCTATTAAGAGATGCAGAATCTCGGAACAAGCATGGGACAAAACGTACCACAGCAGACGGGGACTACAGGTCAAGAAAGTTCCAGCAAACCTGGCAGAGCGAGGAGAGCATCGGGTCAACACACTGAAGCAAAATCAACTACCGTATTAGTCGAAGAAATGAACGAAAGGCTAAAACGAATGGAAGAGAGATTAGAAAGAAATGTGAAATTGACAGAACAGGTTGTTTTAGGTCCAATTGATCCGTACCGAAATGTGTATCCGCATGGTATTCCAAAAGTAGGACAAGAAAGTTAATATGATTGGTCAAAAATATATCAAAGTCAGGTATTTAACAAAAAATAAAAGTACTATGTTTTTAGGACTTTTATATATATCTTGCCATTTGCTTCTGCCTTAAAAGTACCGCAAATTTCGTTATTGTAGCGATTGACTTGGGAATAATTGCGAGGTATACACATAGTTGACCAAAATGTCTACAACAACGCAAAAGAGCATTACAGACATGCCATTATACGTTATAAAGGTTTATTCATGTCTTATATAGTCTTTTTATAGATATAAAGCTTTAGTTAATCATAATCACCTTAACATTTGGTATAAGAATCTAACATCATTTCTATGTCATTTTAATAACTTTATACATTAATTGCACTGTTTCACATTTATATAATAAAGTACACAGTTTTTGAAGTTATAGCATTAGCAAAAACGGTTTACATTTTCTTTAAACAGTCATATTTTTTGTTAATGATAATTGCAATTTGTTTTCAATAAGTATTATATGCAAATGTCTAATTTACTGTAAAGGTTATATTTGCTGTTAATTAATTGTGAAAATGTCAAAAGACATGTCACATTTAAATAATAATTTCTTTCATTATTAACTAAATATTCCATAAATTTAAAATAATAATAAAAGTCTACACCTATATTATTACCTCAAAAGTGGGAGGGGCGGTAAATTTGACCACAAATACAATTTTTAACAGTTTTGTACTTCTATTTGTACTTTTATTTCCCATTGGACATCAATTAAACTAGGAGACCCATATTTTTCATTCATCACTAAAATGTATACTAATCGATTGACTTCATATAAAAATTAAGAAAATTCATTGGACAGAATTATGGTAATCTTTTATTTTAGTCCTTTAAAATTTTGTTCTTTATATAATCTATTAGTATAAGTGTCATGTATCCCGTAAATGAATTTAAATAAAACATTTAATTAGACGTTTTGTTGACATGTTTAAATTTTTAACGGAATTGAATATATTCACCATCAAAACTGCAGTTCAAATGAAGTAATTTGCATACGTAGGGGTCAATAAAATGTGCTCAAAGCATTCACACAATTTGATTTCAACTTTTGCACAATAACTTTATTGATTGAAGTAAATGTCAAATATGCCAGAGGTGCGTGATATGTTTTATTACATGTGTTATTAACACTCATAATATTTACAGTATTAAGCCTGCTCTAACTAAAGCTTAAAACAAAATACTTTCAAGTATTATTTTCTGTAAAATATGTAAAGTTTAATTGTAAAAAAATAAAAGGACCTTTATGTTTGCTTCCTGTTAATATGCTATGAAATATCTATGTATAGTTATAAGAAACTCGTAGCTATCAATGAACAATTCAAAATCACCTGTCACCTGTTCTCCAGTTGTTTTACATGATGCTGGGTATTGCTTGTTACATTTACTATCATTCCATGTTAAAATCATTTCAACTTGTTTTGCATGATCAATGTCAGGCTGTCATATATGTGAACTAATTAAAATATCTTTTCGATAACTTTTTTAAAAGACAAATGTTTTATAAACATATCTTATTTATACAAGGCAAAGTTTGTTTTTAAATGCAAATTGAGTTGGTACCTACAAAAAGAAACATCAAGCACTTTCTAAGGTTATGTAAACAACCAGAGTGATTAAAATTATTGTGATATATATAAAGGACAAATTTAGACGTAGAGCATCTAGTCGTCGCAGATTTATTCTGCGCGTGTCAAGGATGTTGTGATAATGTTATTTTTGTACGCAGTTTTTTATTTGTATATTTCTGTACTACATAACGTTTTGTATGGCTCGGTTGGAATTGGTTTTTGGCCACTCGTAAACAGTGCAAAGCCAACGAGTGTAAGCTATTTTTTGCCCTCTTATTTGTAAAAACACACACCTAGCTTAATTTTTTCTTAGATTTATACTTGCAAGACTATGACTAAACAATGAAATGGCGCATTTATTTCAAGGAATGTGCATGATAGTAAAGCATGTGGCTACTCTCAATAAGGACTGGTGCTAAACGCAAAAATTACTCAGGTTGTAATGTTTATATTCTTGAGCTATACATGTACATGTGTGTTTGTCATGGTTGTAGAAAGCATGCTTTGACATGTATTTTTCAAGTGTGTATAAAAGGCTGCAGTACAAAAAAATTTAAACAATAAACATTTTGTTTGCATAGGGTTTAAGGCGAAATAGAGATCATTCAGGAAATATGACTTGTGGAAAGGAGATTATCAGGCAATATGACTTGTGGAAAGGAGATTATCAGGCAATATGACTTGTGGAAAGGAGATTATCAGGCAATATGACTTGTGGAAAGGAGATTATCAGGCAATATGACTTGTGGAAAGGAGATTATCATTGTTATGAAAATATGGACTTCTGTATGACTGAAACTTTTTTCATTCATATTTGCGCTCTGCGCTTGAATTTTTAATTTAAATAAAGTGAACCAATTCTGTAGGTACATATACTGGAACAGTCCTTTCTAAAATATCTATTCACTGCAAAAATAACCAGTGTCTTTAATCACCTCTAGCGAATGCCTAATGTAAATGCTAGTTAATACAAGAAAGATATCAACTATGTAGATACAATTACATAAAACTAAATAAAGTTTCTGCTCCATGGGTATCAACTCAATGTTGTTTGATTTCGACTTTAATTACTATTTGTGTCCCTTATGGTTTGTTCAACTAAGATCCTTTTTGATTTTTCCTGTTGACAAATAATGTCTGAATCTTTATATATACTTGGCCAATACCGTGAGGTTTTATGGCGCTTTACCCACAAAGCTGCACCCTCTGCGTCCCGTTGTGGCGACAAACATGGCGATACAGGATAAACAAAAAAATAATATACAAGTCTAGAAGATTATACAACGATACAAATGACGGTGATTCTTGTCAAAAATATAGACACAGACTGACCAACGAATGGCCTTAGTCATTGTTTGTCAATATAAACAAATAACGTAAACAAGTCATAACATACTAATCTTAAACTTTCTCACTCCAACTGAACCCAAAATTTCATAAAGTTGCTTCTCAGTCCGCCACTCGCAGACGTGCAGTGCTGTTACTTGGCTTTGCTCAAATATTCCAACAAGATGTAGTCAAAATTACCAAGGTGAGAAATTCTTTACGCCAGACGACCGTTTCGTCTACTTAAGACTTATCAGTGGCGTTTAACTCTAGATGCTTAAAGTAGTTTTCATTTGAAGATGGAATAATATAAGTCCACTTGGATCGTGTAAATACACAATACAGATAGTTCAAAATATTATATAAAAGGTCTAAAGAAGGTACTAACCAGTAAACTTATTAAGTATCGGATCGACAAACATGACGATACAGCATAAACAAAAAATAATATACAAGTCTAGAAGATTATGCAACGATACAAATGACGATGTTTCTTGTCAAAAATATAGATACAGACTGACCAACGAATGGCCTAAGTCATTGAGTGTCAATATAAATAAATAACGTAAACAAGTCATACCATACTGATATTAAACTTTCTCACTCCAACTGAGCTCTAAACTTCCATACATAGCACCAACCATCCCCCCACCCAGATACGCGCTCTTTCTTGGCTTTGCTCAAATATTCCAACAAAATGTTATCAAAATTACCAAGGTGACAAATTCATTGCGCCAGACGCGTTTCGTCTATTCAAGACTCATCAGTGGCGTTTAACTCTAAATGTTTAAGATATTCATCATTGGTTGATGGAAAGTAGTTTTTTCATTGGAAGATGGAAAAATATGTCCTCTGGGATCGTGTGAATACACAATACAGGCAGTTCAAAATATTATATAAAGTGTCTAAAGAAATCTGCCAAAACAGTACACTTATTTAGTATCGGATCGCCTAACATGACGATACAGCTTAAACAAAAAATAATATACAAGTCTAGAAGATTATGCAACGACACAAATGACGGTGTTTCTTGCCAAAAATATAGACACAGACTGACCAACGAATGGCCTTAGTTTTGAGTGTCAATATAAATAAATAACGTAATCAACTCATAACATACTGATCTTAAACTTTCTCACTCCAACTAATACCCAAACTTGTTTATAGTTGCTTCCCAGTCCATCGCCCGCGACGTGCCGTGCTGTTACTTGCCTTTGCTCAAATATTCCAACAAGATGTAGTCAAAATTACCAAGGTGAGAAATTCTTTACGCCAGACGACCGTTTCGTCTACTTAAGACTTATCAGTGGCGTTTAACTCTAGATGCTTAAAGTAGTTTTCATTTGAAGATGGAATAATATAAGTCCACTGGGATCGTGTAAATACACAATACAGGTAGTTCAAAATATTATATAAAAGGTCTAAAGAAGGTACTAACCAGTAAACTTATTAAGTATCGGATCGACAAACATGACGATACAGCTAAAACAAAAAATATATACAAGTCTAGAAGATTATGCAACGATACAAATGACGGTGTTTCTTGTCAAAACTATAGATACAGACTGACCAACGAATGGCCTAAGTCATTGGGTGTCAATATAAATAAAGAACGTAAACAAGTCATAACATACTGATATTAAACTTTCTCACTCCAACTGAACCCAAAACTTTTATATAGTTGCTTCCCAGTCCGCCACCCGCGGACGTGCATTGCTGTTACTTTGCTTTGCTCAAACATTCCAACAAGATATAATCAAAATTACCAAGCTGTCAAATTCATTTCGCCAAATGCGTGTTTCGTCTACTTACGACTCACCAATGGCGTTTAACTCTGGATGCTTCAAGTATTTTTTTCATTTGAAGATAGAATAATATGTCCTCTGGGATCGTGTAAATACACTGTACAGGCAGTTCAAAATATTATGTAAAGTGTCTGAAGAAATCTGCCAAACAAGTACACTTATTTGGCATCGGATCGGCAAACATGACGATACTGCATAAACAAAAAATAATATACAAGTTTAGAAAATTATGCAACGATACAAATCACGGTGTTTCTTGTCAAATCTATAAACACAGACTGACCAACGAATGGCCTTAGTCATTGAGTATCAATATAAATAAATAACGTTAACAAGTCATAACATGATTATCTTAAACTTTCTCACATCAGCTGAACCCAAAACTTTTATATAGCTGCTTCCCAGTCCGCCATACGCGGACGTGCAGTGCTGTTACTTGGCTTTGCTCAAATTTTCCAACAAGATGTAATCAAAATTACCAAGTTGACAAATTCATTACGCCAGACGCGCGTTTCGTCTACTTAAGACTCATCAATGGCGTTTAATTCTAGATGCTTAAAGTATTTTTTCATTTGAAGATGGAATAATAAAACTCCACTGTGATCGTGTAAATACACAATACAGGTAGTTCAAAATATTATATAAAAAGTCTAAAGGAGGTACCAACCAGTAGACTTTATTACGTATCGGATCGACAAACATGACGACACAGCATTAACAAAAAATAATATACAAGTCTAGAAGATTATGCAACGACACAAATGTCGGTGTTTCTTGTCAAAAATATAGACACAGACTAACCAAGGAATGGCCTTAGTCATTAAGTGTCAATATAAATAAATAACGTAAACAAGTCATAACATACTGATCTTAAACTTTCTCACTCCAACTGAACCCAAAACATTTATATAGTTGCTTCCCAGTCCGCCATCCGCGGACATGTATTGCTGTAACTTGGCTTTGCTCAAATATTCCAACAAGATATAATCAAAATTACCAAGCTGACAAATTCATTACGCCAGACGCGTGTTTCGTCTACTTAAGACTCACCAGTGGCGTTTAACTCTAGATGCTTAAAGTATTTTTTCATTGGAAGATGGAATAATATAAGTCCGCTGGGATCGTGTAAATACACAATACAGGTAGTTCAAAATATTATATAAAAAGCCTAAAGAAGGTATCAACTAATAAACTTATTAAGTATTGGATCGACAAACATGACGATGCAGCATGAACAAAAAATTATATACAAGTCAAGTAGATTATTCAACGATACAAATGACGGTGTTTCTTGTCTTATCTATAAACACAGACAGAACAACGAATGGTCTTAGTCATTGAGTGTCAATATAAATAAATAACGTAAACAAGTCATAACATATTGATCTTAAACTTTTTTACACCAACTGAGCTCTAAACTTCCATACATAACACCAACCATCACCCACCCAGGGACGCGCTGTTATTTAGTTTGCTCAAATATTCCAACAAAATGTTATCAAAATTACCAAGGTGACAAATTCATTGCGCCAGACGCGCGTTTCGTCTATTCAAGACTCATCAGTGGCGTTTAACTCTAAATGTTTAAGATATTCTTAATTGGTAGATGGAAAATAGTTTTTTCATTGGAAGATGGAAAAATATGTCCTCTGGGATAGTGTAAATACACAATACAGGCAGTTCAAAATATTATATAAAGTGACTAAAGAAATCTGCCAAACCAGTACACTTATTTAGTATCGGATCGACTAACATGACGATACATCATAACCAAAAAAAAATATACAAGTTTAGAAAATTATGCAACGATACAAATGACAGTGTTTCTCGTCAAATCTATAAACACAGACTGACCAACGAATGGCCTTAGTCATTGAGTATCAATATAAATAAATAACGTTAACAAGTCATAACATGATTATCTTAAACTTTCTCACATCAGCTGAACCCAAAACTTTTATATAGCTGCTTCCCAGTCCGCCATACGCGGACGTGCAGTGCTGTTACTTGGCTTTGCTCAAATTTTCCAACAAGATGTAATCAAAATTACCAAGTTGACAAATTCATTACGGCAGACGCGCGTTTCGTCTACTTAAGACTCATCAATGGCGTGTAACTCTAGATGCTTAAAGTAATTTTTCATTTCAAGATGGAATAATAAAACTCCACTGTGATCGTGTAAATACACAATACAGGAAGTTCAAAATATTATATAAAAAGTCTAAAGGAGGTACCAACAAGTAGACTTATTATGTATCGGATCGACAAACATGACGATACAGCATAAACAAAAAATAATATACAAGTCTAGAAGATTATGCAACGACACAAATGTCGGTGTTTCTTGTCAAAAATATAGACACAGACTAACCAAGGCATGGCCTTAGTCATTAAGTGTCAATATAAATAAATAACGTAAACAAGTCATAACATACTGATCTTAAACTTTCTCACTCCAACTGAACCCAAAACTTTTATATAGTTGCTTCCCAGTCCGCCATCCGCGGACGTGTATTGCTGTAACTTGGCTTTGCTCAAATATTCCAACAAGATATAATCAAAATTACCAAGCTGACAAATTCATTACGCCAGACGCGTGTTTCGTCTACTTAAGACTCACCAGTGGCGTTTAACTCTAGATGCTTAAAGTATTTTTTCATTGGAAGATGGAATAATATAAGTCCGCTGGGATCGTGTAAATACACAATACAGGTAGTTCAAAATATTATATAAAAAGCTTAAAGAAGGCATCAACCAATAAACTTATTAAGTATTGGATCAACAAACATGACGATGCAGCATGAACAAAAAATTATATACTAGTCTAGTAGATTATTCAACGATACAAATGACGGTGTTTCTTGTCTAATCTATAAACACAGACAGAACAACGAATGGTCTTAGGTCATAACATATTGATCTTAAACTTTTTTACACCAACTGAGCTCTAAACTTCCATACATAACACCAACCATCACCCACCCAGGGACGCGCTGTTATTTAGTTTGCTCAAATATTTAAACAAAATGTTATCAAAATTACCAAGGTGACAAATTCATTGCGCCAGACGCGCGTTTCGTCTATTCAATAAATGTTTAAGATATTCTTCATTGGTAGATGGAAAATAGTTTTTTCATTGGAAGATGGAAAAATATGTCCTCTGGGATCGTGTAAATACACAATACAGGCAGTTCAAAATATTATATAAAGTGACTAAAGAAATCTGCCAAACCAGTACACTTATTTAGTATCGGATCGACTAACATGACGATACATCATAACCAAAAAAAAATATACAAGTTTAGAAAATTATGCAACGATACAAATGACAGTGTTTCTCGTCAATTCGATGCACACAGACTGACCAACGAATGGCCCTAGTCTTTGAGTATCAATATAAGTAAATAACGTAAACAGTCATAACATATTGATCTTAAACTTTCTCACTCCAAAAGAACTCAAAACTTCCATACATATCATCAACCATCCCCCACTCGGCGACGCCCTGTTACTTGGCTTTGCTCAAATATTCCAACAAAATGTTATCAAAATTACCAAGGTGACAAATTCAAGACTTAGCAGTGGCGTACTTTAATTGCAGTAGTAGTAGTTGTTCAATATTGGTGTATATTTAGGATAATGTGTCCTTGTCCAAATAGTAGATTCCTTTGTTACATGTATTGTTCCCAAATATCCTAGTTTGTAATATACGTAAAAGACAGCTACAATAAACAAAAACGATTGTGACATATAAAACTTACAAAACAGATTGACGAGTTTTATAAGAAAACAGTTGTCTTTCTTTCTGTAATATTTACATCCGCAGTGGATAAGTAATGTATGTATACGTTTAAAGTTTACTCGGGTGTGGTAAATTTTTGTAACCTTGGTAGCTCAGATGAAATTTATTTGAAAGGAAATTTACCTAACTGTCGTATTAGTAATAAAAATAAAACTCGTAAATATATTTAATAGTATACGTTTACAGTACGTCATTACAAAAATAAGTATAATTTCTATTTCTAGAGTTTGAGCAAATCACAACTTTCGTATCATTCTCCAATTTATACACGAAAGGTAATGCTTGCATTTGGTTCAAACCTCTACGTTATGAGAATTGATATTTGATAGAGGTAAAAAAAAACACAAGAAAGATTCTTGATTAAATATAAAGCAACATTAAATGTAAGCTTTGTATAAACAGATAACAAATAAAGATATGTTGATCTATTATCTAAAAAGTGTACAAATCCATAAAAAAATAAGCTAAATTCATGTATAAAAATATAGTAATTCCTAAACAGGGATAAAACACAGGGATTTTGTATTGCTTATTATCTTAGATATAACTTAATGTAACACTTAATCTTGTAAAAACAGCATTTTTTAAATAAAGAAACAGGTATAAAAAATTTACGTAAAGTTAAAAATTTTTGTTTACAACAAATTTTTAATCTTAGAACATTTGTTCTTGAATAAATAATGGAAACAAGTCAAAAACAGCAAAACAAACAAAAAGAAAAAAAACATTAACAACAAAAATAAGGGTATATACAAGTGGCTTAAAACAGGCACATATAAATATTTTGTGGAAAGGGGTGGGGGCTGTACAATAAATTAAATAACCTAATATAGATTACTATGAGTCCTTGGACAGATATTAAGAAGCTTAACATTCATATCGGGTACACTAATTTTTGTTTAGCACATATGTTTTTTTTAATAAACAAATACACTATCATGCTATGCTGTGCGAAAATAAATTGGTATAAAGGGTATAGGATGGACATACACATGTTTAGGGGAGTATTTAAAAAATGATTTAGCAGAAAACAATAATATTCCCTCCATGAATATAATTTTCATCTACGATTTAAAGTGTTTACTACGAGTTGTATCAAGCCGCAGACTGATCTAAGCGTTAAAAGGTATAATTATGAAAGGGCCAAGTTTTGATTTTTGCCAATATACTAGTGCATCATTTCGTCGCCATCTTCAAATGGATGTCTGATATCAACAGTACAATGCTGTATGTATCCTGTAAAGCCTTCCTAACTGTTGGTGTAAGAAATGCCGGCAAGACGGGACCAAGTCTAATATTTTTCACGCCAAGGCTTAGTAAACTAAGCCATACGGCAACAGTTTTCTGCTCAAAACAAGACAAAGACAGAGACAGTGGAAGGCTATTGATTTCTGTATCAAGTGCAGCTGCAAGTACTTTGGCCACCATAACTGCACCATGACTATCATTGCACTGCCCGAGGTCAAGCAGGCGTGGAATTCCAGTGTCTCCTAGAGTTCCAAAGTCTATTCCATTTATTCTATATTTACCACAACCCCTGGTCAAAATGGGGGTTTCTGGTGGCAGCGATTTTGCAATTGTTGTAAAGTAACTTTGTTATTTTCCGACCAATCACAACCACCAATAACAAAATGTTTTTTTCAAATTGCCCGAAGTTGCTGCTTCGAGAACCTAAAATTAATAAATGAAAAACAAATGAAAAATAAAGAAGCAACCACGTGATCTTCTTCAGTAAGATGAATTGTATAGCGCCTTGATACTATTTTGTAACCGGATTCCTGGTGTAAACACCAGTTTAGGTATAAAAGTAAGAGACCACGGTGATAGTTTCTTGTTCTTCTAGTTGGTTTTGATAGTAGTGAGTTGATGGTATAAGTGTTAATTCAATATAATGCATCCTATAGGATTTTAATTGCTACACCTTATATTTACCATTGTAAAAGTTTTTATGAGAATGGAACACTGTACTGATTAACAACGAGCACATTTCTCAGAGCAAATCAAACAAATAGACTTACCTATTTTCTATCGATTACTGAGATGCTAACTAAAATTATAGATTATTTTGGTTTGTTATAAGACGAGATGTATTTTCTTCTCCATATCTCATCGAAGGGTGACAGCTTTGAGATGAGATGACGAGAAAATGCACCGAGTATCATAAAACGTAAATAATCTGTTTACCGCGGTTTGATAAAATAATAAGGTCATGGTGTTTACATAACGACGTATTGACAGCGAGATTGAAATATGCATTTAGCTAGAAGAGTGAGAGGAAATAATACCGCACATAAAGATGAAAGAAAAATACTGTAAAATAGCGGTAACGTAAACTATCACAAAAACTATTTAGAAATGAATGTGGTGTATTATTTTTTTTATGTTATATTGAAATCTAGTACGTTTCATTATCGTTTAATGGACAGAGTGCGGAACTGAAGATAAACGAAAGTCAAAGGTATCTAATAATGGATTTCAAAACCTCAAAAGTACTGGTGCGACTGAACAGATTGTGGGACTGAAGATAAACTAAAGTTAAAGGTACATGAATGTAATAATGGATATCAAAACCTTAAAAGTACTAGTGCCACTAGACAGAGTGTAGGACTGAAGATAAACTAAAGTTAAAGGTATGTAATAATGAATATCGAAACCTCAAAAGTACTGGCGCCACTGGACAAAGTGTGGAAATGAAGATAAACTACAGTCAAAGGTTTCTAATAATGGATATCAAAACCTAAAAGTAATGGGGTGACTAGACAAAGTCTGGGAATGAAGATAAACTAAAGTTAAAGGTATGTAAGAATGGATATCAAAACCTCAAAAGAACTAGCTTGACTGGAGTGTGGGAATGAAGATAAACTACAGCCAAATATATTTAATAATGGATAATAAAAAAGGTATTTTTAACCTTA
The DNA here is from genome assembly GCA_944474755.1 of Limnoperna fortunei. NCBI lineage: Eukaryota > Metazoa > Mollusca > Bivalvia > Mytilida > Modiolidae > Limnoperna > Limnoperna fortunei. The sequence goes on along the minus strand of OX104121.1, from coordinate 60,184,094 downwards.
TCTGCATGTTGCAAAATGACCTCTCGTCCAAAGCCAACAGTTAAACTACCGTTGGTATACTTCTCTGTCATGTTTTTATCAAATCCTTGCAACGACTTTGCATGCTGAAAATTGTTATATATTAGTAATTAGTCACAGTGCAACATTATTTTGTTCTACGCATAACCCAATGCAAACATGAAAAGAAGTTTTCTGTAATTCTTTTGTATAAATATAGTGGTCAGCATTAAACATCTGACCCACTCGCAACAAAACAACGTTAAAATGAAATACGTTTGATTTTGGTTTACTTAAATTTCAAAAAGGTTTTATGTTCTAAGGGTTTTGTGTTGGCAAGGTATAGATGTCCTTAGCTGAATTTGGCTTAACCTTTTGGAATATTTATGATATAAGCTCTTCACTATCTTTAATATTTGGATGGTATTTTTTTTAGGTTTGAATGGTACTGATAAGGTGAGATTTGTTTATAAGAATACAATTCATTAAAATTATGTTAAATGTGAATCTACACGTTTAATAACCCTTTACAATGCATTTGTAAGAATACAACGGTTCAGGAAAAGGAGTTTTTCAACATTATGTACCCACTTGACATGTTTGAACATCTTAGACACAGATTATTATTGACACGAGATAACATAGTAATGCCAAAATCCATGTTATTGCATTTAGAACGAAAGGATCTTCAGAACAAATTTGTAAGGTTTGCACAAAGACAAGGAAATATTATCCATTTCTACACCCCGGATGAAAGACCAGGTAAGACCTTATTATGTATTTAATACGTCTACATACGTATATCGTTTAAATAACAAGTACTTAAATATATGAATGATGTTGTTTTAAAAATTCATGATCCATTTGTTTGATTAGACAAAATAATTAACGTTAATCAGACAAAAGTCAACGCTTTTATGAGATCAAACAAAATTTCTATAACAGCAAATATATTAAAAATACTTTGACTCAAAAATGTATAACATGCATTTGTAAAGAGCTGTGAGACAATGCTTGTGTTAGGGCAAGTAGCTTAATTCTACATTTACAAAAATAATGACAATATAATTTATGGAGATAATTTGTACAAAAAAATTCCGATCAGTTCTAATTGTTTCTGTGGTGTAGAAAACGGACACGAATATCTGAAGTTTCACATTAGAGGAAATAAGCAGGACAAGATGACAAGCCACGAACTGGAAGAACTTAGAACACTTGTCAGTCGAGTGTTGTGTGTGCCTTTAGAGTTAATTTTGGTTGCTGTCATTAAAGCAACAAACAGTTTTCTTATTACCTTTATGATACCTGAAGGATTCTCCATAAGGTTTTTTAGACATTGGTGACAATGACAAACAGTATTTAGCTTCGAAAGGAGTTGATGCTGTATTTTATAACACACATATTATAAATTGCAAAGGTAATTTTCTATATATACAAATTATTTCATGGTACAAAACAGTAGGTTATAATTTATTGAAACAGCAATAGCGAGGAGCAACAATATGTTCCATCTTGCTTATAACACGCATCTTCTCCTGAATAAATATACGTGTAGGTGTATGTAATATTGCATACCTCGATATCGTGTGCTACATGTACATCGAATACTTTTTGAACTTTTATTATCAAATTGCGTAATGTATACATTGCATGTGAAGTTGCCTATGAAGATCAGTACCTAACAAAAAGGGTAAATAAAGAAAACAACTCTAAAACAAAACGAAATCTAGGTAATCTATATAGAAATATTCATATATGTACAATTAGTAATAATACACAATTATTTACTTCACCAAGCAGATTTAACTCGTGAACAATTCAGCATTTTCATTTTAATGTTTTATATTCGACCTTTCTTATGTCAAGGAAAAGACGTATAAAGAAGTAAATTGCTGGATTGGTCTAATATGAAAGTCTTACTTTTGTAAGCTTTTTTCCGACCTTATATGATACGTGGCCAGATACTTTTGTGGTAAAATCATTGGTGGGAATAAATGTTTCACATACAATTTTTTTTAAAATATTTATTAAAAAGTTTTGACCCCCGAGAAAACTGTACCACATGTTAATAAAGCCGTCGCTGGACACAATTAATGAAAGTCAAATATGAACACACATATTTAATAACACCGTAATACTGTTGTCACTTTTACATTTTATATGTTGGAATGGATAAAGACGATTTTTCAATATCAAAAGACAAAGACATCAATATGCTACTCAAAGAAAACTCTAAACTGCAAAATGATTTTGAGGGCCTACAGATAATTGCCTTGAAAAGAGAAAAAGAGCTACGTTTAACTTACAAGGAACTCGACCAGCGAGTTAGTAACTTGAACGATCAAATTATAGAACCTAGTGCTCGAATACACCAATAAATCGAAAAGGCAAACCAGACCAAAATAGTACAGGTACTTCATAGCTTGATTAAAAGGATAGAAGTCCTGGCATGTAATAAATATTTCTGGTTCCAATTATGTTTGAATGTCATGGCGCTATGGTCATGGTCACCGATTGGGTCTATTTACAAACTGATTTTGAAATACTTAAAAAAACCAACAAATGCAAGGTTAATGGTGTATGTACAAATAACTACATGAATTCATTTGTCTCGATATATTATATATTTTATCAAAAATGATAGATTGTTTAGTATAAAATGATGATTGAAGTACAGCGTAGACGCAATAGTAAACGTTTAAATTATAAATAAATAAAAAAACAGGTTAAGTATTTTATTTGTTTTTTGCACTTGTTTTAAAAAGCCACTCAATACTTGAACCTTCATATTTTAATAAAGACGGATGAAGATCCAATATGTACTTTAACCTCCCACAACGATCCACCAAAATATTAATTTCCGAACAGCAAAGCACTGTGACGAAAAACGTCATAAAACAAAGATTCATTAGACTGGGATTAAAGTTGTCGAGTCTTTACAGTAGCTCGGTAAACTATTTATTTATGACGCTTCTCAGTCGCATGCAAAGTAGGAAACAAGCATAAAAACCTACCAAACAACAAAGCAAAACCTCAATGACGAATCGAGATTAAGATTAACTTCCATAACAGGAAACAGAAAACAAAAATAAAAAACGTAAGTCTAAGGAAAAGTTAAAAAAGGGAGCGGACAAACTGCTTATTAATATTCGAAAATATTTAATGGAATTTGAAAGATACTTTGCAATAAAGACCAACTGTCATGATTACGTGACGGTAATAGAACTGAAGGCATTATAACCGCTAAGATTCAGCCAACAGTGTTTGACCTTTTTAATATGCAACAACAGCTAGATCAAGATCTAGTCAAAAAAATATATGTAATGAACTGAAAATACCATACACCTGTCTGCTGGAATGTTGTTTTTAATAAATGGTGTTGACACTTAGAAAAGTTTACGTAATTAAGTTTGTCGTAGAGAGTAGGTCACTGTAAGAATCCGACCTAGGTGTATTGGTGGGACCTTTCATTTTAATCTCGATAGGGAAGATTTAATGCAAATCTTCACGGCACTAAGCATCGTTCAGTGAGAAAAATCGTCTATATAGCTCAATGTGAAATTAAATGTCTATATCTGAGTCTTTTCAGAAATTCTATTATTGTTAAAATTTGTTCTCTGAGAGTAACACGGGGATCTTTTTCACGGATAATTAGGGCACCAAACAGTCGATAACTTCTATGATTGACCATGTGTGAATGATACCAGTGGCGTTGGCATTGTGCCATTAACGACTATAATCATTCTTGACGTGTTGTACAACTGTCACCCTTGACGACGTTGTTGTACAAGTTCACTGTAACTGGAGTTACTAAGTGGGTGCAGCTTACCATAAAATGGATCTACAAGAGCTTTAGAAGAAAAATAATCTACCGTTAATAACCTGTTTTCTGCAATAAGTGATGTTTCACAAAAGTCTGCGGTTTTTTCACACTCGCATTCCTGATCCGAGTTATCACAGTGATCACTACTTAAGCCATACTTATGTACAACAGATATTGGTACATGCTAGCCGTCTGCTTAACACAAAAAATTTAAAAAATGTTTTTGAAAATATTTTAATAGCACCAAGAATGACAAAAATTAACTAAACAAGTACGTAAAATATACTTATATGTAAATGGTCAAATGACAGAATAAACTATTTTAACATTTACGCCCATGAAGTTTTAAGAAACACAACTAACGCTTCTATTTTTGACATTTTGTTTAACATCGTCAATTCAGGGGAGTTTACAAAGCAGATGTTGATAACCTCGTTCAATTTAAAGTTTCAATGTGAATGGGAGAAATATTTCTCGCTTGGCGATACCTGTACATATTACACTTTATTTTCCAATATATGCCAAGGGTCAAACATTTCAATCGCAGATCACTAAAACAATTAAACACATTATTTATTTCTCCACCGGGAATTAGTCATTAAAGACCCTGGTAAACAGAAAATTTACAAACACAATAAACAAAAAAACTGTCATTATACAATTACAAATTGATAACACAAACCCTGTCTTACTTGTGAACTGGTCAAAAAAGACAATTGAAGTAGAGATTATATCATTTAAATAACTTTAATATTGCAGTAGGACCTCGCTGGCCGATTGGTATTGATTTCGTGGTCTGTTGACACTGAGATTTCGGTTCTAGCCTCAGTGCGGACAGGGTGCGCTCGACTCCAATCTTAACTGACACGGATTGCCAGTTTTTCTGCCGAAGGTCAGGGGTTTTCTCTGGGTACTCCGACTTAATCTGCCAAAACTAAAAGCCATTATAAAACTGAAAAATTGCTGAAAGCGGCGTTGAACTCTATTAAAACGAACAAACAAACATATTGCAGTATGCAGATAAGCATCTCTGCTTAGGAAGAAGTATGTCATTAAAAACCTTTAAATATACCACAAACGAATTTCACATACTCATGTGAAATAGTTTTAAATTGAATAAAAATCTGAAAAACCACAAGATTTCAAATAAGTAAACATTTAACTATATTTCATCTGACTGAATGGTTTAATATTTGTGACCAAAATGGAATTCCTGGAATTAATGACATTCGGGCATTAAGGAGTGATTGTTTGCTATAATGATATACCTTTATATAGGTAATTAATGTTAAACACGGATTGATCAAGTTTAGTGTCACGTTTATTTATACAAGTAATATAATATTTAAAACTAAACAACACTCATTGTTTGCGGAAAGCTGTAGACAAAATAAGTCTGAAGATACCAAAAACGCGATCAAAAACCAAATTTAGGTAAGAAATTAAAAAGCATGGCTTACTAGGAGCTATCTGTGGTGTTTCCTAAGGATGAATGTGAGTGTGTCTAAAAATGGAAATCCATGTAACAGGAAACCTCGTTTGAATCCTTTCAAAGTAGGACGCATCCTCTTCTGAAATCAACTTTTAGTAGAATGTAATGTGCTATGAATAATATAGCTATATCTGCTTTGAATTCGCAGCCAAACAATCAATTAGGTATACAATCTTTCTATGAGAAAAATAAAGACTCCAAGTGATGGAGTGTTGCTCATCCAAAAAAGACGTAGACGTTAATTAAGAAGAAAATCGTTTTGCGCTTTGGAAAGACGGAGAGGAATTCTGTTTAGAGTAGTTTATTAAAATTGGTTTTCTACAAAAAATGTTTTCAACAAAAGATGCGTTATCTTACAAGCCATAAGTTTATTGAAATTGCGTTTGATCCGTTCTTTTTTAACGCCAGGTGAAGACGGGTCGATTTATAGGAACACCTATAGCGGGCTTTGGGCAGCGTCCACAGCCATGCCGCTAACTACAACAGATGTTGTCGACCTACAAGAAACGTAGGGGAAATGATCTCGGCCACGTTTGATAACCAGCCAAATCACTTAAGACACTTTAGAGTTATGACCCTTCATATATACAAAAAAAATGGAGACAGCTTATCATAACAAGCTACTAAACAGAATTCATGCTTGACTCAAGTTGAGTATTTAAATATGAAAGTAATATATAAATTAACCTCAAATTAAGCTGACCTTTTCAAAGAGATTTCACATATCAATTTTATATTCAAAGATGTGGTACACATATAATACAAACCTTCGTTATCGTAATTAAAAAATGATTCCATTTGACATTCACCAATAATTTTGCCATAATTTTTATTATAGATGATATAATTTATACGTGTACTTTTGTCATTATATAGTTTTCGCTTAATATTTTACCTATTTATTTAGTATTCATTCATATTATGAGAAGTCATAATCATTAATGAATATTGACTGTTTTAGGTGACATGTAATTTCAAACTTATACCATGACTAAACTGGTAAATATAAGTTTTGAAAAGAGCATTCTCACGCGCATAACAGCGTGCTTTACACTGGCAATTTCGTGCATGAAATATTCATATTAAGCTTTACGATACGCTATTTCTGTATGCTATGAAATTTTTATTAGTACTTTTTATTGTTTCGTTTGTGTTGATACACGGCAGTGATTGTTTGCAAGATAGTTGGCATTTTATGTAGTTATAAAGGCCAGAAAGATGATCCTGAACAATTCTAAGTGACCAATAACAAAAAGGGGGAGCAAGTGAAAGATTTAAATTTCAGATTGATCCTCAACCCGCATAATCAGCAAAAATATCAAACGGTCTACGGGTCAAACAAGAAAGTGACTAAATAGGAAAAATGTTTTTTTTTATTTGTCATCACCAGGATAACGAACATAGCTTTAGCATTAATTTTGTACTAGTTATCTTCATAATGAAAATAAAATTGTTAATACATATCTAAACACGTGACAAAACCCTTTGTGGTAAACGTTAGTGTCACTCATGATAATTTTGAGTTAAGATGAAAGAATTAAAGTAATTATATTTGATAATGGATCTTTATTTTACCAGTTTTCTCGTAAGCACGAATCAGATGCAAACATTCTCAAAAATATAATTTTAGCACTAGGCAGTATTAAGATGCTGCTGGGGTGTTAGTAACATGAATTGGAATTTTACAACCGGCAAGATATTTTAATAATCTTATTTGTATTACGATAACATTTTAATCAGTCATGTTCATTCATGCAAAGGTGATGATAAAAAATTTTAGTGTTTCTTCGGTACTTAATTTTCAAATTTACAACTAATATATCATCATTCAGCGAACGCCATAATAAGTAAAAATCTAAATAAAAATGAAATGCTAATAAAATTCTTACAGTATGCATCCTTTGATAGCTTGTCATTATGTATGGCTTAAAGTTTCTAGTCCTTCATAATTGTGTGTCGTCAACTTGATATTAGATCAATTTAAAAAATGTTCTGAATATTTTCTTTAAAAATTAGGAAATTCAGCATTTTCACGGATCTCATTTTAAATTGTGATATAGTTAAAACGAGTAGTGTGAAAAAGTATTTTGATTTGTTAATTTTTTTAGCGACTTTTAAAGTAAATATTTTAAACTTCATTTCGTTGTAATTGTGGTATTATTAATAATTGTTTTGACTTAGGTTTTTAATTGCTATTTTCAGAAAATCATAGTATTGATTTTATCGAACCCGTTTATCTCAGGTAAAATCAAACGAGTATGCGCACAAGTGTTTACATTAACTTCCGGTTTGGTATATTTAGGGTGTTAGTTGGACATTCTTCATTAGACAGTAAGCCATCAATTTCATTTGTTCTTGTGATGACAAGCTAAAATTAAGTACTGGATCGTGTACTTTCTTATGTAATAGCTATCATGTCGATAGCATATTTCATTCAATTAGTTTTAGAAAGTTTACTTCCGGCTGGAATTTTTCTTTCCTTAGAAACACAGTCTCATTTTATTTATATTTTCGGTTATAATAACATAACACCAATAGCCAAAAATATATAAATAATTGTGAAAAACTATTATTTACGTTATTTGGAAATATTAGTTGTAATAGTACGATTGTATGACTCGACACAACGTAATTATTTAACAATAAGTACTAATGACAAATAATATTGTGAAAACAATGTGTGATAGGTACATTTACACATTAAAAATGAGATACAAACTGATGCCCTTGAATAGTTACTTCCGACATTCGATGGTTTTTCTTCTATCGCAATACTGTAAATTTAAGCATTTAATATTTTTGTAATATTGTTTTCTAATTTTGGGCTAACATTTCCTGTTCAATATGAATTGCTGAACTGAAATATTATTTATAGTCCAATGATTAAATCTACATTACTCCCATAGTGGGAAATGTCAATGTTAATGACCCTTAACAGAAAGTAGACCACATTAATTATTGTTATTTGTAAGAACAACACAATACTGCTATGAAAAATAAGAGTCTTTATATAAGAATTAAAATCCTCTATCATTTATTTTCAAGTGTCCGCAACAGAAGCTAACTCCTCCAGAAATGAAGATTTTAAACTTCCAACAATGCCTTCAGATGACTGGGAGATGAACATTTTCCTCAAACAGATAGCTGATGGCTTAACAACAGAAGATCTCAAAACAATGAAGCATTTTCTTTCTGGTACATGCCAATAAATCAAAGTATTTTGAAACATGTTGAAGGTGACATAAAATCAGCAGCATTTTGTCAGGACAGATAATAATAATTCACTTTAAGTTGCCTTGGCACACGTAAACTGACACAATCAAAACGATGCCAAAATATACGATAGGATTAACTATATTTATGGGTTCATGTTTGTTTGGTTACTTTTACACCTTATGTCTGGAACAGATATTCAAAATTTCGCGTTTAGTCCCCCACAAATTTTAGTATGTGTCATACTTCATTGATGGCCAGGGTTAAATATTTGTTAATATTCATAACAGACATAACATTAAGATACCCTAGAATACAAATATTATTTTAATTTTTAAAGGAACATCATTATATACTAGTAGGTATAGTTATAATCTTTTCTGTATGATTTGATTTTATTGGACAACAAATATCAAACATTAAGTAACATGTCCATAAAAAATATCATGGATGACTATACATGCATATACGATTATATTTGTATGTATGTGTATGAATGTGTATATATTTGATAACTACCTCAAGTATACAATTTTCTCAAACTAAACATGGACATAACATATTCAGACATATAATATCAATTGAGATTCAAAAGAATTTACAGAAATTGAATGAAAAGCTGTAATTATTTGAAACAGGTTTAAAATGCTACAATTAAGAGGTGAAATCTAAAACAAGAAGAAAAAATTACTCAGTTTGTGTTTATATACAATATGATATGTGCTAATATTGTCTTTGTATGTTATGTCTTGCATTGTTTGTGCTTGTGTACTTATAAAATATTAAAATTTCTTCCAAAAAAAAAGAATACAAAGATAGGACTAACTGTTCAAGAACAATTTGAAAGGTCTTTGCCCGATTCCTGTAAGAAATTATTTTTTCTTCATCTGTTGTTTTGAACTTGACCTCATAGGTTGCTGGAACATTTTGTAGGCTGAATAGACTATTTCTGTGGTCTTGAGTAAAGCAGTATATGGCTGTCAAGGACTGTTTTGTGCCCGTTGCTAAGGACAAAATGCCAATTCCGGTTGTAAAATGATATATATCAGTAAAAAATATCATCCTGATTTTAAAATTATATGGTTGCGAAGGACTTTTTGTAATGGTTACCTTGTTTTGATGGTATGACATTGACCAGTAACCTTTGAAAATGGGCTCAAATTGAAGGGCTTGACTTGATGATCATACTAAACCTATATTTACTATATCTTATTTCTAACCGCTTTCAAGTTGTTTGCAAAAAACGGAATAACCCAAACGAGTAAAGGGCTGTAACTCGAAAACGGTTTATAGCACAGTTTTGGACCAAATCTTGTACAGTTTGTGAGTTGTAATGATAACAAGATTAGAAGCCTAAGTTCGAGGTCACTTCTGAACTTTGACTTTGTGATTTTTTAAAGACATGTCAAAGGACGACAAATGGGGAAGACCTTTTGGTGATTTTAACTTATGGTTTGTGAATTTTTGTGATAAGAATTTTTGAACCAAATTATGGCATATACTTGTCTCAAAAGTTCCATAACATTTGTCACTTTTCAGTTTTCTTCTATATGTTATAGTTCCAGAGATTATGCGATAACAAGGTTTCTGGTGTTTAGGCAGATAACTCTGTAAAGAAATTATTTCGGTTTTACAGAGTGAATTCCGAATAAACTTTCAGTTACCAAAACATGTCGCAAAAGATCAAAATGATATGTCGCGTAGTTTTAAACTGTTTGGTTTTGAAGTTGGCGGAAAAAAGACAAAATAATTATCAGAGCAAAAACAATAAAGTCTTCCCACAGGAAGTGGGAAAGACCTTAATTATTAATTGTCATAAAACTTATAGGTTTGTATCAGAGCAGTAAAACCTAAGGGTACACAGTGATATTTTTTAAATATGGTAATGGAACCAACCCAAACAATTTTAATATTAATTTATCTGTGCTACATTTATAAACAGCATTATTTTAGCCCTATTACCTGGTATATTTCAGGATATAAAGGTTCAGGGAAAGGAGTGCTGGAAGAAATTAAGGACCCACTTGACTTGTTTCAACATCTAAGACACAGATCAATATTAACACGAGATAACATAGTAATACTACAAGGAATGTTGTGGCATTTAGGACGTAAGGATCTTCATAGTAAATTTGTAAGGTTTGCTCAAAGGCGAGGAAATATTATACATTTCCACACCCCAAACGAAAAACCAGGTAAGACGTTATATTTTAGGTGCCAAAATGTGTGCCCAAACGAGGTACATAGTTATCAAGTTTCATAAAAATATCCTAATTACATCATAAGAACATATTTGTACATGTTAAAAAGGTAGAGGAAATCTGGAAATTTATTAAATGGCAAAAGAAATCCATATTACACTTGAACTGCACATCGTATATAATCAAAGTTTTTCCACTTGTAAACAAAACATATATGACTTGTAGAAATGTGTGTCGATAAAAAAGGTTTACATTTTATTGTTAAGATCAAATTACAGATGATAGTCAGTATTTAATTAAAAAAAGCACAGAATTGCAAATTGCCTCTAACGCTGAAGTAAAAAGCAAATATCAATTCAATTTGTTTTAAAATTCGAGCATAAAAACGCAAAATGTTGAATATTTCATGGTCATTACATTTAATATAATTAAATAGATAAAAATGAAAATGATTGTGCACATGTTAAGTCGAAACAGTACTAAATTGTTTTTTTATATTTAAAGAAGAGGTTTTCGCAATAAATATATCAAAAAGGTTACTTATTTGAGTAAAATAAAAGAAAAATAAACGGTTAAAAAGATCGGAAACCATAGGACAGGGGCAAAATGCAGATTGTGAAGAATCGAGACATTAAAAAGAAACCAGAAAGAATACCAAAACAAAAATAAGTCACCCACAATTAATAATAATAACAAAATTGGCAGACTCAAGTGTTTGGGACGTGTAGGCAGTGATCGCCTCTAATTAGACACCTGTCGAGCTACTAATTATCTTGTCCTTAAATTTTTTTAAATTGTTGGTTGTTGTAAGTTGAGCTTTTTTACAAGGTACATCTACTTTCTACGTTTATTTATGATCTACGATCTATTTACGTTTGTAAATTATTGCTATGAATTTTTTTTAACCTACTAATTTATGCCCATCCGCTGAAAAAACTAATTATTATTAATTTTAAGTTAAGGAATCTTTTTTGAAATTTTTTTCTGATCATAAATGAGTTTTCTTTTTGGTGCAGAAAATGGATATGAATATTTAAAATTTCACATTGGAGGACATAAGCAGGACAAGATGACAAGAAACGAACTGGAAGAACTAAGAACACTTGTTAGTCGTGTTTTGTGCGTGCCGTCGGAGTTTATTGTGGTGGCTGGCATTGAAGCAACGAACAGCATTCTCGTCACTTTTATGATACCTGAAGGATATTCTATCATTTTATTAGACCTTGGTGATAAAGACAAAAAGTATTTGGAATCAAAAGGAGTTGATGCTGTATTGTATAAAGAACACATTATAAATTGCAAAGGTAAATAAATCATTACATTATGCAAAAAAAAAAACACTCTAAGGAAACAATAATGACTAAAATGCTGTTCTGAAAAAACAATATATATTTTATATATTGACAATTACATCGCGCATACACGGTATATACGTATTACTAAGCACAATATCATACATTTACATCAAAGTATATTTAATGCAGATTTCTTATTACAGCTCTTTGTCACTTAAATTAATTCTATGTATTGGTAATTCGTACTAAGATTGTCTAATATCAGATACACGTCATTAACCAAACGTTTTAGGCACTAGGGTTCGACATAATGACTTTCATGCAATGAAACCGAAATAAATTTTGAAAATATTACTGTTTCTATGGTGACCCCAATGTAATTCAGAAATATGTAAAGTATAAATCTATGAAATATATGAATACACGTTTTTAATAAAAAAAATTTATTTATTATATTCATTTAACTAATAACTACAGGTCATGAATAATAACAAAAAAGACAAATAGCTGCCTCTTTGACTTTATGAATTGTTTTCCTTGATTGTTAATGTAAAATACATTGATGCATACAGAACTATGAATATGATTTTTTATCAGACATTATGTTTAGCGAGCAATATATTGTCAGTTTTTTATTTGACAAGGTACTAGTAGAAGACCCAGTCTGGTCAAGTGACAACACTTTTCTGTCGTCATTGGGATTAATAAGTACATACACGAACTTAAACAGCAAAATAAAAATCTATAGTGCGTAAGGATTTGTATCACATGGCAAAAACATTTTAACACATGGCCGAAACATGTATACTAATAAACATAGCTCATTTTAGCCATCGCAAAGACCTGACATCTCTTTCTTCTACACTTTTTCCACAAGGCCAAGATCACACAAAATAACTACCTGATGTATTATCGTACTCCTTTGAAGTTCAGTACACCTAATAAAGCACATCTTACAGGTAACTGCCACTAGTCATGCATGTTCAGTGATTCAAAATCAAAATAATCTTCACGTTTACATATAAATCTATTTAGTAGTGAAATTAATTTTACAGATATTGACATAACTGCAGCCGATGAATCGATATCAAAAGACAAAGAACTCAATATGCTTCTTGAACAAAACTCCAAACTACGTACTGATTTTGAGGGCCTGCAAATAATAACCTTAAAAAGAGAAAAGGAGCTACGTCTTGCTCATACAAAATATGAAGAATTAGTCCGTCAGTTTAATGAACAACGAATAGCCGTCACTGGTGCTCTTATACTGCAATATGTCGAGGCGGCATACCAACCGGAAAAAATGTCTCTTAGAAATCTGGCTCTACAAAATGCACTAAAATATTTCAATCATGCACTTAAAAAGGTAGAAGCTCTCGGCTATGATGCACCACTTATAGGATATCTTCTTGATGCGAACACAATTGTAAATAGATCCATTAAAGTCAACTATCAAGCATTTATTCAGTCTCAGCAACAACAAATGATTGGAAAACTTAGACAAGATATAACTGTTCTCAGTTATGAACGAAATAAACTTGCATATTGTTTACGAGTGGGCATTTGTAATCCTGTTCTGTCAGAAAATGAAGAGTTTTTCATGAAATGGCTTTCATTTTTACCCATTCGAATTGGATTACCAGGTTTACCCATTGGTATGTTAGTTTAGTTAGTTATGTTTTCAATACGTAATTAGTTTATATTTTTTGGCCAGCAAAATACTGTGGTGAAAAATATGTAAGTTCTATTGGATGTAGTACTATCTTATAAGTTTAGTATTCTTGTTATATATAGAACATGAACCAAGCCGAACTTAACAATTTTGCAAAAAATCAAGAATTTTTATTAATCTGAATTTATTTATAATAATAATTTTATTGTACACAGTTAGTAAAAATGAATCTTCCGTGATGACCTCAATCTCACAATCCTGTATTTATGTGCCTTTCTTAGAGTAGTGTGTGCGTAACACCAAATTTATACGAATAACGTATTCATCTGCACTAATTTCATTTTGTCATCATGCGTTTTTTTTTCAGGAAAGGTCGACATGAGATCTTTACATATCGAATCTGTTATAATGACGGAAATTTTTGCAATGATGGAGAGCTATTTGTCTGAAAAAGAAAAGGAAATACTGGTTCAAACTTACTTACCATCATCAAAAGATACAAAAGCATTTAAAGAATCCAAAATACCTTTGCTGGAGTACCTTTGGCAAAATGAGTGCAAGCTAAAGAGGCCAGATGAAGTAGATTTTCGTAAGGATATTTTAATATTTAATGTCTTATAATGCTTCTATTTTATTAACAGCAATGGCTGAGTTTATAAAATATCTGTATGTTGTAAATTATTAAGAAATATATCATATATCCTGTATGAAAGCAAAACATGTGTCATCGTTACGCAAATAATGGGTAAAGATGTCTATGATTATATGTCAATACCACATTATGACGTGTAATATAAACATATTCTCCATTGTATTTATTTAATGTATTGTAACTTACAAACTAAAGCACTTTTATAACGGTTTACTCGGCGAATTATTGAACTATATGAAAATAGTTTCAATATGGAAACTAACATGATTAAATTATTTTACATTAATTTGTAGACCTGTGGATGATCAATCTATTGATAGCTATTAAAAGGATGGACCTTGCAGACATCTGGGCTCAGAAGGCAAACAACATTCTGCAGAATCTCGGAACAAGCATGGGACAAAACGTTCCACAGCAGACGGGGACTACAAGTCAAGAACAAACTTCCAGCAAACCTGGGAGAGCGAGGAGAGCATCGGGTCAACACACGGAAGCAAAATCAACTACCGTATTAGCCGAAGAAATGAACGAAAGGCTAAAACGAATGGAAGAGAGATTGGAAAGAAATGTGAAATTGACAGAACAGGTTATTTTAGGTCCAATTGATCCGTACCGAAACGTGTACCCGTATGGGTATTCAAAACTAGGACAAGAAAGTCAATATGACTGGTCAAAAATATATCAAAGTCAGGTTTTTAACAAAAAATGAAAGTACTTTGTTTTTAGATATATAAATCCAAAGTAAATTTTGTATACAGTTTATATATTTGGCACATTAAATTCCACCACAACTAGAAGTTAAATACTTATATTTTACAAGTACTTTCATGTTTTCCCTGAAGACATGAAAGTACTTGTGAAATATAATTATGTAACTTTTAGTCGTTTTGAAATTTAGTGTGCCAATTATATATATAAATCTTGCCTTTGCTTCTTCCTTAGAAGTACCGTTATTGTTGCTATTGACTTAGTAATAATTGCAAGGTAGACACATAGTTGAACAAAATGTCTACAACAAAAAAAACAGCTTAACAGACATGTCATTTTACATTATAAAGTTTGTTATAAATATAAAGCATTAGTTTATCATAAATACCTTAACATTTAGTATAGGACATCATTTCTATGTCATTTTGATAAATTTATACATTGAGCTCATTAACTGTACTGTTTTACATTATATAATAAAGTACACAGTTTTGGAGTTATAACATTAGCAAAATCCGTTTGACATTTTCTTTAAACGGTCATAGTTTTGTTTATAATAATTGCAATTTTTTTCAGTAAGTTTTATATGCAAATGAATATTTGACTGTAAAGGTTATATTTACTGTTACTTAATCTCATGTTTCCAATTTATTATTTGTGTGTTGGCTTGATAACGTCCTGATTACACTTATGGCCGGACGTTTAACACGCATTCAATAAAAAGTTCATTCTTTTGAAAAGTTTGCACTTTTTGACATGATTCAGGCTTTAAGTGGCTGCAGGACATAATCCGCCATAGTGAAAATTTCCAAATAGATGTCAAATTTATGGTAATTTAATACTAATTTCTTTCATTAATAAAGATTAATTTCCATAAAATATCAAATATTAATAAAGTCTATACCTATATTATTATATTATTACCTCAAAAGGGGGGGGGGGCTTTTTACATGATATAAAACATATTCAACAAATGTGTTGGACAGAATTTTGGTAATCTTTTATTTTATTGCTTTTTTATTTTCTTCTCTATGGAATCTATTAGAAAATTTAAAAGTTCAGTACCCAACCCATCAAAAATAAGTCCTAAAAACCCCTATTTTGTATTTTGAATAATGATAATTGTATAAAAAATATATTTAAAGCAAATTTAAAGAAAATTAATTGACTAATTATTTTCAGTTAAAGCGTTCTGCATCTCGTTAATCTAATTTAAATAAAACATTAAAATAGACGTTTTGTTGACCTGTTTAAATTTATAACGACATTAAATATATTCACTATCAATCTCCAGTTCAGATGACGTAATCTGCATACGTAGGGGTCAGTGAAATGTGATCAAAGCATTCACACAGTTTGATTTAAACTTATGCACAATAACTTCATTGATAGAAATAAATGTTAAATACGATAGGGGTGCGTGATGTGTTTTATCACATTTGTTATTGGTTTAACACTCTTAAGCCTGCTCTAACTAAAGCTTCATAGAAAATACTTTTAAGTATTATTGTCTGTAAAAGTTGTATTGTAAAAAATTAAAGAACCTATATTTTTGCTTTCTGGTAATATGCCATAAAATATCAATATGGCAGTATTTTTAAGAAACTCGAAGATATCGCTATACAATGCGAAATCATGTAAACACCAACTGTTCTCCAGATGGAAAGGAGAACGTTCAAGATTAATATGTTATGACTTGTTTACGTCATTTATTTATATTGACATTCAATGACTAAGGCCATTCGTTGGTCAGTCGTTGTCTAAATTTTTGACAAGAAACACCGTCATTTGTATCGTTGCATAATCTTCTAGACTTGTATATTATTTTTTGTTTATGCTGTATCGTCATGTTTGTCGATCCGATACTTAATAAGCTTGCTGGTTGGTAGACTCCTTAGACTTTTATATATATATATATATATATATATATATATATATATATATATATATATATATATATATATATATATATACAAGTCTAGAAGATTATGCAACGATACAAATGACGGTGTTTCTTGTCATAAATTTAGACACAGACTGACCAACGAATGGCCTTAGTCATTGAGTGTCAATATAAATAAATAACGTAATAACGTATTGTTTACGTTATTTATTTATATTGACACTCAATGACTAAGGCCATTCGTTTGTCAGTCTGTGTCTAAATTTATGACAAGAAACACCGTCATTTGTATCGTTGCATAATCTTCTAGACTTGTATGTTATTATTTTTTGTTTATGCTGTATCGTCATGTTTGTCGATTCGATACTAAATAAGTGTACTGGTTAGCAGATTTCTTTTAGACTCTTTATATAATATTTTGAACTGCCTGTATTGTGTATTTACACGATCCCAGTGGACTTATATTATTCCATCCCCCAATGAAAAAAATATTATTCCATCTCCCAATGAAGAATATCTTAAACATTATTTAGAGTTAAACGCCACTGATGAGTCTTAAGTAGACGAAACGCGCGTCTGGCGTAATGAATTTGTCACCTTGATAATTTTGATTACATCTTGTTGGAATATTTGAGCAAAGCCAAGTAACAGCACGGCACGTCCCCGGTTAGCGGACTGAGAAGCAAACTATGAAAAAAGTTTTGGGTTCATTTAAAATGAGAAAATTCAAGATTAATATGTTATGATTGTTTACGTTATTTATTTATATTGACACTCAATGACTAAGGCCATTCGTTGGTCAGTCTGTGTCTAAATTTATGACAAGAAACACCGTCATTTGTATCGTTGCATAATCTTCTAGACTTGTATGTTATTATTTTTTGTTTATGCTGTATCGTCATGTTTGTCGATCCGATACTAAATAAGTGTACTGGTTAGCAGATTTTTTTTAGACTCTTTATATATATATATATATATATATATATATATATATATATATATATATATATATATATATATATATATATATATATATATATATATATATATATATATACGAAATATATTATTTTATATATTTCTCAAAAGCAGGTTCATTGTCGTCGCTACAAAATGCTAAAATTTCCACCCATACCAAGTACTCTGTTCCCTGTACCCCATTTCTTTTTTTAGTTATTGTTTGTTGATAATATAGCGAAATGTAGCGCATTGCACGTAAAACAAACAATTTAAAAAACAATTGCCATAGATGCACGTAACAACTAGCAACCCCAACATTATAATTGGGACATCATGAACTGATAGATACAATAAATATGTGTCAGACATCTTATTTAACAGAGTGCAGTTGTTATTTATATCGAAAAATTTACTTTATTTCTATATGACTTAAAACAATTAATTCAACAGCTAGGCCACCAGATTTTTTCTTCGGTTTACTTCGGTGTTGTCATGAAATTTTATTGATTCATACATTTATATAGCCATTTTTCCAACTTAACGATCGTAAATAACGACAACGTTGAGAAGTTTAAAGTTGTTCTATAACCTATTATTTAATACGGCTTGCCACAACGAGTCTGGCGTAAAAAGTTGTATAACCTTGGTAACTTTTATGACGTACATATAGTAGATTCATTTGTTGCATGTATGGTTCTGACATATCCTACTTTGTAATATACGCAAAAGAAAGCTACAACAAACAAAAACATGTTAAACTTACAAAACAGATTGACGAGTTTTGAACAGTTGTCTATCTTTCTGTAATACTTACATCCGCTGTGTAATGTATGTATAAAGTTTACTCCGGTGTGGTAAACTTGTGTTACCTTGGTAGCTTAGATGACATTTATTTGAAAGGAAATTTACCTAAAAGCCATATCAACAATAAAACTATAACTCGGAAAGATATTTAATAGTATACGTTTACAGTACGTTGGTACAAAAATAAGTAACTGTAAAAAAGTATAATAATTTCTAGAGTTTACACAAATTGCAACTTTTGTATCATTCTCTGACCACACGAAAGGTAACGATTGCATTTGGGTGTTTATAACTCTACGTTATGAGAATTGATATTTGATAGAGGTAGAAACACACAAGAAACATCCTTGATTAAATATAAAGCAATATTTAATGTAAGCTTTGTATGAACAGATAACAAATTAAGATATGTTGATCCATTATCTAAAAAGTGTACAAATCCATATAAAATATAACAAGGAAACATTAATATTAGCTAAACTCATGTATAAAAATATAGTAATGCCTTAACAGGGAATAAACACAGGGAGTGTGTATTGCCTATCATCTTAGATATAACTTAGTTTAACGCTTTATCTTGTAAAAAACATCATTTTTCTATAAAGACACAGGTATAAAAACTTTACTTAAGGTTAAATATTTTTGTTTACGACACATTTTTAATTCAAGAACATATGTTCTTGAATAAATAATGGAAACAAATGAAACACATAGCAAAGCACACAAATATAAAAAAATTAAATGAAATAACAAAAATAAGGGTATGTACAAGTGGCTTAATACATGCACAAATAAATATTTTTGGAAAGGGGTGGGGGCTTTACATCAGTTATAAGGACCAATGTTTTCTCTATTGTTACACACTGACAATGCAGACTACTCTATCAAACAAATATAAAAAACATCACTATCAAATCCAATACTTAAAATGTTTAAATAACCTAATATAGGTTACAATGAGTCCTTGAAGAGACAAAAAGAAGCTTAACATTCATATCGGGTACATTAAGTTTTGTTTAGCACATTTGTTTTCTGAATAAACAAATACAATATCCTGCTTTGCAGTTCGAAAACAAATTGGTATAAAGGGTATAGGAAGGACATACACATCTTTAAGGGGAGTATTTAAAAAATGATTTTGCATATTCCCTCCAGGAATATAATTTTGATTATACGATTTAAAATGTTTACTACGAGTTTTATCAAGCTGCAGACTGATATAAGCATTAAAAGGTATAATTATAAAAAGGCCAAGTTTTGATTTCAGCCAATATATTAGTGCATCATTTCGTCGCCATCTTCAACAGGATGTCTGATATCAACAGGTACAATACCGTATGTATCCTGTAAAGCCTTCCTAACTGTTGGTGTAAGGAATGCCGGCATGACGGGACCAAGTCTAATATTTTTCACGCCAAGGCTTAGTAAACTAAGCAATACAGCAACAGCCTTCTGCTCAAACCACGACAAAGACAGAGACAGCGGAAGGCTATTGATATCTGTATCAAGTGCAGCTGCAAGTGATTTGGCCACCATAACTGCACCATAACTATCATTGCACTGCCCAAGGTCAAGCAGGCGTGGAATTCCAGTGTCTCCTAGAGTTCCAAAGTCTATTCCATTTATTCTATATTTAGCACAACCCATGGTCAAAATGAGGGTTTCTGGTGGCAGCGATTTTGCAAGTGTTGTGAAGTAACTTCTTTTGTTTTCTGACCCATCACAACCACCAATAACAAAAAGTCTTTTCAAATTGCCCGAACTTACTGCTTCGAGAACCTAAAATTGATAAATGATAAACAGATGAAATATAAAGTAGAAACCACGGAATTTTTTCAGTTAGATGAATTATATAGCGCCTTGATACTATTTTGAAACCGGATTCCCGCTGTATACACCCGTTAAGTCCCGAAAGTAAGAGACCACGTTGATAGTTTCTTGTTCTTTTAGTTAGTTTTGATAGTAGCGAGTTTATGTTATATGTGTTAACTCAATATAATGCATTCTATAGGATTTTAATCGCTACACCTATTTTCCATTGTGAATATTTTTTGTGAAAATGGAACGCTGTACTAATTAACAACGAGCACATTTCTGAGAGAAAATCAAACAAATACACTTACCTATTTTCTAGCGATTACTGAGATGCTAACGTAAAATTATAGATTATTTCAGTTTGTTATGAAACGAGATGTATATTCATTGAAATGAAATAATACCGCTCTTCGATGAGATATGGAGAGTGAAATAAACCTTAAGCTAGAAGAGTGAGCTGAAATAATACCGCACATAAAGATGAAAGGAAAATACTGTAAAATTGTGGTAATTTAAACTATCACAAAAACTATTTAGATATGAATGTGGTGTATTATTTTTTATGTTATACTTGAAATCTAGTACTTTCGTTATCGTTTACTAGACAGAGTGAGGGAATGAAGATAAACTAAAGTTAAAGGTATGTTATAATGGATATCAAAACCTCAAAAGTACTGTCGTGACTGGTCGAGTGTGCGAATGACAGTCAAAGATATCTAATAATGGATATAAAACGTATTTTTTACCTTATCTGCATGTTGCAAAATGATCTCTCGTCCAAAGCTAACAGTGAAATTACTGTTGGTATACTTCTCTGTCATGTTTTTATCAAATCCTGGCAACGACTTTGCATGCTGAAAATTGTTATATAACAGTAATTAGTCACAGTGCAACATTATTTTGTTCTACTCATAACCCAATACAAACATGAAATGAAGTTTTCTGTAATCTTTTGTATAAATATAGTGGTCAGCATTAAACATCTGACCCACTCGCAACACAACAACGTCAAAGTGAAATACTTTTGCTTACGGTTTACTTAAATTTCAAAAAGGTTTAAAATTCTAGGGGTTTTCTGTTTAATTTTTATTATATAAGCTATACACTATCTTTATTATTTGGATTATAAATGTGGTGGCTTTAACGCCACTGATGAGACGAGATTTGTTTAAAAGAATATAATTCTCTGCTTTTTGAGTATGCAAATGTGTTTTGGCTTTCTACAAAACTATTTGCAAGGTGATTTTACGGGCATATGGAGTCTAGAATTTCATTAATAAATATATACGTGCTGACCAAATAATGTAAAAGTAAAGGGTTTGTACCATAAACATTTGCCTCCTGTTTTACAATACACGGGTACCAGATTTATGTTAAAATCACAAATCAAAATGTGTATAAACTTTGTTGATTTACCTACATTTATAAGTTGCTCCACGTCGGCTGTGTTGTGTAAGTCAATGTGTTTAACGCCATGTACACCTGTCTCGTTCAATGTATACAATCGATCTTTGTAAGATTTCAATGGCTCTATAACGCAGTTTGTTGTTATGACGACTGGACCCGGAAAACTGCCAAAATCAATCTTTTGACTCTGCCATGCACCTCCAAAATGACCAACCAGATTCTGTATAAATACAAAACATTTTAGTTTACCATTTGTACTACTTTATGCTTTATATAGTGATTATTCTAAACTCCAGTCTTTAAACTAATGTGACATTGATTGTTTTTTTCGCTTTTTATCTGATAACCTGATAAAAAAATATTAAAACAATTGTACACCATTTTTGCTTGTTAATCAGATGTAATTATGTTGAATACAAATATGTATAATGTGTATACGTACTTTAAATATCATATTTGCCTTACAGAAATGTACCTCTTACCTTAAATGCTCTTAATTTCGGATAGCTGTGAGCTGGCAACATTTCACCGTGTGTATAAACATTAATATTTGACTTTTCTGTCATTTTGAGTATTTGGTACAGATCCATCATATCGTGTCCAGATATAAGCAGGCACTAAAAACAATAGTTTAAAGCATTTTATGCTGTATAGATTGAATGCTTACACAAAATAGTGATGAATGTTTTGTAAGGAAGAATACAATACCAAAATGTGAAAATAAATCATAAATTTAAAAACAAAAAAAAACATCAAGTGGCAGTAAAAGCAGACAAATATATAAAAACACATACAATACAAACCCCATTAAAAATCTTCGGATCACTTGAGGGTTAACAGTTATAGCTACTTTTTTTAGTTTTCCTGTTTCAGTTAAACAGTCGTTAATTTAGTATGTATAGGGAGGACATAGATTTCGACACCGCGATCAAATCTATAGTCATAAGCGAATAATCAACCAATGCCAACGATGCCTATTTTAACGTTGTGAACATTTGTTTGGTCTATAGCCATCTTGAGCATGACCTTAACGGATTTACACGCAATCGCACGACATGGTTATAGGCTGGTTTTGATCTTGAGCCTGCTTTTAATCCCACTCAATGCATCAATGTCTTTTCTCTAAATTTTATATCCTTGGCATCTCTGACGACGTGTACTGGCATTACCAACCACCCCCTTGGTCAATAATTGGTGAAACAATAACTGAAACTATAGAATGGTAACTATTTCTACATTTCTTATTAAATGCTAATTAAATACACGTACGATCTTTAAACCCACGTCACATTGCAGCCTGTGATATTGTTTTATTGCGAGTAATATAAATCGACAACTTAATTTTACCTTTCCGACAACAGGAGCAGTATTAACCTGGGTTGGAGAAGGTATGCCTAGGTTCTTCCGATGTCCTTTGTCCAAAAGTTCCATTACACGCAGGTTAGTTTCACCAACTTTCAAAGAAAGTTTTAGATTTGCCATCAGGTCACTGCGTTGTTCTTCTTTACCGCATGTCAGGAAATCCAATGCCTTCAATGTGATCGTTATATTTAAGGCATACAGAGATTAAATTACCAGCTGACATTTTAAAAAATGTTTCGCCACCTCTCTACCCAGAATTTCTACTACGATAGCGAAGTAGATATAATATATTAAAAGGTTATAGGAGTAAACGTCTTAAAGGAATTTATGGATATATAAACAAGACTAATTCACTAAAAAAACATTTCGAAGAACTTTTATGATACATTTGTTAGTGACTTGGTCTTGTTTATACATTCATGAATACCTTTAAGATGTGTTTAAGTCTTATAATTATATTAAATTGCGAAACTACCTTTACTCGTAATTAACGTTCTTTTTTAATATATAACAGCATCTTGTTTTTGAAAGTTTTAAGGAGAGCGCCATTTATTGCCAAAATTTTTAAACATCTACCGGAAGTCACATGTCAATTACAATTCTTTCCTGGTAAGCAAATCACATAAGAATTATCTTAGCATCCATTGGTTGTTTGTTTGTGGCTGATCAAGAAAAACATATGCACAGTAAAAGAAAAATATAAACATTAGAAAGTTGCCATTTATGGTAAGGGAGAAAACGTATTTCATTTTATTATGACCTTATGACTATCTAAATAAAATCATAAAACAAAAATCATATACATGTACCTATTATTGTATTGTTAAGCGTTCAGTTGTATTAAAGTAGATGGTTTGCAATACACACAGAGGGCGATGTACTGCATTTATATACTGTTAATTTGTAAAGAAAGTTTATGAACTTACGTATGTTTTGCCACCATAGTATTATCTGTAAATATATCTCTATTAAAGTACATGAACCGAAATTTATAGCAGATTGATAATTTATTTCAGTTAGGAGAATCCTATTAACATTTTAAATGTTAATTGGTATAATTGGTATAGATGTAAAAATAGCAGATGAACTACAAATGAATCGATATAGATCGCTGAACGTGGAAGCACATTACCTCATATATAAATTTAGAAACACCTTGATCGTTTTCCCCCAAGGCAGAAGCGTGACAGGCATAAGCCGACAATCCCTTTATACCATAAATTGTCATGTATCTAACACCATTAACGTCAGCCCCATAAATTGACTGATTTTCTAACACACCGACTTTTCTTCCTGAAATATAATTATCATCATGAATACAGTTTATGGGACAATCAATATCTAATTGGATGGTTTCAAAAAGGTTATTCATATAAGACAAAGTGCGTAGACGTCTTTATTCTATATGAAATTTGTATGCTAAATGTCTTTTTCAAAATCGTGGTAATGAAGTAGTCTTAAAAGAGTTTTTATTAAGTCGTTGCTGTCGAGACCAGAAACATGAACACGTTTTATACTGACCAAAGAAAACCATAAACAGATTGTATAGAAGAACCTAGATTTCCGTATTTAAAATACATATTAGCTGTCATTGTTTTTGTCGGTTAAAAACTTGTTAAATTAAAAGTTTTCCATATTACCTGAGTTATTGGTCCGATATTAGCCTCATTAGACTACAGAGAAGCGAATTTAAATATGCCTATTCGAGGACCAATAATAGCCAAAATGCAAAAACGCAATTATAATTGTATTGACTAACCAATTAAATATGTGATATTGACTAGTCCAATATGAATCCAAAACTAGGACAATACGGCATATTGGACTACTTTAGTGTAAGGTAATGGGCGAACAACACATATGGGCGGACTGTGGGATTTTGTAATAGGCTGCCAATACAACATATTGACATACTTTTTTGTACTGCATTGGCACTTCAACTTGATTCATAATATCAAGACTAACTGTTGGTTAATAGAAGCCCGTAAAGTGAAATATTCTATACCAACTGTTAAAGTTTAATATTAACTATAAAATTGTCACCGCTTCCCTTTTTAATAAAATTGTGTTATTGTGCATTCACTTTTGAAGACAATATGTGTACAGTGAATTAAAATAGCTTTAATGTTGACCTTTTCTTTGAACCCTCTGCTGACCAATAAACATAAGCATAGAAAAGGATTGTCAATCAAGTTAAATTGTTAAAATAAAATTTTTTTAATCAAACGCAAGCAAAACAGAATTACTTGCATCTACCGTCATTACATTTAAGCGTTATTTTTTCATTTATAACTTAAGTATTTAATGTTAGATGACACGAACATTGTTATAAACAATGTATTATTAAATAAAATTATCCCTCAGTTTTCAGTCCATTTCGGCCAATTTCAATTAAGTTAGGGAATTTGCACTAGCATATTTTAGAAACAATACAAGACTTCATATATCTGCCATAAGTTTTTTTTTACTTATAATTCATGTGTTTTGTCAGATAATAGTAAGATATCTGCACATGCAGGTGATCCATCGTTGATAGAGCCAATTTGGAATCCAAGCCTTATTTCCTGGTAACAGTTTATCAGCGTGTTGATGAACATATCAATAATGAATTAAAAAGAATCCGTCCTTGTTATTCTAAGAAAGGAATACATACTCAATCCTCCCATTTAAGTCTTGACTTACGATTTTGATACCATTCATAAATAATCAACCAATCTTTTCCGATTACTGCAGCCTCAAATATCATGTGTACAAGAGACTCATGCCAAACAACATCTTGCATATAACTTCTTGCAATTATTCTTGGATTCACAGATTGCTGCTTGTTTTTAGTAAATTCAATCAATGGAATAATCCTTGCAAGGTACAGAGCTAATACTTTACCAATGATAATACCCAAAGTAATCCTTCGACCGGAAGTTGGGTCAGCCAGTGGTTTATATCCCAACGTAATTCTTCGATCGGAATTTGGGCCAAGCAGTGGTTTATATGTTTCTTGTAAATTGTAGTAATAGTTCCAGATTTGAAAGCATTTGGTATTTCACATTCAGACCACATCCACTAAAATATATTTTAGAGAATTATGACAATTTGCTCACCTCCATAAATCAGATGTTCGCTCGTTAGTAACTGCTTATCGGGTGCCTTACCAGAATTAAGGTTTTAAATGATCTTCATAATTTCTTCTTCAGTAGTTAATTCTTCATTTAATTCAATTGTCCCTTTAGCAAAGATCTAATGTATAGCATTTACATCGATTTCTATACTGTGCTTGTTATCAATGGGAAAGTTTTGCTTTGCTAATGTTCTCAAAATATTTTGCTCAGCCATCTCGAATGTCATAGGAGGATTCCAGAGTAACATCAGAAAAATTAGTTTGAAAGTTTTCTAGATTTTCCATTCCTTTGGATGTTTATCGGTTTATGAAACAGTTTCTGATCCGCGGAATATGCATTCATAATCTCAGTGTACAGTTTTTTTATTTACTTTTCTTTTCCGGGTCCAGTATTTCAAAGTATTTTCCGGGTCCAGTAATTCCTTTTTTCTTGCTATGGTTCTATATAACAGATGCTTGTTTGCGCAGTTTTACAAGAGATGTTGTAAATTTGATCGTTTATTGAACCATAGTCAAAATCGATATTCTTATGTTTTTCATACACCAGCCTTTGGTACTGACTAATGTCACACTTTTTCCAGTTGATTTTTTTTATATATTCAAACTTTCATTCATAACATTTTCTCTAATATTAGAAGCAGCAAGAAAGTGAACCGAAACATTTCCTGTTGTCGGCACATGTGTCGATAAATAAGACCTTGTTTGAATATAGATTACACATAAGCAATAAGATCACTAGAAAATAGTGACGTATCTTTTTCATTATGATGATAAATAGTACTTTTTGGGTAATTCATGGCTTATTGCTTTTTATGAACAAATTGTCCCTTGCCGTTTCACGCTTTCTACATAGTAATGCATTCATATCTTCATGTATGAAAGTCACAAAATTGTTGTAAAATCAGCAATATTTCATCATTGCATTGCTTATATTTCAAGCCATTGTTGCCGGTGCTTGGCATGTACACAGAAATAAGGCAGATAAAGGCTGATTTACTATTTAATGTAATGACACAGATACGCTCGCTACCATCTAGTTTAATGTCAACGAACTTGTCTATTTCCTTCTTCAATAAAAATCAATACATGTATCTACCCAACCGCAACCCCTCTACTTAACTTTGACTTCATCCTATGGATAAGATATAGATAATGACCAACTTTAAAACAGTTATGGAGGAATCGTATTTCTTCGTAACAAAATGAAGCGATATTTTCGTTTTTTTTAATGAACACGTCTAACATAGTATGTTTAGAAAATGACTGAGGTCCTTTTTCTCACGTGTTTGTGTTTTTTTAGGGATTTCGAAATAGGGGGAAATGGGGGATATGATATTATTTTAAACTTAATTCCCTTCTACTTTGAGATGTGTTTCTGTCTTTTTAATAAAGAAAACAGTATTCAAAATTTGCAAAGTTGTTTGTTATGGAGGAATATTTGATACTTATATTTCTTAATCCACAATATAAAATGAATACTTTTTATTCGAATGCAGGAAACCCGGCAGTCATTTTATCACTGCAATGATATATGAAGAAAAAATTACTTTTTAAAGCTTTGATTGTTTTGCAAACGTAGCTAGTGTAACAGAGGAATCCTATATTTGCGGACATTTTGAAAATTGTATATATTCATTTTTTTTAAGTAAAGTAGTTCATAATTATTTTATGAATTTGATTCAAGTTTATTTTTAAATGTCATCAGATCAAACAACAATAAAGATTTTATTATCAATATATTCAATTTGCGTGTACACTTAATTTGAGCAGTTACTGAATAGTTTTCAGTCGTGCAAGACACAAACTGCAAACTTAAATGATATTGGCCGTTTTATCCTATACTTAAATCGAAATTGTTTAAAAAATCCATATCTTGCCCTTTAGGGCGGATTGATAATAAATAGGATGTATACATATGTCCTGGAGGGGTTGCGATACAGAATCCGTACGACACTCATTTTCTATATTATATAACCTTTACCAGTATCATATATGCTAAAGTATCTACATCTTTATTAATATATGATAAAAGAAAAATACTCTTGTTTACTCGAAGTTCGTCCTTGCTGATATAATGAAGTCCATTAATAACCTGATCATATTTTACATATTTCAAAATCCCATTTCACATTTGTCTGCGTGACTTTTAACAGGTATTATAAAGCATATCCTTCTCGTTGTGTCTTTTGTTTCTACGTAAATAATAGATATTGATTTATAATGTGAATGCGTGCAGCGAAAACTTAAGATTACTTTGTTTCGTAGAAGCCAGTTTGACATAGTTTATCGATTATACAACACAACCATACCCGGGTAATATGATGTAACAGATTTAGCCATACCTAAATGTTTCCAAAGGACAACCACCCCCCCCCCCCCCCGGAGACGGAAATGACTATTTATAAAGCTAATTATCATTAACTAGACAAGTGATTTGCCTTCTTTGACGTGCTTTCCATTTTACATAAAATACTGTCAATTCACCCCTGTTATAATATACCGTTGAAACAAAGAAACGCAAATGCAAAATATGTATTTAATCATTGATTTACAGGTAAGTTTTCAACTTTTAGGTTCTGTTCAGTTGATTTCTCTGTGCAATATGAGCACGGTGACTCTCTAAAAGTGCACATAATTTTTTGCTTATGTTTTCACATGAACGCTGTGGTTAATTCAACCACTACGTTCTAGTATATTAAAGGCCGAGTTTTGAAGATTGAATTCATCATAACGTTAAAATACTTCCATGACAAGTTTGGACCCTGCTACTCGAAATATCGTCATCGGATGTCTCTACGCAAGCGTATCCTAAAGTGAGATTGCACGAACTGAAAACGTAACACAGAGCGCAATTTCTCGGCTGTGAACAGATTGCAGCAGACTGAATCTACCAATGACAGCGACCTCACATAAAGACTCCTTGTCAAGATCGCTACATCCGGGTATTTCCTCTAAAGGTTTCAAATGTTGCCGCTCCAGTCCGCAACTGACTTCAACAATATTGTATTAGACCCAGAAGGCCGTATTTTGGAGCAGTTTTGGAACCTTTACATCGACGAGAGAAAGTCCGATGGTCCATAGTTTTAGGGGCTGAACATTCCGGAACTGGCGGGGAATCTAGTTGAGCGATGAATCACGTTTTCTGCCAAAGAAACAGGAGGGGGGAATCTCCGTATACCAGCACTGGAATTAAAATTTCTCCTAATCATGTGTCCAGAAAGTGGATAATGTCATTGGATGGGTAGGAGGTAGCGCCATGATGTGGGCGCCGATCTCTTATGACCGTTCCAACAAGCCACACACATCGCACTTGACAAAGGACTATCTTGAGCAGAACAACATTAATGTGTTACAATAGACTAAAAAACACCGGACTTTAATTCGCGACTGAATACTTCCGGGTCCAGCTAGATAAACGTGTGCGCCAGCGTCAACCTCCGCCTCAGACCCGTGATCAACTCCGTGAAATGTTGCAACAGGAATGGCGAACAATTGCACGTAATAACATAAGACCATTTACTGTCTCTATGCCAGTGAGATGCACAACAGTATTGACAGTTCGAGGTGGTCATACACGTTAAACCCATTTAACTCATTTAAGTGAATATCTATATTTGTTATTGTAAAATCCAATAATACATCTATTAAAATCTTAAAAAATCTATTATGCCTTTCTTTTTGGGTATATGTAGCTAGATCGCAAAAGTGCCCATGCAGTTATAGGTACTACTATTCTTAAAAATCTGAAGTTTAAGAATTCTTTCGATTCGAAACGTTAATTCAGTATTGTTTTAGGCAATAAGTAACCGTTAACTGTTTTCTGGCAGTTATTACTTAGGTATTAGGTATTTAGGCAATAGAACTACATTTAATTTCGTCGAATAGAATAATGGTAGAATACTGATACCTTCTTCTTCCAAATACGATAAGTCGTACGATCTAGGAGTCCAACTGGCAGGTCCGTCCTTCAGCTCTGCGTCCATCGGTTTTCCCAGTTTCGCATTGACGCCTTGTAATATTTTTTTCAAAGCATCACGGTGGTTCACTGCAGTTCTGATATATTCCGGAAATCTGTCCTGGTCGAAATTGACGTTCGTAAGTGTACTGAGGACATACAAGTAAACAAGTATCATCATATGGGTTGTCAAATTACAAAACGGACAAGGAATAAAAGGTGCATTGTGTAGGTCGACCGTCCGCAAAAATGAACTAAACCAAAAAAGTCTACTGATAGTGGACGAAACAAAAAAACATACATAGCGACTATTGCTAGCTGATTCTAATTAAACATACTAATAGGTCATGCCATATTATTTTTTTTATTTTATCATGTAACATTATTTAATAGTATTTTGACTTATTGCGATTTGATAAAATTGTTCGGTTGAACGGCTCTGAATCATTGCACCCGCTACATGAAATCCTTGATCCGCCCCATGACGTATGGTGATTTGGAACATATGTACGTTGACATGTAATTTAATTTTTATTTTAAATTTAGCTGTCGGTTTTAATGCATGAACGGCCATGTGAAAATAAGTTTATCCAATGCACTTCACAGTAAAATATATTAATATCGATTTTGCTTACATCATGCGGTTTTAACAAGGAAGGCGTTGCATCATAGCGTATCCACGAATAATTTAAATTTAATTATGTAATTCTATACGTTTTATAAAATGTTAGCTTTTTGATTTTATACGTATGGGTATTTTGTATTTTCAAGTACTCGGATTTATGTCCTGGTGGTCTTATTAAAAGTATGTCTGTGTAAACTGGTATGTTATCGGCAATGATTTTTATGATGTTGTCATTAAATTGTCATCATATGATACGTCAAGTCGCCAGATATTAAACAGAGAGCCAACATCAACGTATATATATGTCCTTCAATAGAGATTTTGAAAAGCTGTTTGTTACACCTTGATATTTCTGTTAAAATTTAGATTGTCTGAATTGTGTTTTAACGCCACTTTCAGCAATTTTTCAGCTATTTCATGGCGTCCACGGAAACCTATTCAAATTGATGTTTTAAGTCGCAATCGAACCAATTTTGCTTTTCTGTACGATTTTAACTTATGTTTTAAGCGATGTCCATATGCATACTTAATTCCAACCCCTGTCTTACTATTGCTATAGATTTAATACTTAAACAATAAGATAAATTAGAATGCTGACCTAAACATAGCTTTCTGGATGAAATCATCACAATCTGTTGGGACGGACAGCCCAGATTTTATTACTCTGTTGGCATACATGGACAGTCCCTGAAGAGCATACACTAAAAGATCCTGCAATGCCGATACCTGGGGAGATTTACCACACACACCTACAGTTACACAACCTTTACGGCTCTTAGTCTGTTCACACTGGTAACAAAACATGTCTGCAAATATAAAATATACCAGTCAACTTAGTCTGAACATATATTTATTTCTTGTCCGGTATTGATATGTTTAAGATGTTGTCAGATCATAATACGCGTGACGTGTTTGGAAAGTGCCACGCCCTATGCACAGTAAACACCGCTTTTTTAGATTTCGAAAAAAGAGTAGGCTCATTGTAGCCGCTAAAAAAAACAAAATTTTGCGTCTCTACCTAATACTCAATACTTTCCAGTGGCAGTCTAAACTGTCTTCCTTATTTCTC
This sequence comes from Limnoperna fortunei, assembly GCA_944474755.1. NCBI lineage: Eukaryota > Metazoa > Mollusca > Bivalvia > Mytilida > Modiolidae > Limnoperna > Limnoperna fortunei. Next base: position 60,152,026 of record OX104121.1, on the reverse strand, counting down.
ATTCCAGCCCTTTTTTTCGTTGATTTATAGTGTGTTAACTTGTTTTTCTCGTCCTGAATATAGCTAAAATACTGCTCGCTGGATATAAAGCAAACAAACAATCAATCAATCAATAGTATGATTTCTTTAATGAGCTCTGTTTAATAGGACGATAAAATGCTTTTTACAATCATTACTAAATGCTGTACTAAACTTTAGAATAAAAAAGGCGAGAGAATGTAAAAGTAATATTCTGTCTTTTTTTCTATCATGAATAACCAACGTGAGAATGAAAGACAAGATACTGCAAATATATCTGACATACAATTGCTGAACAATACTGAAGTAGTTAAGTATATAATAGTTTGTAAGTTATAATCCCGGATGATTTCAATGCCTATACTAATACTCAAACCCGATTGTGTATCATAATGATTAGTGTTCATCAGCAGAGATAGTCATTGTGAGTGTCTTATAGAATTGTAAACCAAGAAACAACCTTGACATATTCAACGATAGTGACTTCAGTACTACTATGAAAACATTGGTTTAATATGACAATGTTTTATCATGCACTTAATATCAATTGTGTTTCTGATAGAATTATACATAGGAACAACATTTACATAAAACTTGTGAAATATATTTTTAATTTATGTAAAGAAACATGCCATATAACTTTAAAGGGCACAACCATAGCTGGTCTTCTAGGTTAACTCATTAGCATCAATATAATGCCATCTGTGTTGTCTGTTTGCTTCTGTTCATTCTGTTCGTGGTGGGTTACTTTGTGAACATTATCTTGCTTCTATATCTATCATTGTATTAGTTTATAATTATATAGCATATCGTTAACAAAATGGTTACCATGTCAGGCAACAACAAAGAGGACTGTCAAAAAAGACAATCCCCAAAATCAGTCCAAGAAACCAGGATACACCAGGTTTTATGGCATGTCAAACCTCCGCTCCATCACTTTAGTCATACACCACTCGTCAGTAAAAGGTGTATGCTATGGTCGCCGCAGTATACAAGACTACATTTGAACAGATTCCAACTTGTATGTTTTAAGACTCATTCGGGAATAGAGTCTCTTGATTCTAGTGTCTAAAATGCATTAAAGTCAGCTAAACTAATTAAAAGACCGATTGCAGCAAAAGCTACATAGAAGAGAACCATTAGAAGTCCGTGGTCCACATAGTCCTATCAGTTACTGCTACCACAGTGAAACAAAATATACATTTAGTAAACAAATATTCCATTAATGCAAAACATAGGCTCAGATTCTTTTTCTATAAAAAACCAAATTAAAACATCGCTGTAAATATAATAACAGCTACACTCAATTCCAATCATATATAATTCTTCGAAAGAAAAATTAATACATCGGTAACAACTAAAAGAGCTGAATGAAAGTGTTTATGGTTACCATTAGATATCCATTCATATTCGGGTACAAGTTAGAACATGGACATGATTAATAAAATGTTGAAAAGTTCGTTTTTGCATTACTAAAACTTAATCACATAAATTTAAACTTTCTTATAAAACGGGAAACTCCCTAGTCACGTCCCTAGTAATGGCATAAAAGTTAAACGAGCGTCAACAGGTTGGAATATAGAACATGGATTGTCTGCTTTCATTTTATACAACATATGACCACAGGAACCTGTTAATAGACTCATTAATGATTGTCTTGTGTTAAAATATTGCTAAGACAGACATTTTTTTTATCCTGACAGGAACCTGTAAATCAAGTTATACAGTTTTTTTAATAACATTTATTCTAGAATTCCTAGATTTGTTTCCAAATAATAAATCTCGTCATCTGCAGAGAACGAAACCACTGGTTTTTTTATATACAGTTGACAAAATGGAGGGGGATTAACTGTGATTGACCTGTATAGTGTTCTAAACATGAATAAAACCACTTCCGTCTTATAAACAAATAAAAACAATTGACAAATGACAGGGAAATGAGATGTGATTGACTTCTAAATAATATATATTAACCATAAAACGTCACACCATAATTTACGTTTTCAACCGCTAAAATCTAGTATTAAATACAATTATTTTATTTTTAAAATATTTTTACCTCGAATGCATTTTATAAATCATCCGCATTTTAATAAACAATTAATACTTGTATACACACCAGGTTTGGCAAACTCAGTCGTAGCCGTAGTAGATGCCGTTCCATATCTCCGGGATGTGTTGTCACATCTTGTTTTCTGATCTACTCTTTTGCACGATGTAAGAGTACGAATCCATAACTTATTTCCATACGACAACAGTCCTTTTCTAAGGATAACGTTCATTTTTTAAAACACGTTGGTTTACTCAAATTCCAAAATGACACTGAATTTATAGATCGATACACACACTAAAAAAATAATGACATAATTATGGAGGTAAGTTCACTCAATGATCAACCTTAACACGATCAATTGCACGTATATAATGTTAACCGAGATAAAAAGGTGTTTTGATTAAATGTAAACATGACCTTGGCCTCATGCATCATTTGGTTGGAAAATAATAATGTACTATCCCGGATGGACGATAAACACATTAAAAAAACCTCTTTTTGCGCAATGCACATCTATAAATGACTGGTTCAACTGTAATGTCATGTAAAGCAAACGTTCAATTTAAGTGTTTTACGATTTTAAAGTATAAAGTTATTTGCGAACATTATGATGTTTATCTTGTATTTTAATATGTTTAATACTATGCATGAACACTGATGGCAGTAATTTTTTCAATGTCTACAATTTGTCAGGGGGGGGGGGGGGTTGGGGTAACTAAGGATACTTTTAGGTACAAGTCTGCGGACGGAGATTTGAATGAATGAATGAATGAATGAATGATTTTATTGCAGAAAGCACATACATGCTATAGCAAACAATAATAAATACACAGTGACAAACAACGGATTACAGAGAACAAGTATAAACTAACTAGTTAATATACGTTGAGACCTAAGTTTCCATGCTGAATTTATAAACATACATACTTTAGTTGTGAGTTTTCTGTCTGAACATATTAACAAATTATATAGTTTCTGGCGATTTGGCCACGAACAATAGTATATTGGTAAATAAAGTTTCCTTAGAGATCTGTAAGTTGGACATACTAAACGGACGGAGATTTGAAAACCCACCACATTCATATATTTTGGACGTTATAAAACGGGACCTAATCATATATTGAATTATTAAATCAGACCTATTCATATATTTTATTTATTACAGCACATCCCCATTGGCAAAATAGTGATGTTAATGGAACACTTTGTTTGTAAAATCACTGTGCTTTACATAGGCTTGGAATGCTTAAGATGAGAATTGAGGCATGGATATTTATACAATAGTTGCTTATATAGAGGACATTGTCATGATATCTTGACTGCACAAGGGAGAATGGTATTGCCTGAAACATTGATAATGCCCGAACCAAAGGCAAGGGCATTATCAATGTTAAAGGAAATACCACTGTCCCGAGTGCTGTCAAGTAACATGACAATGCCAGCTATATAAGCAACTATTATATTTATTTTATTGAAAAATTGAGAAACCATGTGTTTAAGACTGTATTATGTATATGTAGCTGCTTGCTGTATGATTTGAATGTTTGCCCTCATGATTTATCATTGTTTGGCCTTTTTTGGCTATACACACTTAGTTTTCTAAACTTTATGACATTTTGCCCTCATTTGGGTTGTACATGTACATATTTTTTTTGTAAATTTAAAATAAACAGTTTTATGTTGCTTGTTACTGGAGAGCGCATTACCACGAGGTGATATCACGGCGTGATAATGCCCTCGTGTCAAATTACTGCAAATTAATTAATACCAGCTGACGTTGTTTTATCCAATTGAAACAGACATAATTTTATTGATATGAAATAAATTTAGATAATTTACAACTACCCAATGATATATTTTTCAATGTAAAAAGCTACCTATTCATATATTTTGGAGAGGTAAAAAAGTGACCTATTCGGGCCGCACATCCGTATTACCCAATATATACCAAGTTACCCCCCCCCCCCCCGTGCAATTTGTCTTCTGTTTAAACCAATCTTTTATGGATGTTAGACTTGCCATATGTCACTTTAATTTTTGTTTGCTATTAGAGATGAAGGTAATAACAAAATACTTAGCTAACTTTCACATAAAAATGCAATACACAAATCAAAGTCTGAGAAACCGCCAAACTCTAGAACCCAAAAAAGCAATACACAAATCAAAGTCTGAGAAACCGCCAAACTCTTGAACCCAAAAAAGCAATGCACAAATCAAAGTCTGAGAAACCGCCAAACTCTAGAACCCCAAAAAACAATACACAAATCAAAGTCTGAGAAACCGCCAAACTCTAGAACCCAAAAAAGCAATACACAAATCAAAGTCTGAGAAACCGCCAAACTCTAGAACCCAAAAAAGCAATACACAAATCAAAGTCTGAGAAACCGCCAAACTCTAGAACCCAAAAAAAGCAATACACAAATCAAAGTCTGAGAAACCGCCAAACTCTAGAATCCAAAAAAGCAATACACAAATCAAAGTCTGAGAAACCGCCAAACTCTAGAACCCAAAAAAAGCAATACACAAATCAAAGTCTGAGAAACCGCCAAACTCTAGAACCCAAAAAAGCAATACACAAATCAAAGTCTGAGAAACCGCCAAACTCTAGAACCCAAAAAAGCAATACACAAATCAAAGTCTGAGAAACCGCCAAACTCTAGAACCCAAAAAAGCAATACACAAATCAAAGTCTGAGAAACCGCCAAACTCTAGAACCCAAAAAAACAATACACAAATCAAAGTCTGAGAAACCGCCAAACTCTAGAACCCAAAAAAGCAATACACAAATCAAAGTCTGAGAAACCGCCAAACTCTAGAACCCAAAAAAGCAATACACAAATCAAAGTCTGAGAAACCGCCAAACTCTAGAACCCCAAAAAAGCAATACACAAATCAAAGTCTGAGAAACCGCCAAACTCTAGAACCCAAAAAACAATACACAAATCAAAGTCTGAGAAACCGCCAAACTCTAGAACCCAAAAAAGCAATACACAAATCAAAGTCTGAGAAACCGCCAAACTCTAGAACCCCAAAAACAATACACAAATCAAAGTCTGAGAAACCGCCAAACTCTAGAACCCAAAAAAACAATACACAAATCAAAGTCTGAGAAACTGCCAAACTCTTGAACCCAAAAAGCAATACACAAATCAAAGTCTGAGAAACCGCCAAACTCTAGAACCCAAAAAAGCAATACACAAATCAAAGTCTGAGAAACCGCCAAACTCTAGAACCCAAAAAAACAATACACAAATCAAAGTCTGAGAAACCGCCAAACTCTAGAACCCAAAAAAACAATACACAAATCAAAGTCTGAGAAACCGCCAAACTCTAGAACCCAAAAAAACAATACACAAATCAAAGTCTGAGAAACCGCCAAACTCTAGAACCCCAAAAAACAATACACAAATCAAAGTCTGAGAAACCGCCAAACTCTAGAACCCAAAAAAGCAATACACAAATCAAAGTCTGAGAAACCGCCAAACTCTAGAACCCAAAAAAACAATACACAAATCAAAGTCTGAGAAACCGCCAAACTCTAGAACCCAAAAAAAGCAATACACAAATCAAAGTCTGAGAAACCGCCAAACTCTAGAATCCAAAAAAAGCAATACACAAATCAAAGTCTGAGAAACCGCCAAACTCTAGAACCCAAAAAAGCAATACACAAATCAAAGTCTGAGAAACCGCCAAACTCTAGAACCCAAAAAAGCAATACACAAATCAAAGTCTGAGAAACCGCCAAACTCTAGAACCCAAAAAAGCAATACACAAATCAAAGTCTGAGAAACCGCCAAACTCTAGAACCCAAAAAAACAATACACAAATCAAAGTCTGAGAAACCGCCAAACTCTAGAACCCAAAAAAGCAATACACAAATCAAAGTCTGAGAAACCGCCAAACTCTAGAACCCAAAAAAGCAATACACAAATCAAAGTCTGAGAAACCGCCAAACTCTAGAACCCAAAAAAACAATACACAAATCAAAGTCTGAGAAACCGCCAAACTCTAGAACCCCAAAAAGCAATACACAAATCAAAGTCTGAGAAACCGCCAAACTCTAGAATCCAAAAAAGCAATACACAAATCAAAGTCTGAGAAACCGCCAAACTCTAGAACCCAAAAAAACAATACACAAATCAAAGTCTGAGAAACGGCCAAACTCTAGAACCCAAAAAAGCAATACACAAATCAAAGTCTGAGAAACCGCCAAACTCTAGAACCCAAAAAAACAATACACAAATCAAAGTCTGAGAAACCGCCAAACTCTAGAACCCAAAAAAGCAATACACAAATCAAAGTCTGAGAAACCGCCAAACTCTAGAACCCAAAAAAACAATACACAAATCAAAGTCTGAGAAACCGCCAAACTCTAGAACCCCAAAAAACAATACACAAATCAAAGTCTGAGAAACCGCCAAACTCTAGAACCCAAAAAAAGCAATACACAAATCAAAGTCTGAGAAACCGCCAAACTCTAGAACCCAGAAAAGCAATACACAAATCAAAGTCTGAGAAACCGCCAAACTCTAGAACCCAAAAAAGCAATACACAAATCAAAGTCTGAGAAACCGCCAAACTCTAGATCCAACAACCAAAAAATATAGTTACATCTTTAATATCATATCTTAACTATCCACTTGTATACTCACGATACAATATAGTTTGACGTTTTTTTCTTCTTGTCCGATCCACGGAGGGGGGGGGACACTAAGGATACTTTTAGGTACAGGTCTGCGGACGGAGATTTAAAAACCCATCCTATTCATATATTTTGGACGTTATAAAACGGGACCTTATCATATATTGAATGATTAAATCAGCACATCCCCATTGGCAAAGTAGTCCACTCACTACCAAAATGATCAAGTGATGTTAATGGAACACTTTGTTTGTAAAATGACTGTGCTTTACATAGGCTTAGCATGCTTAAGATGAGAATTGAGGCATGGATATATTTAGATAATTTACAACTACCCAATGATATATTTTTCCAATGAAAAAAGCTAACTATTCATATATTTTGGAGAGGTAAAAAAGTGACCTATTCGGGCCGCACATCCGTATTACCCAATATATACCAAGTTACCCCCCCCCCCGTGGTCCCATCACCGCCCTCACTACTTTTGTCAGTTTCCTTACTCAGTCGGTAAATTTGGAATTGTGGAATAGGATGTATCTATATCAACATGTCACTTATTACAAGTTAACAACATAACGTTTGTTGATGTTTGATCTTTGGAAAAGAATTTGAATGGAATTGTGTAATAAATAGTATAATTAATTCCTTCTAAAATAAAATAAATTTAAATAATATCAAAAGCAATACTATTGGCTTGTAGAAAGCTAAGAAATATCACACTGAAACACATAAATATAGAAGGAATTGAAATGTAGTACCACTACAAAAAAATTATATACTGACACGAAGACTACATGATGACGTGCACTCGTTACATTTTATATGCAAAGAATAATTGACACTGGTAACTATATGAACATATTATCTGTTTTCTGTATATCGATATCACTCACTCACAGAACGCTATAGTTTTGCTTACGACTGACATTTGATCCTGTCTCTTAGGGAAAACTAGATAATGTATATTTTAAAAAATTTGAAAAAATTTGCATCAATTCAATGAACTCGATTCAAATAAATATAAAGAGGATCAATTTTGCTGTTGAGCATATAATTATAAGATACTTCACTTGTAAATATCGGGACTGAGCCTTCACACATTTTTTTATTGAATACCAACAGCATTGAGTCAATATTTATTATAATCTTAGTTATAAAAGGAAATAAAAGATTGAACGAATATGCAATATTATTATAGAAATTATTATATTTTACAATTTAGTTTAATAACAATTAATTTTATGGTTACTGTGAAACAGGTTATGCCTTATGTATTTAATTAATTTCCAATTTATAATTTGTTATTTAATGTGCGTTAATTATTTCTTAAAATTAAAAGGAGATCACTGTATGTTAGTTCGAGATGTTTACTGTGAAATATTAGTTTACTTCTGTATTTATGTCAACTCATTCCTGCACTGTGCAACGTTCATTTAACCTGAACTTTGTTACAGAGGTTGACAAGATGTTTAAAAGTTTCTATGAAAACGAAAAATAAGAAGCAAATTCTGGTTGAAGAATTCATTATCAAGACATACACAATGTAGAAAGCCAAAATACTTTCGATTCCTAGAACAACATGGTACCCAAATTCTTAAGTAAAAAAAAATACATATATCAGAGGGTTTTGTATGATTTGAAAGCTGACCAGTCAAACACTACATTTAGTACATTTAGTCAGAAAATTCACTAAAGGTCAGTCTCGGTCACGAACTAGTTTGAGCAGGGGCGGATGCAGCCTCAAATGAAAGGGGGGTCCAAATTTGCATGCCGACCTCGCAGAGGTCGTATTACGGCAGGGGGTCTGAACGAAGCTCTGAACGAAATGGTGTAAAATCCTGCATTCTGACGATTTCCTGACACCTAAAACATGTCCGTTAAAATGTCATTTTGTTATGCTAAAACTGCCAACACAAAAGTAGGGGTCCAGACCCCATGCTTGTCAAAACGAAAGGGGGGGGTCCGGACCCCCTGGACCCCCCCTCTGGATCCGCCACTGTTTGAGTATCTTTTGGTCGATCGTTGATATTGTGGACAATTTCTCCTTATAATATAACTGAATTTCCACAAGACGTTTGTATCCTATATATACATATATACCGATGTAATTCGATTCTTCATCCTTGTGCTTCAATTATATTCGTTAGATAGCTATATTCCGTTTGTATGTTTCGTGCCGACGGTAACGGGTTCTCACAGTGCATGTAATATGGTTTCCTCCCCAACTAGACGCCATGATATAACTGAAAAACTACTAACAGTAGCGTAAAACTGTATTTAAACAAAAAAAACCCCAAATTATTCGACAAAATGATTCGTTTTATTTTTGCTAACTGAGGTATTCACCGATTCTTGGCAAGATCGAACCCTGAGGTACCACAACTTATAAATTCCGGTGATATATTTTAACGAATCGCCTTATACTTTTTCTAGGAAGTCAACACAAAACCCGTTATGTTCGTAGCTTCAAATTTTCATAATACTATTTGTTAAACTCTATAAAATGCCATATTGATATAAAAAAAATGAGATTCCTTCTGATGACTTATGATAGGATCTATCAATTTTTTAGAAATATTCTATCGTCTGTTCTCCAGTAAACTATTTGATTAATCCACTTTGAATCTAATTTAAATCAATCTTTAACTTGCTACCTTTTTTCTGTTGTCGCCGCGTCGAAAATATGAAAGGGGGAAGTGAAACATTTAAGTTTAGTTAGATTGTCTTCATTTATAAAGCATAAACATTGGCATACATGTTTTCAACAAATAGACTAAGACGTAGAGCTTTCAACCGACTAAACATTCTACCCAATACTATAAACCATGATACAGCACAGTTGAAAAATGATGATTGAAAGTGGCGTTAAACTCGATTCAAACGAACAAAGTTTTATTCATTTGACTATTTCTTTATTCAATGGTGTGGTTCGTACGGTACGTGTCTGCAATGTACATAACGATTTTTTTTGTATCTGTTGCGTACAGGGTATACTTTTGGTACTGTTCTGTTATATATTTATCGTTTATTTCCTGTTTTCGTTTCGTTTTTGTCGCTAAATAAACCGTGATGATATGCTCTTAACTGTATAAGAACACACTTTTTATCTTTTTTTGAGAATAAATGTAAGAACTTTAGCAAATTATCTTCTACAAATAAATTTATTTGGCTGTTAAGCAATGAAGATAGAGAAATCATCATAAAATTATTCCAAATGCTAGAAGAACTATTCTTGAAAAGAGATTCCTTACTTTGTGTTAATCAAGTGTCTTCATAAAGTATTGTATAATTTATAATAATATATTAAATATTCTTATTAGTTCCAAAGATAAGAGCTGCACCCCCCAACACCTCATCCAGACAGAGACTAAAATTAATTTGTTTTTATCATAAAACTATTTTTTATATGTTATTGTTACTAAAACTAATTAGAATAATCACATGTTTTGATATTTTGATTTTTACTCATTTTGTTTTGTTATGAATAATTGTTCTGCCTCTCTGGGGGCTCCATAATTGGATTAAATAAAATTTGTTTGTTTGTTTGTTTGTTTATTGCAATAGCTTTGATTTTACATGAACAAAAAAAGGGGGGGGGGGTTAAAAATACATTAATGCGGAAAGTCGTGTCGTATCCGTCAACAGCTTTTAAATTACAAAATTCAAAATGTCAGCGCCCATGTCTATACTAATTTTGAAGATCATGTAGTCCGAGAATTATTAAATAGGTCAGTTGTCACTCATTTAAACAGAGATAAAGTTTTTACCATAAAGAATCAATTTTTTTTTATATCGACATAAAGACTCAATCATTTTTATATCGATATTTCGAGGAAAAACATAACTCTGCAAAACTTAAAAATTTTTTTGACAACACGATCACCAGATCGGATTCATGATTTGCATGGGGGTTAATAATGTAGTTCCATAGTAGGACCACATGGATGCTATTGGATGAACACATATAAACAGCAGATTTTGACACGTCCTAAAAACCCTTTGGACTCGCATTGGGTAGTACTTAAATACGCCTGCCGTAATAGAAGTACGCCTGCCGAAAAAAAGTATACGCCTGCCATCATATTTATACATTATATTAATTTTTTATGTTGTATTATGATGTAAAATTAGTTTTAGAATGAATAATATGTATTTTTTTTTTAGTTTTCAATAAAAGTTTTGAGGAATAACAGGCCATTCATTGTAACGGTGAATTGACAACATGGTATAACATGCAAGCGTAGTCTATTCAGAAAATAGGTTTGGTTAAAAGATGGAAATTGAATATCCTAAATATTAAAAATATCAGGTTTTAATGATTTGGTACCCATGTTTCACTATATGAAATTGCAACTAGACCAAAGAATATGAACAGGGTTTTTTGTTCTCTTAGAATTTCTAGGTGAAAATGTTCTAATTATAATTCCAATAGAATTTTCAAAAAAAGAGATCGGATTGATTTGCCAATGACATTTGATGCAGCATGAATGACAAAAGCTCCATGGGGTGCAGTTAAAGGAACAGGCCTGCAATGATTCATCAAAAGTATCACTAACAATTAAGAGTCAGTCCGTCGTGTTTATGGTCGTCAATGTAAAAAGCCCTATTCAAAATAATTTTGGTACCTTAATTCAGTAACTAATTTTTCAGTTTTTGAAATTCCAAGGGATATAGCATTAAAAAGACAATTGCCACAGTGCTTGAAATTAGGATTTGCAACTCACTTGCCCGAATCCTGAACTTTTGGTTTTTCTCCTATATATTCAATATAAATTTTATCAAAATTTCACTTGCCCGAAAGGATTTTTACTGGCCAGGGGCAGGCGGACTTGTGCTAATTTGGCAGACTGTTGCCATTCCCTGTTGTCTCCACTGGCCAAAAAATCAGAATTGTTACCCAAAAGAGTGGTCGCTATACTGTCAGAGACCCTAATTATAATTATTCTAAATACATCAAATTCCTTTGAAGTTGAAATTATCTCACTTCTGAACATAAATCATAACCTGTTATTTTAATTGGATTAATTGGATTAATTGGATTAGCGGTAATTTAACAATTGTTAATTATGGTGAGTAAAGTAAAAATCAAGCATGACTTGATGATTGGATTACATTTCTTACACATTAATGTAAATCAGTCAACTTGGATTTAGCATTGGGGTAAGTTGAATTTTATATAATTTTATACAATAAATGAATTAATAAATAAATAGTCAAAATGTGGGATTGCATAAACTTATTTGATATAAGATATTTTGTTCAGTGCACATACGCGGTATATAAGCGCGTCCATACGGACATGACTTAACATAAGGTATTCGTTGAAAAAGGATAACAAATAAATAAAATACCTTTTTTAAGGTTCAAACTGATTTGTTTTACTATTTAAAGTTATTTCTTGGTGAAATATAAGTCACAAATAGTGGCATGCGTACACTTTTTTACTGCAGGCGTACATTTATTATGGCAGGCGTATGCAGGCGTATTTAAGTAGGACCGCTCGCATTACATGCAACTAAAACAGTCATGTTGACATAAATTCCCCTGACACTCTCTTTGAATTTACTATTTTCTTCCATTTATTCTCTCTCTACTCTTTTTTGTGTGGGTGTGTCGCCAAACATGCCTGTCCTTGAATCTGTGCGTGATCATTATGTATCAAACTGGGACTAGTATAACTAACGGAATTGGACACTCGCAAAGTCTTCATTTTAAAAAGTATGATTTCCTTGTCATGCGAGATCGGAATGAGATTATACGAGACCGCAGAAATGACATCTATAGCAGGGGTCACCACACTCTAAAAAAGTAGGGAGAAGTGACTTCTCCCTGGCAACCAAACAGTTTGTTATGAAAATGCCAGGTTTATCTGAGCAAATTTCCAAAGAAGATAGATAGAATAACATTACATAAAACCCAGAAATAATTCTTCTGTTCAGCACACTTCCACGTGGACAAAGTTGTGGTGATCCAAATTGCTTCATGGGACCACTATCTTCAGAACTTATCATGATGTCAATTATTACTATACATCTTTATTCTTTCAAGTGGAGCTCATATACTTATCAAAGAAAATTGTTTAAGTATTTATACTCTTTGAAAGAACTGAAGTTTGAAACCAATTAAAAGTTTTTGTTTATAAAAAAAATTACGATTTTTCATTATGGGCCGTTGTACATAGCTTTTCTTGGTTGCGCATGTACTGTAATTAGTCACATCCGGTAAATATGGCGTGTAATTATAATAAATTTGAAAGACGTAAATCGTTTGAAAATATGTTAAATACCCATATTTTTTGCCATTTTTTATTGGAATTGCACATTTACTGATAAATTGGTAGTCTGGGTGAAGTATTTGCACCAGATTTACAAGTATCTTATGTGAACCATCGGGCGACTTAAGGGAAATGACAGGGCGACTTTTACTTCGCTTTTGAGGCGCCTTAGGGCGACTTCAGGTCCTAGTAGGGCGACTTTGTCACCCACTTTGCCCAGTGTGGTGAGCCCTGTATAGTACAATAGGATACTAATATTTCAGTTAAAATTTGTGCAATTATCTTGACAGTTGATATTTTTAATTTTTTTTAAGTGTTTTATTTGCCTCATTGTATTATTGGGACCATGTTTTATCATTTAAAAAAATATTGAAATCAGCAAAAATCGGGAGCTTTTTTAACGTTCGCCATTTTTGTATATCATTTTTACAAACTTTATACTTTCAGACCATATATCATCGTACTGCAAAATTACACATTTAAAAGGTATAGACCAACCAATTTGCCATTTTTGTTGCGTTGCAGCATATATTATTTTTGTTGTGAATCCCCAGTTATTATCGGATTATGTAGCATGAAATATTAGCACGTTTTGGGGAAGAGGGTACACATTTTTAAACAGTCCCCTTAAATAAAACCAATCTGTGCCTTTATTATGATTGCAGTATTCCTTTTTCTTTCACATTCTGAAAGAATGATGTTTTAAGAATGCACAGAAATAAGCATACTTTTTTTACCTTTTTGGAACACTTTATTCCACGATGACATCTCCATCCTGTTACTTATTTTCAGCTTCTATCTTACAAGAAACTCTTTAATTTTAAATGCAAATGATAAAAAATTTCAGAATTGGAATAAGTATTTTTTACAACCCATTCTCTTTTAATTTGGCATACACCTGTTGCAATTGTTATGTAATCACAGGTGTGGTGAACAAATGGTTCAATAAAAAACGGTGTCATAAGTTGTCTGAGGGTACACCATAGGTAGCTAATACCTGTGTCATCATATAAATTGTGTAATTGGGGATAGCCATAACATCAAATAAAATCATACCAGGCAGTTTTGATTTTAATTCACTGGGACCAATACAACAATCAAATTTTAGAATTTATCAAAACTTTTGTTTTTTGTTTGTTTGTTGTGCGTGTTTTGTTTTGTTTTGTTTTTTTTCTTTGTTTTTTTTTGTGTGTATGTGTTGTGTTTTTTTGTAATTTGTTATGCAACAATGTATTGATATCTACACGCAACTTGCTTGAGTCTCGAACAGATTGTATTGTACAAAAGCCGTATATATGGTCATATCCGTGTCGACACTTGTTCGCAAAATAAGAGTATTGGCGCGACGAGGAAAAGTATACGATATCGTTAGATTCCAGTCCCGTTGATTTATAGGTTCCTGTATCAAACAAGCTATAATTAGAGTGTGACATTGCACTTCATATTAGTACTTTTAAATTTTGTATAGCCCCTTCGTGTAAAATATCGTGGGAATGTACAAGACTGCTTCCCTAGTGAAGTACATGTTTATTCATTCCACTTTGTGTACAATAAAGGAATCACAGTGCTTCAAGTGGAGGGCTGTACATATAATGTAGCTCCTTTTTTTATGGATAGAGCTACAAAGAGGTCTTATTACTGTAGTAATGGAGCAAAAACACTCTTGGAATTTATACAGATTTCCGCTATTAAACTTCTATTTTTTTTTTAATTTATATTTTTCCTTTCTCCTTGGTGAAAGCTGACATTTCTACAATGTCTAATTAAATAATTTTAACACTTTATTAAGTATGGCATTGTTGACAAAATTGAAATTGTGGAGTGTAATCATATCTGTAAAAATGGTATCCCACCTAATGCATTAAATCTGGAAAAACATTGATCCAGATGACAATTCAGCTGTCAAATTATTAAAAATATTCTCTGCGTTAACGTTATGATGAAGGATGCACATGTATTTTCTGGCTTTTATTTATAAAATCTGCAAGATATTGTGCAGTGCAACCTACTAGTATTAACTTTTGATCTCAAGTGCATACCTGAAGTTGGGGGCCTCGGTGGCCGAGTGGTCAAGGTAGTTCGTCTACTATTGATCACGTGGTCTGTCAACACTGAGATTGCGGGTTCGATTCTCACTGCAGGCAGGGTGTACTCGACTCCAATCTTAATTGACAAGGATTGCCAGTTTTCCTACCGCAGGTCGGGGGTTTTCTCCGGGTACTCCGGCTTCCTCCCCCAATAAAAACTGGACGCCATGATATAGCTGAAAAATTGCTGAAAGTGGCGTTAAACACCATCAAACAAACAAACAAACAGCATACCTGAAGTTTCATAATCATGTTGACATTTCCAAAAACCAAGCTAAGATTTAAAGGCCATAAAGGATATCTTTTTAGAGAAACTTACTTTCAGTAAAAATATCAGATTCATTTATGACAATATCATTGAAAGGCATGTTTATCCTCCAGTAGAAAAATTTGCAAAGTGGGAAAAAGAACTGCACACCAGCATTGAAGATTTCAAAAAATATTTTTGTATGCTTCAAAAGTGTTGCAGAGATACTTACCTCTATAATTTTCAATACAAGTTCCTTCATAGGATTATTCCAACCAATACTTTTTTATTTAAAATTAAAATCAAAGACACAAAACTGTGCACTTTCTGTGGATGTGAAGAGGAAACTTTTGGACATTTATTTTATGACTGTCAAGTGACATCTGAATTTCTCAACCTATTCTTTGATAGCGTGAAACATTTCTTCGTTAATTTTGAAATTTACAAAAGGAACTTATTTTTAGGTTTTGTAGAAGAAAGCCTATTTTTGAATTTTCTAATAATTTTTGTCAAAAAGTATATATATAAATGCAAACTAGAAGGAAATCTTCCAAAGCCAGCAGAACTGAGAAATAGATTGAAATATTTGTATAGCTTAGAATTATACACAGCTAGAAAGCACAACAATGTTTCTGCACTAGAAAAATTTTGGGCTCCTATCAAAGTTATTTATCCTGAATGGTAGTTTTTTAAAAACCAAAATACCCTCCTTGATTCATTTGGTAAACAGAGCAAACAACATTGAATGAAAACAATTTTTTTTCTTTTGATATATTCATCTATCTATTTTCTATTTATATCCTATAAAGAGAACTAGAAAAAGAGAGGAAGTGATAGAATAGTGAAATTGTATTTGTGTGCGAGAGGGAGAGAGACAGAGAGTGAGAGAGAGAGAGAAAATAATATGTATATATATAATGAATCAATACATTGTATTTCTTATGTAAAATAATAGTCAACTGTAATTGATTTTTCTTTACACCCTGTACACCTTAGTCAGTTGGTGCTGTAAGGGTGATGTAAAAGCCTGACTATTGAAGAAAAAATAAAAGAAAGATTTAAAGGACAAACACCCCAGTGTTTTCGGAAATTGACAGTGACACAGTTACTGGTATGGTTATATTAAGACTTCAAGGGCTGTTTGGTACTGTGTTCTGGGTTGCTGAAAATACATGGCATAAATGTTTCTTATCTGATGTTGTAGTAGAAACTTTCAGTTTTAAATAAACAATATCTATCCTAAGTACTGGGAATAGTCTTAAAAAGACTTTTTTCCGTATTATAAACCATGCTTTACATGTACTTGGTAAGTAGTACACACCAAATACACAAACAATCTGTCTATAATCTCCATTTTGAGATACTACTATTCATTTCTCTTTATACTGTTTCTCATTACTTGGCGTCCGTCGTCTGGCATCCATCCAATTTAAGATACTACTATTAATTATTCTTTATACTGTTTCTCAGTACTAGCTGTCCATCGTCTGTCATCTATCCTTTTATGATACTACTATTCATTTGTCTTCATACAGTTTCTCATTACTTGGCGTTCGTTTTCTGTCATCCGTCCATTTTCTTCTTCACTGACACAACTAAGCAATAGATTTACATACTTAACCACATTAATCATATGGGTTCCTGGTTTCAAAGTTGACTACCTATTGATTCATGCACAAACATTGCCACTGTTACTAAAAATAGAATATAATGGCTTAGTACATGTTTTTGGCCAGTATTTAAAATATTTTAATAGCATAAGAAAAACAAACATTGGCAGAAAATTCATCAGCGCATTAAGCTCTATAAATTTCTCAATTTTTGACAAAATTTTCAGTTTTTACAGTATAACTTGCAAACTATATGAGCCCTGAACTGATATTGTGAATTGCAAAAATGATCAACAAACAATATCTATACATCATTCACTGGTAGTTGTTTAAAAATTGACAGATCACTCCAGCTAGAGTGAAAATATAAATAGCAAAATGATCAGCAATACCAGTCCTACAAATCAATTACAGTTATTGCCCAATAGTTACCATGGTTTACAGGTTACTGGTTTTAGACAAAATTATCAATTATTTATAGGAAATAGAACCGAAGTTGCCGAAAAAAAACTGCTTTGTAGAAAAAGAAAATATTGGACCTTAAAGAATAATACATACACATCAGTACTTAAAGCGATGTATCAATTTAAATCGAGGCAAGACAAAGCCAGAATAATTTTTCCTTTTCCAGTGGTTGCGTGTGTATCAGGAAGTCAAGTAAGAACAGTAAATCTTGTAAAAAAATGACGGCTTGGCATAACCTCTCTTATACAATGTAGCTAGCACATCTTGATTGTGTCAACCTAGTCGACTGGTACAATTTCTAGCACAGGTTGGTAGAGAGAGATTACTGGAGTAAACAATTGCAGCATTACATATGGGTTCTCTATCTTGACTGATTTAAACACACTTAATTAAGTTTATGTGAGATGTTGTCCAAATACATGTATTATGTTGGAAATAAGCGTACAATATTAATTGTGTCATGTAGTTTTTGCAGTTTCTATTAATGATAAAAGATGAAATACATTGTAACATTTTCTGTTTTTCAGAAATGAAGCGTGCTCTGAAAATACCCCATGTCTGTCAGTTTACCAGATGTACAAGTAGAAGTGTTAGTTCTGCACAAGGGACAAGATGTCTGCCATATGATGTGCTTGTTGTTGGTGGGGGCCATGCAGGAACAGAGGCTGCATGTGTAGCTGCTAGAATGGGAGTACAGACACTGCTAGTGACACACAAGTTTGAAACTATTGGTACAGATATTATAGTTATTTATGGCAGAGTGGTTAACTTCATCTGCTATTTATGTCTTGGCCTGGCAACATTACGGTTGTCATTTAAAGCCTAACTTGGTGCACTAGACTCTAACCTTAATTGACAAGGAGTGCCAGTTTTCCTACCGATGGTTTAGGTTATCTCCTGGTACTCTGGCTTCCGCCCCCAACACCACAATATTGCTGAACAATTGCTGAAAGTGGCATTAAACACCGTTCAGACAATCAAACAAATATAGTTTCTTGTCAACTACTTTTTATTATGCCCCCGCAAAGTCATGTGGGGGGGGTATTAAGTTTTACTCATGTCTGCCCGTCCGTATGTATGTACAAATTTCAGTCAAGCTTTTCACAAGTTGTACATCCTAAATGACTTTCTGACCTGCAGACAACTACTTCCTGTTTGGGACTTCATTTTTACATACTTACATCTGTCCGTTCATACAAATTTCTGTCAAGGTTTTTCTGAGAAACTGTACATGGGAACAATTTGAAATGTGGCAGTGTGGTTCAGTATCACAAGTTGTACGTCCTAAGCAACTTTTAGACCTATCGGACATCTACTTCCTGTTTGGAACTTCATTTAGCAGAGGCATCTGTGTCCCATGGACACATTCTTGGATTTTTATCTTTACAGTTGTGCTTAGCTGCTGTGTACACCTAAAAAGATAAAATGTCATCAGAGATATCAATGTTAGATGTTTTACTGTGGACATAAGATTGTTTGTTTGTTTGAATGATGTTTAATGCCACTTTCAGCAATTTTCAGCCATATCATGGCATCCTGATTGTATTAGGGAAGGAAGCCTGGGTCTCCAGCTTCCTTTTGTACAGTGTAGCATCTTGAACAGTGTGTGGGATTTTTAACTGCACTCTGTACATTTGTACATACAGAAAAGGACAAATATCATTAAATTATCTGAATTTGTAGATGAGATTTCAAGTAACTCATACTTTTTTTACAATTAGACAAAGAAATTTGGTATAAATACCTTTTTCGGTGTGTCTCCCATTTGTAGCATCTTTAGCAGTGTGTAATTTTGTATTGCACTCTTTGTGGAATTAAAAGGGTTTGAGAGGGGAAGCAAGGCATGTATGTTAAAAAAAGACAAATGAAATACTTTTTATTTCAGGTGAGATGTCATGTAACCCATCGTTTGGAGGTATTGGTAAAGGACATCTTATGAAGGAAATAGATGCCTTAGATGGAGTTTGTGCAAGAATATGTGGTAAGTAAAGAATTTGTGTGGGGGTTAATTTTAGAGGTGGTAAATGGATTCATGGATGGTACACAAATTAAACAGAATCATGAAATGTGAAGAGGGTTTAGGACACTGTAAATAATTTGTACTTGAATTTTCGTTACACTTGCCAAATAGTAAGTTTTATACCAGTAATCATAATTCAAAATTAACTTGTCCCCTATTGCAATATTTTTTAATTTACGAAAACTTTACTTGCTCAAGTTCAAATATATACTAGTACACCCTAATTTTGGCGATGAAAGTGTGTTGGTTTAACGGATGTTAATTTAGTTAAAATGCACTGTATCTTATTGTTTAGGAGTCATTTGGTTAGAGCAATAAATGCACGATATTTTGAAAGTAATTTAGCCTAGGGTTCATTGTTTAGATTGCTGAATGAAGGAAAATTGCAGAAATTTGAGTATGGACGAAATTCTAGGGTGTGGCTGTAACCCCAGGTTACCACCAGTCTTTATCCCAGTTTGATAGGTTGTTTAAAAGGCTAACTTAATACAACTTAAATAAAGCAGCTGCCTGCTACTTTTTTTAAATAACATTTCTCGTAGAGTTATTTTAACAAACAAGAATAAATCTATAAAAGTATTCTCTGATAAACGGTTTTTTGATACGGGACACGGGCTGTTACATCATAATGCTTTATGTCAGAATTACGCCAGTTTAATACTCACATAAATTTTGAAGTATTTCAAATGTTGCAACCAGTTCAAAATTGATCTGGATTAAGTGCTGATGATCAGACTGTATAATCGATGCGGAAGTCTGCTTACGATATTAAGAATATTAGTCAGGAGCTCAGACTTAATTAAAAATAAAAATAGTGGTTTCATTGCTGATTTTGGAAAGGCAGCTAGAGCAAGACATTTCTAATAAAAAGCACTAGAATATACAGAATGCTGTCCAATGAAATTTTCGGAATTTTTAATGAACATGTATTGGCGAGCCATTGGTACACATTTTAGTGATGGAAAGAAAAATAGGGGTCTCCGAGTAGAATTTTTATCTACTGGGAAATGACTAGTCAAGAAGTACTAAAAGTTGGGATTTTTAAGTCAAAATTATGTCCCTTGCTAAAAAATTTCATTTTCATTATTTTTGCCTGTACAGAACTGGTTTAATGAAAAACTTTTTATTTAAGCCATTAATAAATTGATACACGTCTTTCATTATTATTTTATATTTGATGGAAATTGAGAGTTATTTATGGTAAAAAAGTTTTATCAGAGATATAGTTTCTATTTAGAGATTTTCAGAAAAAATGACTGACTGTGTCCTGCATATGCCCTTCATTAATGAAAAGATACGCGAGAAATTTAAAAAAAAATTGTTTATTCATTCAGTCAATACACTTTATTGTATTTGCATATTTTACATGTACAGATGACAACATTACACAAATCACTTATTGGTTCTTCATAGTTCATATATTAATAGCATTTAGCTACATAAAGGGATTACATTTTTACATTTTCTGCTGAAAGATATTATTTATATCATTATGAATGGAAACTTGAAGCAATTAATTGCATATGTATGTGTAATGCTGTTCTTTGATGTTATACCGTATAAGTAGTTTTTCTTTGGCGTAATGTAATTTTCGTGGTCTAAATCAGAATAAATAACTATATCATTATTTCTTAATATTTCTCACTTTTTTATTTTTTTGTTCCAACTTTAACAGCGAATATAGTCATAGTTAAATCACCACGAAAAAAAAACCACTTATACTAGTACAGGGAATTTTTTAGGATTTTGATTGCTTTAGTCACTTTAGCAGATGTGCCATATAAGCATCTGCTCAGAAGCATGCATTAATTGTACTGAGGAAATATAATTGTACAGTATAGACAACTATATTCTTTCAATTGCAGTGTATACATTTCTTTACAAAAAAAATCATGTAACAAAATGTTTATAAATTTTTAAAGAATTTAAATTTTAAAACTTATTTAAAAAGCGTTTGTTTATCAATTTTTCATTAAGGGCCGTTGTACTCTTTGTTTTCTTAGTGGTAACCATAGGTAATTAGACTTATCTCGGATGTAAACAATGGCGTGTAATCCATTTGAAACAATCAAAACATATGAAAAATGATTTAAATACGCAAAATCTTTGCAATTTTTATTTGCATTACATATTTTATCAAAAGGTGAAGTCTGTCCGCATCAGTAAGATCTACGACACTTTTGTTTGCGTATAGTGACTAGGAGCACCACTAAATCATATTAATTGGATTACCTGTAAAGACATCGATTGACACCTGCTGTTTAAAACTATCGAGGTGAAATAATTAAATTTCCTGTTAATTGGCTTTGGGGTCATAAATATGTAGTTTTACACTTGGTAGAATGAATTTGTAACGAAAAATTTTAGTACTTGTTGGAAATCAGGTGAAGATATTGATTTAGGAATCTATCGTCAATTACGAAAGTGGCGAGCGCTAAAATTTCACTGACTTATATGGTACTTATATTATAATAGTTGTAATTCTGTAACATTTTCTATTAATAACATTATCAATAAGTCATGCCAAGATTGATTGTTAACACTTTTGAATTTTAGATTTGCAAAATAGCTAATATTCTTTCCTAAGTCTTTCAGAAACTTTATTTTTCAGATAAATCTGGAGTACAGTACACAATTCTTAACAAGAGAAAGGGTCCTGCTGTATGGGTATGCTTTTATATTAACTGTTTTTCTTCAGTGAAGACATACTGTTGTTTGGACATTGTCATGAATAGGTTTAAAACACAACAAACCAAGTTTTACTCAATTTTGGTAATTCGAAAATTATTGCATGCATTTATTATTGGGATTCAGGGACCCCCTCAGAAAATGCGAATTCATATTTTTGTGATTGTCTGAGGTAGCAAAAAATGTAATGACAACAAATTATTACTGAGCAACTTTCATTTTTTTCGTCTGTAAAAATCACGCTACACCATACAAATTTCATTTACTAAAATGGTTTACATTTACCTTTTTTGAAGATCAGAAACACTTGACACATGTTTTTAATAATGAAATAATTTGTGTGTATATTGAGGTTCAGCTTGGGTACTAAAACGGTAACATCAAATAAAAATCATTTTTTTATGTAAAATTAATTATTATATTCAAATTAAATGGCTATGGTAGGTTCTTAACAGATGGTTATGTTTGCACTCTAGGTAAAGTAAAAACATCGCAAAAATTTCTGAATTTACAGTACAAATTTGTATTTACATGTTGTAAAGTCTAGTCCTAGCAAATCGAATTACAAGAAAAACAACTGATTGAATACTAATTTAGTTCAACTAGTTGAATTCAATACCATGTAACCATTTTGAAACCTGTATTTCACATAAACATAGCTGAAACATTATTCTGTCAGCAAAACACAGTGTGCACTCACAAATACTACGGTAATTATTTAAATGTTATGCTCTCCAAAGAAAGGAACATAGAGTTGCTGCTTTGCCGCCATATTTTTTATTTTCTTCTGTTTGCCTTCTGTTTTGACTCCAAACTTTGAAGTTTCATAGGTCGTGACCAGTAGGAGTGCAGTACCTAATAACTATGTTAGTTGTTGTGTTATCTCCCTTCGTTTATTTTTCTTTTCTGCAAAATAACTATACATCTGTTGTATAAATTCACATCAAACATGGAATATGTGTACCTGGTCTTCATTAGAAAAAATATTTTGTTTCTGTGACCTATTTACTTTATAATTATTTAGCTAATTAAAAAAAAAATTTGTCCTGATACTGTTAAATTGTACCAAGATATGATAACGCAGTAATGGTATATTGCAATCTATCACCAACCCCTAGAGAATGTTGAATGCACCCTACTGCTCTTTTATTATCAGTCTACACTTTTTCACTTTGAAAATCAATAAAATAACTTTGCCATTGGTAATATAGACAAAGAAAGCTATTATTTTGCTTTCCCTCTAGTCTGTATGGTGAAGCTTACTGTATACTAGTCTGTCCTGAGTATATTTTCAAAGTTAACCCATGTGTGATGAGTAACAGTTTCTCACCAATATATTAATGCTTTGTAAATGATTTATTTGTAGGGTCCAAGAGCACAGATAGACAGGGTAATATATAAGAGGCACATACAGGAGGAAATTAAAAATACAGCTAATTTAACAATAGAGACTTCACCTGTGGAGGACCTAATTCTTAGAGAAGCTCAACATCCTGATCACAATTTAATGAAACAAGAATGCTGTGGTGTGAGGCTAGGTATGGGGAAAAATACATGATGTGTATTGTATCTTGGTGTGAGGCTAGGTATGGGGAAAAATACATGATGTGTATTGTATCTTATCTGCATTAAATATCTTCACATCGTACTTCTTTATTTCCATGACAACATGTACAGATTATTCTTCTTTATTTCCATGACAACATATACAGATTATTGTTTGTTTTATTTCCAAGATCACATTGAGCCACTTATGGCATACTGGATATTGAGACAAGGAAATAAAACAATAATCTGTCACCACTGTTTTGTAACATTGTGACGTCACGTTGACCTTACAACCTGTCAATAATACTTAGATATTACTGACAAACTGTCGTTGATGTTTAAAAAACACAATAATATAAATAAGAGATTTATCAATGAAAACTGTCATGAATCAGTGACAAAAATAATATATATTATTAAACCACACTTAAAAAATACACTTACTGATTGGCTCAAAATAATATCAAGTGACTTTTATAAATGAGATGTCTTTCTACATATTTGCTTGCAGAGGTTGACAACCTTAAAACCAAACCGGAAACGCTGAGACAATACTATTGTCACCCCCAAAATCATGTGATCGGCAAACGGAAACAGGGTGACAATACTATTCCTCAATCTGAACAATCCTAATTCATTAAACTCGCATAAGTGGTAATTGGAAACAGTTTGTATTATTTAAATTTGCAATAATGGATGTCAACGAAGTTTTGAAAACACATAATTATGAGAAGTAACACCTTTCTTGGTCTATAAAGTTGGTCTATCTTGATTTGTTCTGTTTAATAAAACAATTATGGCCTTCTTAATTGGTGGACCTACAGAATTGCCAACTTGCTTGGGTTGTCTTACCTCGAGCTAAAGCCCTTTGGGAAAGACAACCCACACAAGTTGACAATTCTGGATGTCTACCTCTTAACTCATTCAGCCCCATCACTGTTATCAGAATCACTGCTGATAATGCCCCAGCATCATTTTATATTTCTAGCTGCGTGTGCCCCAGAGATATTTTATCTAATTAGTTAGATTTGTAAACATCATGCACATGCATGCATTCTTATCTTAATTTCTCTGTTAATATCCATCAGAAATCCATGAAATTTTCCCACAATGTTTACAATAAAATTATCTACACAGTAATATAATTTTTTCTTCATAATTCCTGTTTTTTCTTAAGTTTATTAAACACTTTTTACAAAATAATGTAAATTTATTTACAGTTTTAATATGTATTTTTTAATTTCATTCACTGGAATACATATGGAAAAAATTCTTTATGGTATGGATTTGGACCTTTAAATTCCATGATTTTAATTGGTCTAATGTGATCACTCCATTGAGCAATCTCGGCCAAAACGGTGTCATCCTCCACCTCCGAGTCAGAGTCGTCACTTTTGGATGATTCCAAGTCGGAAAATTTTAATATCGGAATCAAAATTGTTTAATACATTTAATTGATTCAAATATCTTTCTTCTGCTTCCCCTTAATTATCTAGATTGAAGCCAGGAATCTCCTCTGAATCGCTTCCATCATCACCGAAATTTGCATCAAAATCCGCCATTGTTTACAATTTTTATGAATGAAACACGTGTGGAAAATCCTCTCTGATAATTTAACCTTGCCCTTTAAAATGACGAAAAAATATAAAAAGAATAGTAAAATCATTTCTCATTGGCTTATATTTGAAAGAATTCGGGAATTCCCTGCATTTAAACCAATCGGAGAACATTTTACAACCAGCTATTTGAAACGCCTATAGACGTGATCGACCATTGAATGATGAAAACAAAACACGCGTACAGACGGGATCGGCCACTGATTGCACAAATATTAACACGCCTGAAAGCGTGATAGTGGCTGAATGAGTTAAGAAGGCCATAATTGTATAATATTATAAATATTAAATTTGGAATAATCCGATGTTTGTTTCACATTGTGTGGCATTTATTAGCAGCTGTTGTCAGCTATTGTCAACTATATGTCTTTTAGTTTTTAATTTAGGGAGTACCCAGTGAGAATTTAATACTTTTGTCAAACAGGTAATCGCTGTCAATTACAGTAAACTGGTTATTTTGGTTGTAGATTTATTTTTGGAGCTTTCGGTGAAATAAAAGCAAAATTTGCTATAAAAGTGATAATTACATAATCTAATAAAGCTTGACACATTTAAGGTGTCATCGCTGGATCCTTAAGTGGATTCACACCATCCTCGCAAATTATATACAAAAATATAATATATAAAACACATATAATAACATTGATTACCGCTGTGATTTAAAGAGAGCAACTATCGAAGGTGCCAAAATTTAACACATCAGTAGATGAAACACCAAAATAAAACCGATGGCTTTTGAGAGAAAACACCAAAATATCAGGATGCCAAAATATCCAGGCTTACAGTAAGGTTGAAGCTGAACATGCCTTGGTCAGTTAAGCTTTCTAGTTTATAGTTGAGGAATTTTTTGAACAGGTTATACAATATATACAATATAGCCTGTTCCAAAATTTGAAAAATTCAAAATAATTTAATTCTAACTATACTAATACTTGACAATTTTAATGGTAAAAAAAATGATGATGTCAAGGAACTATTTAAATTTAGCAGCATACAAAAAGGTAATGTGACATAGCAGGTTAGTTTGTATAACCCAGATTACTCCATTTGAATTGGCTTGTCAGATTTCAGTTTCCAAAGCAGATTAAATAATTCATTACCTTTCTATATTGTTGATGCCACAGTGATGTGTATTAGATGATGCAAGGTAAATGTTTGTTTGGTGTTTTATGCCACTTTCAGCAATTTTTATCAGCTAAAACATGGCCTCCAGTGTTGTAATGGGGAAGGAAGTTGTAGTACCCAGAGAAAACCCCAACCATAGGTATGTAAGATAAATGCAGACATTAAAAATGAGTAGCTATTTGTACATTAGTGCAATTTTAAATGGGCCATCTTGGACGAGAGGATTTGATTGACTGTATGGAAAGGAAGTATACAGGACATTGTTGTAAAAACCTATGAATAAAATAATTACATGCAACAGACACATTATTGTCAAGCACTTTTATTTTTTATTTTTAGGGCATGGTAAGGAGGTCTTTGCTAAGACTGTGATCCTGACAGCTGGGACATTTTTACGAGGAAGTATAAATATTGGTTTAGATGTCCATCCTGCTGGCAGAATTGGCGATCAGCCAGCAATAGGCCTTGCTAAAAGCATAGAAAATGCAGGCTTTACTGTAGGAAGACTGAAAACTGGTAAGCTTTTACTGTAGACAAGGGTCTGCATTTATACTGAACAGATGTGTCTGAATGCTGCACAAATTATGAATGTTTTAGAAATTTAGGTATACAAACTATTTATGTTGAAACACACATTACGAAGCTACAGAATAATGATCAGACACAATATACATGTACATGAAGGAAGTAACAAAACACAAAGGAAACAGTAACAAAAGACAATCCACAATTCAAAGTCTGAGAAACTGGCAAATTCCAGAACCAAATACCAACAATATATTAAATACACCAATGGTCCTGACTAGGTTCAGGTATTTCAAAAGAAATGGTTTTTTGAACATTCAGTTTTGTAGGTAGGTTACTATAAAATGTTGTGTTTTTGTGTATATAAATAAATATT
Organism: Limnoperna fortunei; assembly: GCA_944474755.1. Lineage (NCBI taxonomy): Eukaryota > Metazoa > Mollusca > Bivalvia > Mytilida > Modiolidae > Limnoperna > Limnoperna fortunei. The sequence goes on along the minus strand of OX104121.1, from coordinate 60,124,732 downwards.
CATATGAAGAGTAAATAAACCATTCTGTAAATATCACCAATATATACATGGGCTGTATGTTTATGACTATAGGTAAAAACATACTGCACATGGATGCCTAGATAACACCTATAGTACAAAAACACTTTAATTTTTTATGCTTTTTCACTGTGTAATAAAATTAATAAATTTATATTGTTAGGAACACCACCAAGACTGGACGGGAAGACTATTGATTTCTCTAAGACCACGCCCACATATGGTGATGACCCACCAGAACCATTTTCTTACATGAATGATCAAGTGTGGATTAAGGTAAGTTGTTTTGCATTCGTTAAGAATGACAAACAATGAAACAAAATAAACGTAAGATAAATAAAGTGGAAAATACAAATAAACAAGGAAAAATACTAACAGACCAGGAAGATAAATATAAAAAAAAGGAAACTTAATATAACAAACCAGGAAGATAATTATGAAAACTTTGATCAAACCAGATAGAAAAATACTTACAAACCAGAAAGATAAATACAAACAACAAGCCAGGAAGGAAAATACTAACAAACCAGAAAGAGGAATATAAACAATCCAAAAAGATAAATAAAAAAACAGAAAAATGAACAAGAGGATAAATGCAAAGAAACCAGGACAAATGGTAACAAACCAGGAAGATAAATAAAACCTATACAAGAGGTTAAATATTAAGGAACCAGGAAGATAAATAAAAACTAGAAAAGAGGTTAAATACTGAGGAACCAGGAAGATAAATAAAAACTAGAAAAGAGGTTAAATACTATGGAACCACTAAGATAAATAAAAACTAGAAAAGCGGTTAAATTCTGAGGAACCAGGAAGATAAATAGAAACTAGAAAAGTTGTTAAATACTAAGAAACAAGGACAGATACTAACAAACCAGGAAGATAAATACAAAGAAACAAGGAAGATAAATAAAAAACTAAAAAAGAGGATAAATACTTAGGAACCAGGAAGATAAATAAAAACAAGAAAAGCGGTTAAATACTAAGAAACAAGGACGGATACTAACAAACAAGGAAGATAAATACAAAGAAACAAGGAAGATAAATAAAAAACTAAAAAAGAGGTATAAATACTTAGGAACCAGGAAGATAAATAAAAACAGGAAAAGTGGTTAAATACTAAGAAACAAGGACAGATACTAACAAACCAGGAAGATAAATTCAAAGAAACAAGGAAGATAAATAAAAAACTAAAAAAGAGGATAAATACTTAGGAACCAGGAAGATAAATAAAAACAAGAAAAGTGGTTAAATACTAAGGAACCAGGAAGATAAATAAACATTAAAAAAGAGGTTAAATACTAAGAAACAAGGACAGATACTAACAAACCAGGAAGATAAATACAAAGAAACAAGGAAGATAAATAAAAAACTAGAAAGAAGTTAAATACTGGGGAACCAGGAAGATAAATAAAGACTAGAAAAGAGGTTAAATACTAAGGAACCAGGAAGATAAATAAAGACTAGAAAAGAGGTTAAATACTGAGAAACCAGGAAGATAAATAAAAACTAGAAAAGTGGTTAAATACTAAGGAATCAGGAAGATAAATAAAACTAGAAAAGAGGTTAAATACTAGGGAACAAGGAAGATAAATAAAAACTAGAAAAGAGATTAAATAGTAAGGAACCAGGAAGATAAATAAAAACTATGAAAGTGGTTAAATATTAAGGAAACGGGAAGATAAATAAAAACTAGAAAAGAGGTTAAATACTGGGGAACCAGGAAGATAAATAAAAACTAGAAAAGAGGTTAAATACTAAGGAACAAGGAAGATAAATAAAAACTAGAAAAGAGGTTAAATACTAGGGAACCAGGAAGATAGATAAAAACTAGAAAAGAGATTAAATACTAAGGAACCGGGAAGATAAATAAAAACTAGAAAAGAGGTTAAATACTGAGAAACCAGGTAGATAAATAAAAACTTGAAAAGAGGTTTAATACTAAGAAACAATGGCAGATACTAACAGACCAGGAAGATAAATAAAAAACTAAAGAGGATAAATACTTAGGAACCAGGAAGATAAATAAAAACTTGAAAAGAGGTTTAATACTAAGAAACAAGGACAGATACTAACAAACCAGGAAGATAAATTCAAAGAAACAAGGAAGATAAATAAAAAACTAAAAAAGAGGATAAATACTTAGGAACCAGGAAGATAAATAAAAACAAGAAAAGTGGTTAAATACTAAGGAACCAGGAAGATAAATAAACATTAAAAAAGAGGTTAAATACTAAGAAACAAGGACAGATACTAACAAACCAGGAAGATAAATACAAAGAAACAAGGAAGATAAATAAAAAACTAGAAAGAAGTTAAATACTGGGGAACCAGGAAGATAAATAAAGACTAGAAAAGAGGTTAAATACTAAGGAACCAGGAAGATAAATAAAGACTAGAAAAGAGGTTAAATACTGAGAAACCAGGAAGATAAATAAAAACTAGAAAAGTGGTTAAATACTAAGGAATCAGGAAGATAAATAAAACTAGAAAAGAGGTTAAATACTAGGGAACAAGGAAGATAAATAAAAACTAGAAAAGAGATTAAATAGTAAGGAACCAGGAAGATAAATAAAAACTATGAAAGTGGTTAAATATTAAGGAAACGGGAAGATAAATAAAAACTAGAAAAGAGGTTAAATACTGGGGAACCAGGAAGATAAATAAAAACTAGAAAAGAGGTTAAATACTAAGGAACAAGGAAGATAAATAAAAACTAGAAAAGAGGTTAAATACTAGGGAACCAGGAAGATAGATAAAAACTAGAAAAGAGATTAAATACTAAGGAACCGGGAAGATAAATAAAAACTAGAAAAGAGGTTAAATACTGAGAAACCAGGTAGATAAATAAAAACTTGAAAAGAGGTTTAATACTAAGAAACAATGGCAGATACTAACAGACCAGGAAGATAAATGAAAAACTAAAGAGGATAAATACTTAGGAACCAGGAAGATAAATAAAAACTTGAAAAGAGGTTTAATACTAAGAAACAATGGCAGATACTAACAGACCAGGAAGATAAATACAAAGAAACAAGGAAGATAAATAATACTAAGAAACAATGGCAGATACTAACAGACCAGGAAGATAAATACAAAGAAACAAGGAAGATAAATAAAAAACTAAAAAAGAGATTAAATACTGAGAAACCAGGTAGATAAATAAAAACTTGAAAAGAGGTTTAATACTAAGAAACAATGGCAGATACTAACAGACCAGGAAGATAAATACATAGAAACCAGGTAGATAAATAAAAACTTGAAAAGAGGTTAAATACTTAAGAATTAGGAGTAATCTGTAAGATAAATGTGATCAAATAAGTAAATAAATAATAACAAACCAGAAAGATAACTACAAACTAACTAGGAGCTACACAATATAATGCACTTTCTTGTTTCAAGTTTCGTTAGAATTTATAATGTTGAATCATTGCATCAGTGGTAAAATTCAAAATAAATAAATGGCTTTTAAAATCTAATCTAAAATAAAAATTCATGTAATTTCCAAGAAAATATCTGCTTTCTTCACATGGCAGTGTCTTCATATTATTCTTTTGAATATTGTCACTGATCACAAAGTCTGTTCTCTCCTTAATAGCCGAGTAATCAGCTGATATGCTATATAACATACACCAATGAGGAAGTGGAGAAGATCTGTATAGAAACCTTACACCTTAACAGACATGTACGGGAAGAACTGAAAGGACCCAGGTAAGAGTTGTGGCTAATGTGTGGCATTTTAATGGACATGTACTGGAAGAACTGAAAGGACCGAGGTAAAAGTTGTCTAATATAATATATTTTTATTATATTGTGCCCTTATCAGCTAAGTAAGGGCACAATTATTAACAAAATTAGAAAAAACACAAAATCTTCAATTGCAGCAGAATATAAAGATAATTCTTGTTGAGATCTTTGTGGTTATGTAGTATTATTGATATGTAGTCCTTCTGTTGTTGAGATTAGGATAAGATGAAAACACCAACATTTTTCACCAATAAATTAACTTTCAAGGATCCCAAAAAAATTTGAAGAAGTTTTACAACAAATTGTATGACTTGTCAATAATAAATACATTTTAATAAATTTGAATTTGCATTTGGTTTTATGCATGAGATTTGTCATGTTCCCAAAAAATTCTTGTGACTTAAATGAAATATAAATATGGTAATTTGATTGGTATACAGTCTTTTTTCTGGTAGATAACCTAAGTTTATTCCACTGATAAATACAACTCGTGCTCCAAGTAGCTCACCATAGATAGACTCAGCCTGTGTATCCTCGAGAGTGCTTGGGCTATTTTGTAACAGTCTAATTTTTTTACAATAATTGTACAGGTGAAGGTGTCTATTGTGATGTATGTAATATATTGACATAAATACTATCAAATAACATGCATGTTTCCACCATTTGAACTTGTAGAGTTAGTTCCCTTTGATAACAAAGGACACGTTTATAATCATGTCATGTATATGTCAATGAATCAAAATCAAGATTTTGGTATCGTTCTTTAAGCATAGCAAGACGTAATCCGATATTTAGGCTTCTTTTGGTCTAATGGTTCCACCTGCAATAAGTTGACATCAGTGTATTGTGTTTGAGTTCTGTGTCTTTGATCAGTTGTATTGCTGTGAAAATGTTTGGGTGGGCATGTTGAGTTATTTTCTTTGTTCTACTGTGCCCTACCTTGATGCTGTCTGTTGCTGGGAATGCTTCTTTTAGTGCCTTATGGGCTGCCATCTTGAAGTCCAGTATTGCTTGGGTAGGTCTAAGCTGTAGTCCAATGTCTGACATCTTGTTGCATATGAGTATTAAGAATTGTTGGTACAGTAGTTGACTTTTACCAGGCAGGAAGGCGAATAAAATTGGTGTCATGATGTCGTTGATCGTTGTGTGTATGGAGTATATCTGGTAGAAAAGTGAATGACACGTAGAAGGTCCCATCACAGAAAATAGAGTCAGGGTAGGCAAGTTCATGTAGGTCATCAGTCAAAGCAAACACAATAATTCTTCCAGCTTGATTTTCTGATTTGTGATTTATTTAATATTTGATGCATAATTGTACAGTTTAAGGTATAAATTGCTTATATATTTCATTAAATTTTTTTTTAACTTTTAATTGTAAAGCAACAAAAATTATATGAAGTTTTTACCTTACCTGTAATTTACCTGTAACATAATTAATATTGTTTAAAAAATGAACTGCTATTTCAGTAAAGAAGAAAAATAATTATTAAAAAAACTTAATCATATTTAGTTATACCCTTTAACGGGCTTCATTATCCCCATCTCTTAATTAAATGTTTATTTTTGGGAACAAACCAAACTTTGTATCACTTGCTGGAAGAAAAGTGCTCACAACAAAAATTTTCTTACCCCAGATGACAACGGCTCTGTAAATGAACTTTGACTGAGGGAGAGGAAAATAGTTCTTATTTTGATATTTGACTGCGCCAAACTGTAGCATAGACAGTGGATTTATTATTCAATGGAATTTTAATATTGGAGCTGTATTTAAAAAGCAGTTTCATATAGAATTTATAAATAAATTTATTCAGATAATTTATTAAATGTATTGGGTATTTTTTTATCTGATTGTTCAAAGCCTATTTCTGGACTATTTTATGGGTGTAAGGGAATTTCCATGAGTACCCTTCGGATTTTCTAAATTTGCCAAAAATTTTATCTGACATGGCACCCCGAAAATTTAATGTCATATACGTGAAATTATTCCGGTCGTTTTGACGGGTCTGCCATTACTCAACGAAACCAAGTGAGAGCAAAAAATGTCAATAGTTTCCCCTATACAAAAATAATTAAGAGGTCGTTGTCAAGTTGAAGTGTTGATTTTTTACTTTGTTGTCTAAAAGTTTGTATGTCAATGATGTTATTAGTTCAGGCACTGCAGCTATAATGCTGTAACTTTCACTTTATTCTGTCAGATAACAGTAAACAATTAAAAAATACATCTTTCTGTCTAAATTTTACAAAAAAACATTAAAATTGATGGAGCCTTGAATGGCATTAAATTGTCAGATTTCCTTGTAGACAGGAACAACAAAGAATTTAAGAAAAAATTGCTAAATTACTCAAATGAAAACAGAAGCGAAATTAATTTAGTTATTAAACACTATTGCAACTAAATAAATTTAATTTTGAACAAAACAAAAAAAAACTGTGTGTACATGTACTTCAACCCTTTAGAACAGCAAAAAACAGCACATGGGAAATCTGCAAGATTAGGTTCTATATGATATTGCTCACAAATGTACTTTCAACCAAATCCATGATACTGTTTACCCAAAAAGCATGCAAAGCCAGTAAAATATGGTTTGTATTTTATTTATATCATTAATTTTTGTCTGAAAAACTGATCCAGTAGCAACAGATAGAGTTGGGTCATAATCTAGCACGCACTTTTCCCCGAAAACAAATTATGATTGCATGACCATTTCTACAAGATGTATTTAAATCCAGCATTTTTCCTTAAATGCTTAATTTTACCAAGGGGAAACACTTGTAATCAACATTCATACTTCTACCTTTTAGCAATTAACAAAATAGACACTAATAAAGTTAAAAAACCTTGTCAACCAAGGGAGATAATTGTAGGCACTGAAGAATGTAAACAAACTATAAAATGAAGCTTTTATTGTAAATATATGACATTGATCCATATTTAAAGAACAAAATTAGAAGATGATAATCCGATTCCTATTTTAGAAATACAATCACAGAAAAGTCTTCATGGGATTACAAAGATAGCTTAAACATTGTTTGTGGGGAAGGGGGGGGGGGGTGCACATGTAGATGGAAAAAGCCAGGATATGCGCATATATATATATATATATATATATATATATATATATATATATATATATATATATAAAAAGTGACATATCAGTAGGTGGAGTGGTTTCATTTGGTAACCATGGACCTAGTACACAATAAATGCAGTCGGTTACTAATTTTAAAAACATGTTTTTTTGCTTTCACCATTTATTTCAAATTCTTGTATTGATGTTTACTTGTTTACAATATATGGTTACAACATCATAGCATTATGATGTCACAGTTTGCATGATGTCATAAAGGGTACTTCAAAACTCCTGGCTGTGTAAATCTCTTTTTTAAGAAACTTCTTTGGAAATATTGCTATTAACCTATTAATAATCAGTTGAATTTTAGTAAATACAAATGTACACCCATTTCTGAACCATAATTATTTGATTTATATATTGAGTACTGTTTAAGAATGTTTGATTGTGAAATTAATACAAAAATTAGAAAGTAAATGTAAAAATGTGTTCTAAAGATAAGTAATGTGCCCATTTTTCTTCTTAAAAAGGTAAAATTTTTATAACTTTGGAATTCAGTATTGATATTATTTAAAGATATAGCCTTCCTATGGTTTATTATGACATATATATAGGTTGCGAAACGAAAACTTATCATCCAGCTATAGATATAATGACACATGAAAATTGTTGATTTTTTTTTAAATCAAGTGTTGAGTTGAACAATTGAAAGCGTTAAAGTTTGTTCATAAAACAGGTTGAAACGGCTTTATTTTATTTCGCAATGAGATGAAATTTGGTAGATTTGCTCGTAATATGGGGAACAAAAATAAAATACAGTAAAAAGTATGAAAATTGAAAATTTTGTTTTCAATTTGACAACGGCTCTGTAAATGAACTTTGACTGAGGGAGAGGAAAATAGTTCTTATTTTGATATTTGACTGCGCCAAACTGTAGCATAGACAGTGGATTTATTATTCAATGGAATTTTAATATTGGAGCTGTATTTAAAAAGCAGTTTCATATAGAACTTAAATAAAAATGTTTTGGTATATTTTTCTTTGATCTTTCAAAAATGCTGGACTGAAAGCAATGATAACTCCCAATCTCTTCTTCCCACAGAACCACATGACTATTGGTAAAATAAATGTTCAATACTATATTTGTTATTGAAATGGGTCAGGAGAGAAATTTATACCATAAAATACACCTCAAAAGGGAGATAACACATTATTCTGACTAAAAATAACTGAAATTTTAAGAGGAAATATATCAAATTACTAAGAATATATACAGGAACAATTTGGCAAATGTCATTAGTATTTCTGCAATTTCTAAAATTACTCTATTATCATTGGGTTTTTATTAACCATGAAACAACGTTTTAATAAGTCAGCTTTATTCTATAGAATATCTGTATTAAATCAAATTGTTTAGATTGATGAAATACTATGTCTGCTTAACCCTGTATCTACCAGACGAGTGCGTTACATCTACTTGACTTGTGTATCGAGGTGAATTTGTATCAGTACAACATGTCAAAACAATTAAGAACTTTCATTAGCTTAATAAAGGAGTCCGACTACCAAAGGGATTTTTATATTTCAACAGCAATTGTTTTTTTTAAATGACTGATTTTATAGACTTGACTCTGGATTTGATGTTAAAACCATTGAATGTTTGGGTTATAAATAAAAATACTTATTGTTTTCAAGACTCACAGGTGAATTAAAACAGTTGATTAAAAACTAAAACCAGAATGACTTAACAAATTGCAAATTATATGAATTAGGAAGATTATAACTACTTAGTATTAAAACCCAGCTAATCCTATTTAGCTGCTTATTTGTTTTTAATTTTATTTTGTAAAATATATGCTGAGTTGTACATGTATTATTATTTAATATGGATTTAATTAAAAACTAAATTATTAGATTATTGATAAGATAAGTTGTAGGATATAAATTTTTGAAAAATAGAATTAATGTGTAATTACTTAGTCATGACTTTGGTTTAATGAATGTATTATAGTTGTCAATACATTTATTACTTAATAAAATGCAACTCTGTTAAAAATGTCCTTAATAATAAAATACAGTAGTCATGAAATTGATTTATGCGTTTTCATGAATACATTTACAGATAGTAATAGACCTAATTATAAGACATAATTATAATCTGTTTGCACGATACAAGTTAAACATTTTTGGCTGGGTTGCACCAAGAGCAAATCTGGGTTATAGTAGGGTGAAGTCGTTCGGATTGAAGGGTGGTCTGAAGGGTGGCAAGCAGGTGGGGAAAATATGGTATCTATTTTGCGTAATCAACTCCCCTTACAGTGTTCAATCCAATCTCTGAAAATCACAGGAAGATTGCACATGTATTGAAGTTGTGCACCTACAGTAATGTTATTGCTCAAGGATTTTTTTCTAATTTTTGATTTGGGAATTCTTTCATTTTCATAAAAAATTTCAAAAGGGGTTTCCTAATGGTGTAATCAACTCCCCCTACAACTTTCAACACAATATCCTTGAAACATCATAGAAAGAATACAAACCATTTAAGTTGTGCACTTGATCTCATGAAATTGTTCAAGAATTTTTTTTCCATTTTTCTAGACATGGGACTTTAGTCATTTTATACATGAGGGTTCTGTTTTTGACTTCAATCTTAATTGACAAAGACTGCCAGTTTTCCGACTTAAGGTCCGGGTTTTCTTCTGGTACTCTGACTTCCTCCACAAATAAGAACTGGCCATGATATAGCTGAAAGTGGGGTTACACACCATTCAAACAAACAGACTACTTCCCTCAAATTTTGTGATTTGGGTTTGCTGTAGACTATCAGTATTGTATATTATTGCCATTTTGCAGTATTTTCCTTTGATCTTCATGTGCAGTATTATCTCATCTCACTCTTCTGGACTCATCTCATCTCTGTGTCAAGACATTAATAAGAAAAATCCATGAAGTCACAATGTTACAAAACAGCAATAAACATATTATTTACATTGAAACTTGATGCATATTCTTGCTCTATTTTATCTCATAACTGGCACCCTTGAATTGGATAGGGACGAAAAAAATGCATCTTGCATAAAAATCCCATATATACTCTATAAGGATAGTGCAGGAATGGTCATAATGGTCTTCAAACATACAAGATTAAAAATACTTTAGATCCAATTCTTGGTTCATTAGTGGTGCTCAAACCAAACATTGGAATGCCAAATAATTAGGTTTAAGAGTGCATTTGTTGCATAAATTCCATTAAGTTGTGTGAAATCTATCTTAGGGCATTTTGGAAATAGAAAAATAGAATAACCCTTATAGTTTACAAGAATTCTGCATCTTTTGAATGCAGTAATGTAAATAACAGCTATATAAATGAATGGAACAATGGTATTTGATTTCAGCCCTAAAATATAACTGGGGGTCTAGGTGGCCAAATGGTTAAGGTAGTTCGTCTACCATTGATCACATGGTCTGTCAACACTGTTCTCATATTTATATATAACATAAAAAATACAACAATTTAATGTGACTGTCAGTGACAAGACAGTGGTTTTTATTATATGTGTATATATGAAGAAGGATAGAAGAAGTTAGAATAGGTGAATTTGTATGCATCAAAGATTGAGTAGAACTGGCTTAACAAAATCATAGTAGGAAATATAGTTGAGATGTTCTCGTTTTTGCTCAACAACTGAGATATTAACTGATATCACAGAAAGACAATCTTATAATAGTTAGAAGTCAAAGCTTTTGGTAGTGGGGGTGGGGGGGGCATCAGTAAGATTGTTGAGATTGATGTAGACAGGAGTGTTTATGTTAAGCATAAATAATGAATCATGAATTAATACTATTGAACATCTAACAAAGTTGTTCTATATTTTGACAGTTATTTCCATCTACTTACAACCCCCACCTTGATCCTTATTTTTGTACAAAACCAAAATTTCATGTTGGTCTGTTACTATATCCCCATTTTCTTTTTCAATTTTAGGTATTATTTTAATCGTATAATTTTTTGACTGTAAGTCACAGAAGTTTTTTGTTGGTTTTACTCCTTCCTCAATCCATTGTATCCTTGATCTAATCATATTTCCCTTTAGTTTTTCTTTTCTTAGATTCTCTAGTTCCCCCTTTTTAACTTTCAAATTTTCAAAAAAATTTTGTTAACAGTGGCTTCAAGTTTAGAGATTTCACTCACAATTTTTTTCATTTGTTCTTCTTTTTTGGTTCTTTACAGAACTATGAAGTATGAAATTGTTATAGTATAGAGTATAGAGTTTCTAAAAAGAGTTGTGGATTAATTGTAAAATGTAAATCCCTATCATTTATTGTATTAATTATTTCAAAGTTATAAACTAAAGCTGCATATTGCTTTTTTACTTCTACATGTAATATTTTTCTTTTGACCAATTCAATATAGTTTCTGTCATACAACAATGAACATTTGAATTTTCACAGCCTTTACCCTTAATAAAGTTATTAAATTCAAGTTTAAGGATAATCATGGTTTTGTCTGATAATTAGGGTGTATTGCACAGTTTATTGAGATTTATTGATAAGCATCTGTTACTAGAAAGAAATCCAGTCTGGCCTAATTATTTCTTTCTCCAAGTAAATCATCACATATTTAGGTATAATTTCCTATAAGGGTTTAATATTTAGTATCAATCCTCTATAATTTCTAGTAGCCTTTCTCTTGCATTTAGGTTATAAATATGTACAAGAATTCTGGTTTCAACACTAAATTAAAATTTCTGCAAATTACATACCGCAAATTACTTCATTGTAAAAATTTGGGTTGTCTACATTTGGACCATATATTGATAAAATAGTAATGTTTAAATTGTCAATACATATATCCCAAGCAACAAAATTACCATCATAATCTACATTATCACATAATATTTAAACTCAGAATTGTTCGTAAACAAATAAGTTACTCTATCGTTCATTGTAGTAATATTTTGGTATTAGTCTGTCCTGTAGGCGGCATTGTTAACTTGTCTGTGTTGTCATCATAGGCATTATCAAATTCACCAGATTTTTTCCTGTCTTTCAGCTGTAAATATATTGTTAGCTTAACTGGCAGAACTTTGTCCACATGAAAACAGTGTAAACAGTAACAGGCCTTACATTATATCCACATTAGTATGACTTCAACATTTCCATCATCAATTCTATCATTTTGCTCCATAGGCAGAACCCCTTCATTAGAACCTGATAAGCTTTTTGATTTTTTTAGTCTAAGATATTGAGACCTAAATACCTAATGCATGTGCAATACCTGTACAAGGCCCTTACATTCTGTGGTACTAAATGTCTAAGAAATATGCAAGTCTATTTTAATTTTTCTACGAGACTAATCATATGTCAAAACTATTCTCAATCCATCATTGTCGATGCTGTACATTTAAAGCTTCTATTGAAACCATGGATTTTCTGCAGTCATTGTTTTTTTTCAAAGCATTGAACCACTGCAGTCATTGTTCTTTCTGTCCATTGAACCACTACAGTCCTTGTTCTTTCTGTCCATCGAATCACTGAAGTCATTGTTCTTTCTGTCCATCGAATCACTGGTCATTGTTCTTTCTGTCCATCGAATCACTGCAGTCCTTGTTCTTTCTGTCCATCAAACCACTGCAGTCATTATTCTTCTGTCCATTGAACCATCACAGTCCTTGTTTCTTCAAACCATGGAACTACTGCAGTCATTGTTCTTTCTGTCCATCGAATCACTGAAGTCATTGTTCTTTCTGTCCATTGAATCAATGCACTCATTGTTCTTTCTGTCCATCGAATCACTGAAGTCATTGTTCTTTCTGTCCATCGAATCACTGCACTCATTGTTCTTTCTGTCCATCGAATCAATGTACTCATTGCTCTCTCTGTTAATCGAATCACTGCAGTCATTGTTCTTTCTGTCCATTGAATCACTGCATTCATTGTTCTTTCTGTCCATAGAATCACTGCAGTCATTGTTCTTTCTGTCCATCGAATCAATGCACTCATTGCTCTCTCTGTCCATTGAATCACTGCACTCATTGTTCTTTCTGTCCATTGAATCACTGCATTCATTGTTCTTTCTGTCCATAGAATCACTGCAGTCATTGTTCTTTCTGTCCATCGAATCAATGCACTCATTGCTCTCTCTGTTAATCGAATCACTGCAGTCATTGTTCTTTCTGTCCAATGAATCACTGCATTCATTGTTCTTTCTGTCCATTGAATCACTGCACTCATTGTTCTTTCTGTCCATAGAATCACTGCACTCATTGTTCTTTCTGTCCATCGAATCAATGTACTCATTGCTCTCTCTGTTAATCGAATCACTGCAGTCATTGTTCTTTCTGTCCATTGAATCACTGCATTCATTGTTCTTTCTGTCCATAGAATCACTGCAGTCATTGTTCTTTCTGTCCATCGAATCAATGCACTCATTGCTCTCTCTGTCCATTGAATCACTGCACTCATTGCTCTCTCTGTCCAATGAATCACTGCATTCATTGTTCTTTCTGTCCATTGAATCATTGCAGTCATTGTTCTTTCTGTCCATTGAATCACTGCAGTCATTGTTTTTTGACACCATAGAACTACTGCAGTCATTGTTCTTTCTGTCCATCGAATCACTGCAGTCATTGTTCTTTCTGTCCATTGAATCACTGCAGTCATTGTTCTTTCTGTCCATTGAATCACTGCATTCATTGTTCTTTCTGTCCATAGAATCACTGCAGTCATTGTTCTTTCTGTCCATCGAATCAATGCACTCATTGCTCTCTCTGTCCATTGAATCACTGCACTCATTGCTCTCTCTGTCCAATGAATCACTGCATTCATTGTTCTTTCTGTCCATTGAATCATTGCAGTCATTGTTCTTTCTGTCCATTGAATCACTGCAGTCATTGTTCTTTTTGCCCATTGAATCACTGCAATCATTGTTCTTTTTGTCCATCGAATCACTGCACTCATTGTTCTTTCTGTCCATCGAATCACTGCACTCATTGTTCTTTCTGTCCATTGAATCACTGCATTCATTGTTCCTTCACACAATTGAACTACTGCAGTCATTGTTCTTTCTGTTCATCGAATCAATGCACTCATTGCTCTCTCTGTCCATCGAATCACTGCACTCATTGTTCTTTCTGTCCATTGAATCACTGCAGTCATTTTTTCTTCACACAATTGAACTACTGCAGTCATTGTTCTTTTTGTCCATCGAATCACTGCACTCATTGTTCTTTCTGTCCAACGAATCACTGCACTCATTGTTCTTTCTGTCCATTGAATCACTGCAGTCATTGTTCCTTCACACAATTGAACTACTGCAGTCATTGTTCTTTCTGTTCATCGAATCAATTCACTCATTGCTCTCTCTGTCCAACGAATCACTGCACTCATTGTTCTTTCTGTCCATTGAATCACTGCAGTCATTGTTCCTTCACACAATTGAACTACTGCAGTCATTGTTCTGTTAGACAATGGAACCACTGCAGTCATTTTTCTTTTATGCCATGGAACTACTGCAGTCATTGGATGCTTTTTATTTAATCTGCTGATACATGTATCATTATTAATTATTCAATTTTTTTTCAGGCATTTGATAGTAATTTATTCTAACATGACATGCTTTAAAGGCTTTGACACCACAACTGTGGTAAACAAATGATTTATATATGAGCAACACGTGCTGAGGAGGGCGTGTTTTAAATAGCTGTTCCAATTACAAAACTGTAACTCCAACCAGAAAGCTATTGCATATGACATATTAACGTTATAAATAGCGACACACGCTATAATTATCTGTTGCAATATATTGTGTGTTACATTGACCGAACAGACATTTATGGTGGAAACGATGTTTCCTATAGGTACGAAAATATTATAAATGTAACTTAATTGTGTTATTAGAATAAAAATAATTCACAGAGGCTGTGATTTATCATTGTTTTACCACGGGATGACCATTTATGTTGTTATTTTATCCCTTGCTATCGCTCTGGATAAAATAATACAACATAAATGGTCACCCCGTGGTAAAACAATGACTTGACGACGAAGGTCTAAGTACATTATTTTGTGAAGTAGAAGCTACGTTGAACAGTCGACCAATATCGAACATATCTGATGATGTTAACGATGTTAAAGTACTATCCCCGAATCAGTTACTTTTGCTGAAACCTGGAGAGCATTTTCCACCAGGATTATTTTCGAAATCTGATAACTATGTGAAAAGACGCTGGAAACAAATTCAATTTTTATTAGATCTATTTTGGAAGCATTGGACTTGTGAATACCTCCCTGTTGCAACAAAGGCAGAAATGGATTTCCGAAAAGCGAAATGTTAAAATAGGAGACATAGTCCTTATTCAGGATAATACGCCGAGGAATTTTTGGAATCTCGGTCGAGTGGTTGAATTACACAAGGACAAGTTTAAAACAGTTCGTTCTGTTAGAGTAAAAACATGTTCAACTGAATTAACCAGGCCAATAGTGAAACTCGTTTTAGTATTAGAAACTGACTCATAACTCTTTGTATATTCCAAAGACTGAATTTTGACTATATTTGAAATGTTTGATAATTGTGTTCACTTTAACCACAATTAAGGGGCCGGAATGTTGTGAGAGTAAGGGACGAAATCATTTATTTGTCTAATCTGTCAATTCTTTTATGTTAAAATAATAGCGTTTCTTTCCCCACTATCGATTGTACCCTGTAGGTGTTTGGATGTTTGGTCCAAATTAGTGTGAAATACAGCAATTTTGAGGGTTAAATGAGTCAACCAATACGCTAAATAAGTTTGAAATATTATGATATCTTCCCAGTTATGCTTTATACGTATTCTACATGTATGCAAACAACAATAACTTTGAGATATATGTTAATTGAGACGACACCTATAAAACACATATGTTGACTACAAAATATCTGTATTATATCTTATATGTACACATTATATTTGTGTTGGTCAATCCATAAACAAACTCACACTTTCAGTTAACTAAAAACCCCACACTTGTGGTCGCAATTACACAAACATACTTACATTTGAATGTCCAGTATGTTTTCATTATAGTGTTTATATTATGTATATATTTCATTTATAATTGCGTTATTGTAATATTCATCTCAGATGTTTTACTCGTTCACTCAGGTTTACTGTGAATTATTTCTTAATTATCTTTGCTTCCGATTTGTCATGACATTCATGAGTCTTTTAAGATTTCCGAATGTATCTGTAGCAGTTATCATTGCAGGATATACTAACTTTGACCTTTTGTCAGAGATGTACCTTTGTGTAAGATTTCAAAGTGCATGTTATATTCTATGTAATTCTCAAATTGTGCTGACGAAAGAAATTAATGGCCAAAAACATTCATTCTGTTGCAAGAATTAATGGCAATCATCTTGATAATATATCTGCAGCCTTTCTGTTATGTAACACTGATACAGGGTAATGACACTGTTACTGAATCATCTTGTCATCAACAGCTGATAGCTTTCTGGGCACTCTTATACTAGTACATAATCCTGCTTAACATGAGGGTATAAAATCATTTTTATAGTTGTCGTTTTTTTAAATCCGGCATTCTAAACAAATATGTGGATATGATGATTTAGCCGAAAAGTTGCCAAAATTGACATATATTGTTAAGCTATGCATGATAAACCTAAGTGTTAATTTACCCATACCATGGTGAACAAAAGTATTTACCTACTAATGATGAGCTACCGTAAGCGACTGTTAACCTATCCATGTTTAGCTTACCCATAGTGAGCCTAAGGATTAACCTACCCATAGTGAGCCTTAGGGTTAAAATACCTATGGTGAGCCTTAGGGTTAACCTACCCATTGTGAGCCTTAAGGTTAAAATACCTATGGTGAGCCTAAGGGTTAACGTACCTATGGTGAGCCTTAGGGTTAAAATACCTATGGTGAGCCTTAGGGTTAAAATACCTATGATGAGCCTGAGGGTTAACCTACCCAAAGTGAGCCTTAGGGTTAAAATACCTATGGTGAGCCTTAGGGTTAACATACCTATGGTGAGCCTTAGGGTTAACTTACCTATGGTGAGCCTTAGGGTTAACCTACCCATTTTGAGCCTTATTGTCAACCTACCCATTGTGAGCCTTATTGTTAACCTACACAAAGTGAGCCTTAGGGTTAAAATACCTATGGTGAGCCTTAGGGTTAAAATACCTATGATGAGCCTGAGGGTTAACCTACCCAAAGTGAGCCTTAGGGTTAAAATACCTATGGTGAGCCTTAGGGTTAACATACCTATGGTGAGCCTTAGGGTTAACCTACCCATAGTGAGCCTTATTGTTAACCTACCCATAGTGAGCCTTAGGTTTAACCTACACAAAGTGAGCCTTAGGGTTAAAATACCTATGGTCAGCCTTAGAGTTAACCTACCTATGGTGAGCCTTAGGGTTAACCTACCCATAGTGAGCCTTATTGTTAACCTACCCATTGTGAGCCTTATTGTTAACCTACACAAAGTGAGCCTTAGGGTTAAAATACCTATGGTCAGCCTTAGGGTTAACCTACCCATAGTGAGCCTTATTGTTAACCTACCCATAGTGAGCCTTAGGTTTAACCTACCCAAAGTGAGCCTTATTGTTAACCTACCCATTGTGAGCCTTATCGTTAACCTACACAAAGTGAGCCGTAGGGTTAACCTACCTATGGTGAGCCTTAGGGTTAACCTACCCATAGTGAGCCTTAGGGTTAACCTACCCTTAGTGAGCCTTAGGGTTAACCTACCCATAGGGAGCCTTAGGGTTAACTTACCTATGGTGAGCCTTAGGGTTAAAATACCTATGGTGAGCCTTATTGTTAACCTACCCATTGTGAGCCTTATTGTTAACCTACCCATTGTGAGCTTTAGGGTTAACCTACCCATTGTGAGCCTTAGGGTTAAAAAACCTATGGTCAGCCTTCGAGTTAACCTACTATGGTGAGCCTTAGGGTTAACCTACCTATGGTGAGCCTTAGGGTTAACCTACCTATGGTGAGCCTTATTGTTAACCTACCCTTAGTGAGCCTTAGAGTTAACCTATCCATAGGGAGCCTTAGAGTTAACCTACACATAGTGAGCCTTAGGGTTAACCTACCCTTAGTGAGCCTTAAGGTTAACCTACCCAAAGTGAGCCTTAGGGTTAACTTATCTATGGTGAGCCTTAGGGTTAAAATACCTATGGTGAGCCTTAGGGTTAACCTACCTATAGTGAGCCTTAGGGTTAACCTACCTATGGTGAGCCTTATTGTTAACCTACCCATTGTGAGCCTTATTGTTAACCTGCCCATTGTGAGCCTTAGGGTTAACCTACCTGTAGTGAGCCTTAGGGTTAACCTACCTATGGTGAGCCTTAGGGTTAACTTACCTATGGTGAGCCTTAGGGTTAAAATACCTATGGTGAGCCTTAGTGTTAACCTACCTATGGTGAGCCTTAGGGTTAACCTACCCATAGTGAGCCTTAGGGTTAACCTACCTATGGTGAGCCTTAGGGTTAATCTACCTATGGTGAGCGTTAGTGTTAACCTACCAGTGGTGAGCCTTAGGGTTAACCTACCTATGGTGAGCCTTATGGTTAAAATACCTATGGTGAGCCTTAGGGTTAATGTACCTATGATGAGCCTTATTATTAACCTACCCATTGTGAGCCTTAGGGTTAAACTACCCATGGTGAGCCTTAGAGTTAATCTACCTACGGTGAGCCTTAGGGTTAACCTACCCATGGTGAGCCTTAATGTTAACCTACACATAATGAGCCTTTTTGTTAACCTACCCTTAGTGAACCTTCGGGTTAACCTACCCTTAGTGAGCCTTAGGGTTAACCTACCATAGTGAGCCTTAGTGTTAACCTACCCATAGTGAGCCTTTTTGTTAACCTACCCTTAGTGAACCTTAGGGTTAACCTACCCAAAGTGAGCCTTAGGGTTAACCTACCTATGATGAGCCCTAGGGTTAACGTACCTATGGTGAGCCTTAGGGTTAACCTACCCATAGTGAGCCTTAGGGTTAACCTACCTATGGTGAGCCTTATTTGTTAACCTACCCATTGTGAGCCTTAGGGTTAACCTACCTATGATGAGCCCTAGGGTTAACGTACCTATGGTGAGCCTTAGGGTTAACCTGCCCATTGTGAGCCTCAGGGTTAACCTACCCATAATGAGCCTTAGTGTTAACCTACCCATAATGAGCCTTAGGTTTAACGTACCCATTGTGCGCAGGTCGGGGTTCTCTCCGGGTACTCCGGCTTCCTCCCCCAATAAAAACTGGACGCCATGAAATAGCTGAAAAATTGCTGAAAGTGGCGTTAAAACACCATTCAAACAAACAAAAACCTACCCATTGTGAGCCTCAGGGTTAACCTTCCCATGGTGAGCCTTAGGGTTAAAATACCCATAGTGAGCCTTAGTGTTAACCTACCCATAGTGAGCCTTAGGGTTAACCTACCCATAGTGAGCCTTAGGGTTAACCTACGTATGATGAGCCCTAGGGTTAACCTACCTATAGTGAGCCTTAGGGTTAACCTACCCATAGTGAGCCTTAGGGTTAACCTACCCATAGTGAGCCTTAGGTTTAACCTACCCATAGTGAGCCTTAGGGTTAACCTACCCAAAGTGAGCCTTATTGTTAACCTACCTATGGTGAGCCTTAGGTTTAACCTACCCATAGTGAGCTTTAGGGTTAACCTACCCATGATGAGCCTTATTGTTAACCTACCCATAGTGAGCTTTAGGGTTAACCTACCCATGATGAGCCTTAGGAATAAACTACCTATGGTGGGCAAAGGTGATAACCTTCCCAGATTGTGCCTTAATATTAACATACCTATGGTGAGCCGTGTTAACTTACTTATGATGAGCTATAGTGGTGTCATACTTATTGTGAACTATGGTGCTTACCTATACCTGGTGAGCTATAGTGTACTGATGGTAGGCACCTTATTGTAACTACCCACAATGCTATAGTGTACTGATAGTTGGCACTTTAGTGTAACTACCCACAATGCCATAGTGTACTGATGGTAGGCACCTTAGCGTAACTACCCACAATGCTATAGTGTACTGATAGTAGGCATTTTAGTGTAACTACCCACAATGCCATAGTGTACTGATGGTAGGCACCTTAGTGTAACTACCCACAATGCCATAGTGTACTGATGGTAGGCACCTTAGTGTAACTACCCACAATGCCATAGTGTACTGATGGTAGGCACCTTAGTATAACTACCCACAATGCTATTGTGTACTGATGGTAGGCACTTTAGTGTAACTACCCACAATGTCATTATAAGTGTATTGATGGTAGGCACTTTAGTGTAACTACCCACAATGCTATAGTGTACTGATGGTAGGCATCTTAGTGTAACTACCCACAATGCCATAGTGTACTGATGGTAGGCACCTTAGCATAACTACCCACAATGCCATAGTGTACTGATGGTAGGCACCTTAGTCTAACTACCCACAATGCAATATTGTATTGATGGTAGATGCCTTAGTGTAACTACCCACAATGCCATACTGATGGTAGGCACTTTAGCATAATACCCGCAATGCCATAGTGTACTGATTGTAGGCACCTTAGTCTAACTACCCACCATGCCATACTGTACTGATGGTTGGCACCTTAGTGTAACTACCAACAAAGCCATAGTGTACTGATGGTAGGCACCTTAGTGTAACTACCCACAATGCCATAGTGTACTGATGGTAGGCACCTTAGTGTAACTACCCACAATGCTATAGTGTACTGATGGTAGGCACCTTAGTGTAACTACCCACAATGCCATAGTGTACTGATGGTAGGCACCTTAGTATAACTACCCACAATGCCATAGTGTACTGATGGTAGGCACCTTAGTGTAACTACCCACAATGCCATAGTGTACTGATGGTAGGCACCTTAACATAACTACCCACAATGCCATAGTGTACTGATGGTAGGCACCTTAGTGTAACTACCCACAATGCCTTTGTGTACTGATGGTAGGCACCTTAGCATAACTACCCACAATGCCTTAGTGTACTGATGGTAGACACCTTAGCATAACTACCCACAATGCCATAGTGTACTGATGGTAGGCACCTTAGTGTAACTACCCACAATGCCATAGTGTACTGATGGTAGGCACCTTAGTGTAACTACCCACAATGCCTTTGTGTACTGATGGTAGGCACCTTAGCATAACTACCCACAATGCCTTAGTGTACTGATGGTAGACACCTTAGCATAACTACCCACAATGCCATAGTGTACTGATGGTAGGCACCTTAGTGTAACTACCCACAATGCCATAGTGTACTGATGGTAGGCACCTTAGTGTAACTACCCACAATGCCTTTGTGTACTGATGGTAGGCACCTTAGCATAACTACCCACAATGCCTTAGTGTACTGATGGTAGGCACCTTAGTGTAACTACCAACAAAGCCATAGTGTACTGATGGTAGGCACCTTAGTGTAACTACCCACAATGCCATAGTGTACTGATGGTAGGCACCTTAGTGTAACTACCCACAATGCTATAGTGTACTGATGGTAGGCACCTTAGTGTAACTACCCACAATGCCATAGTGTACTGATGGTAGGCACCTTAGTATAACTACCCACAATGCCTTAGTGTACTGATGGTAGGCACCTTAACATAACTACCCACAATGCCATAGTGTACTGATGGTAGGCACCTTAGTGTAACTACCCACAATGCCTTTGTGTACTGATGGTAGGCACCTTAGTGTAACTACCCACAATGCCTTTGTGTACTGATGGTAGGCACCTTAGCATAACTACCCACAATGCCTTAGTGTACTGATGGTAGACACCTTAGCATAACTACCCACAATGCCATAGTGTACTGATGGTAGGCACCTTAGTGTAACTACCCACAATGCCATAGTGTACTGATGGTAGGCACCTTAGTGTAACTACCCACAATGCCTTTGTGTACTGATGGTAGGCACCTTAGCATAACTACCCACAATGCCTTAGTGTACTGATGGTAGACACCTTAACATAACTACCCACAATGCCATAGTGTACTGATGGTAGGCACCTTAGTGTAACTACCCACCATGCCATACTGTACTGATGGTTGGCACCTTAGTGTAACTACCAACAAAGCCATAGTGTACTGATGGTAGGCACCTTAGTGTAACTACCCACAATGCCATAGTGTACTGATGGTAGGCACCTTAGTGTAACTACCCACAATGCTATAGTGTACTGATGGTAGGCACCTTAGTGTAACTACCCACAATGCCATAGTGTACTGATGGTAGGCACCTTAGTATAACTACCCACAATGCCATAGTGTACTGATGGTAGGCACCTTAGTGTAACTACCCACAATGCCATAGTGTACTGATGGTAGGCACCTTAACATAACTACCCACAATGCCATAGTGTACTGATGGTAGGCACCTTAGTGTAACTACCCACAATGCCTTTGTGTACTGATGGTAGGCACCTTAGCATAACTACCCACAATGCCTTAGTGTACTGATGGTAGACACCTTAGCATAACTACCCACAATGCCATAGTGTACTGATGGTAGGCACCTTAGTGTAACTACCCACAATGCCATAGTGTACTAATGGTAGGCACCTTAGTGTAACTACCCACAATGCTATAGTGTACTGATGGTAGGCACCTTAGTGTAACTACCCACAATGCTATTGTGTACTGATGGTAGGCACCTTAGTGCAACTACCCACAATGCCATAGTGTACTAATGGTAGGCACCTTAGTGTAACTACCCACAATGCCATAGTGTACTGATGGTAGGCACCTTAGTGCAACTACCCACAATGCCAAAGTGTACTGATGGTAGGAACCTTAGCGTAACTACCCACAATGCCATAGTGTACTGATGGTGAGCACCTTAGTGTAACTACCCACAATGCCATAGTGTACTGATGGTAGGCACCTTAGTGTAACTACCCATAATGCCATAGTGTACTGATGGTAGGCACCTTAGTGTAACTACCAACAATGCCATAGTGTACTGATGGTAGGCACCTTAGTGTAACTAACCAAAATGCCATAGTGTACTGATGGTATGCACCTTAGTGTAACTACCCACAATGCCATTGTGTACTGATGGTAGGCACCTTAGTGTAACTACCCACAATGCCATAGTGTACTGATGGTAGGCACCTTAGCGTAACTACCCACAATGCCATAGTGTACTGATGGTGTAACTACCCTATAGTGTACTGATGATAGATGCCTTAGTGTAACTACCCACAATGCCATAGTGTACTGATGGTAGGCACCTTAGTGTAACTACCCACAATGCCATAGTGTACTGATGGTAGGAACCTTAGCGTAACTACCCACAATGCCATAGTGTACTGATGGTGAGCATCCTTAGTGTAACTACCCACAATGCCATAGTGTACTGATGGTAGGAACCTTAGCGTAACTACCCACAATGCCATAGTGTACTGATGGTGAGCACCTTAGTGTAACTACCCACAATGCCATAGTGTACTGATGGTAGGCACCTTAGTGTAACTACCCACAATGCCATAGTGTACTGATGGTAGGCACCTTAGTGTAACTACCCACAATGCCATAGTGTACTGATGGTAGGCACCTTGGGATAACTATACCCACAATGCGAATATGCTATGTATGACATCAAAAAACATTTACATCATGGGTCATAATAAATATTAATCAGTATAAATCCACATTGGATCAAACAAAAACATTTAAGAACAGCTCAGTCAGACAAATGTGCCTGAAGTGAGATACTCTTGCTACCAATTGTTGGAGATATAGCTGAAAACAAAGATCAGCTTGCCTAAATTAACACTTATCTAAAGAATTTTTAAAAAAAAGATCAAGAAGTAACTTTATACAACCAAACTATAGCCTCCAATTAAGTATGTTAATTATCAGGTGCTCTCCATTTAATTCAGTTTATATGTGAAATCAGAGCTTTTCATGGCTGTCATTATTAGCACTTTTAACATCCTAATCTGTTATCTGTGCCAACTGTTAGTTCTGTTATAATCAAATTTATCTTATTTTATGGTTATTAATCATGATTTGTAACTTTTATTTTATCATAAAGGTGTCATAATTTGGATAATTAGGTCTTTCCACCTTTCTGTGGAAAGACCTATAGTTATTGTTCTGATTATTATTAGGTCTTTCCACCTTTCTGTGGAAAGACCTATAGTTATTGTTCTGATTATTAAGGCTTTTCACTTTCCGAGTGGAAAGCCTTCTTGTTATTCTTCTGTTTCTTATTATTATTAAGGCTTTCCACTTTCCGAGTGGAAAGCCTTCTTGTTATTCTTCTGTTTCTTATTATTTTTATTATTATTATTATTATTCTTATTTTTTTCCGCCAAGTTTTCTTTTCCCATTATAAATTTTGTTTCGCGACATGTCGTAAAGACATTTTGTACTATGGATGTATAAGACATTACGCTTTCGCAGTTGACCCTGTCACACCGAACACTTGTTCTTTACGGAGTTATCTCCCCTGTTACAGAAAAGCTTGTGTGCAGATAAACTATGAAACCGTAGAAGATTTCGCAATAAAAGTTGTTGCAAAATGGTCAGCTATGGATTGCGACAATTTGTTACATATCGCGCAAAGTATTTTGACGACTCCTTGTAGGAGTTATTTCCCCTTATTTATTGGAAGTAAAAATTGTACCATTGTAACTCATGAACCAGAGGTGATATAGACTAGATATTTCACAGTTGGTCATCATTGACCTTGACCTTGAAAAAGGTCACAAGGTCAAAGGTCAAGGTCATGTTCTAATTTTTGACCCTTGGTTGTGTGCAGATCTCCTCCTTTACTATAATAGATAGAGAACTGAAACCTTTACCAAAATGTGTATCATATTGAGATCTTGAATCGTCACTTTTTTTATTTGACATTTTTATAAGAGTTATCTCCCCTAGACCAATAAAATGTATTGTGAATTGCATTATATCACTATATCTCAGTAACTATAACAGATATATATATGAAACCTTATATCATTGGTCATCATTGACCTTGACCTTGAAAATGGACACAAGGTCAAAGGTCAAGGTCACGTTTGAAATTTTGGCATTGTCTTGTCATCGCTATTACTTTGAAACGGTAAAAGATAGGCTATAAGTTATAATGGATAAAATGTTGGTCTCATAAAGGCGCAACTTTTTTCTATTTAGAGGGAAAGGATCCGGCTTCATCTTATAGGAGTTATCCCCCATAACAACCATTGATAATTAGTTTTTCATTAATTACTTATCAACTATTGATAGTAGAGGCATGGGGTCTTCACTATGGATCATTAGGACCCTTGACCTTGAAAACAAATACAAGGTCAAAGGTCAAGGTCATTTTCTAATTTTTTGTATATATTATAAGTAGTCATATCTTAATGACTTTAAGAGATATTGGCATAAAATCTTCAATGTTGATCACTGTTGACCTTCAGCATGGTCAAGGTCATGCTGTAAAAGTCAAGGTCAAAGTCCTTTATAAATGTTTTTCATGGTACTATGTATTTTGAATGGCTTCTTCTTTTAATGCTATTGCCTATAAGTAATATTTACATAGATTCAAAGATCAGTTGTCAAGGTCATTCAAGTTTTCTTACGTCCTATTTAATGACCTTTCTTATTTTTAAAGATATCTAAATAGTTTTTTAATAATTTTTGTTCTTATTAATTGCTATAGACAAATTACGTATGTTTCTTAGCTTTTTGGTTTCAAGGTCATTTATTTAAGGTCTTCTTTTGAAGTGGAAAGCCTATTAATCGTTCTTTAGAACGATTGAACCTATATTTATTATTATTATTCTTATTTTTTTCCGCCAAGTTTTCTTTTCCCATTATAAATTTTGTTTCGCGACATGTCGTAAAGACATTTTGTACCATGGATGTATAAGACATTACGCTTTCGCAGTTGACCCTGTCACACCGAACACTTGTTCTTTACGGAGTTATCTCCCCTGTTACAGAAAAGCTTGTGTGCAGATAAACTATGAAACCGTAGAAGATTTCGCAATAAAAGTTGTTGCAAAATGGTCAGCTATGGATTGCGACAATTTGTTACATATCGCGCAAAGTATTTTGACGACTCCTTGTAGGAGTTATTTCCCCTTATTTATTGGAAGTAAAATTTGTACCATTGTAACTCATGAACCAGAGGTGATATAGACTAGATATTTCACAGTTGGTCATCATTGACCTTGACCTTGAAAAAGGTCACAAGGTCAAAGGTCAAGGTCAAGTTCTAATTTTTGACCCTTGGTTGTGTGCAGATCTCCTCCTTTACTATAATAGATAGAGAACTGAAACCTTTACCAAAATGTGCATCATATTGAGATCTTGAATCGTCACTTTTTTTATTTGACATTTTTATAAGAGTTATCTCCCCTAGACCAATAAAATGTATTGTGAATTGCATTATATCATTATATCTCAGTAACTATAACAGATATATATATGAAACCTTATATCATTGGTCATCATTGACCTTGACCTTGAAAATGGACACAAGGTCAAAGGTCAAGGTCACGTTTGAAATTTTGGCATTGTCTTGTCATCGCTATTACTTTGAAACGGTAAAAGATAGGCTATAAGTTATAATGGATAAAATGTTGGTCTCATAAAGGCGCAACTTTTTTCTATTTAAAGGGAAAGGATCCGGCTTCATCTTATAGGACTTATCCCCCATTACAACCATTGATAATTAGTTTTTCATTAATTACTTAACAACTATTGATAGTAGAGACATGGGGTCTTCACTATGGATCATTAGGACCCTTGACCTTGAAAACAAATACAAGGTCAAAGGTCAAGGTCATTTTCTAATTTTTTGTATATATTATAAGTAGTCATATCTTAATGACTAAGATATATTGGCATAAAATCTTCAATGTTGATCACTGTTGACCTTCAGCATGGTCAAGGTCATGCTGTAAAAGTCAAGGTCAAAGTCCTTTATAAATGTTTTTCATGGTACTATGTATTTTGAATGGCTTCTTCTTTTAATGCTATTGCCTATAAGTAATATTTACGTAGATTAAAAGATCAGTTGTCAAGGTCATTCAAGTTTTCTTACGTCCTATTTAATGACCTTTCTTTTTTTAAAGATATCTAAATAGTTTTTTAATAATTTTTGTTCTTATTAATTGCTATAGACAAATTACGTATGTTTCTTAGCTTTTTGGTTTCAAGGTCATTTATTTAAGGTCTTCTTTTGAAGTGGAAAGCCTGTTAATCGTTCTTTAGAACGATTGAACCTATATTTATTATTATTATTCTTCTCCCACTTCTTGCGCAAACTTATGTGGGGTTTTTTCATTTCGCGACATGTCGCTTTGATATTTTATATCTGATATCGGTGACCCATTGCGCTTTTGCAGTTCACCCTGACTGACCGCACCCTTTTTCTTTACGGAGTTATCTCCCCTTTTACTAAAAAGCTTGTTCCTGCTACTCCTCCTAAACCAAAATAGATATCAATACCAATCCTTTACCAAAATGTGTCCTATATCCTTGCGCAACTTTGGGACAGATTGATTGAAGGGTTCTGACGACATCTTATAGGAGTTATCTCCCTTTATATAAAAAGTAGTAAGTGATATTCAAACAAATCTCAACAACTAAAAGAGATAGAGGCCTGGGGTCTTCACCATAGATCATCTTGACGTTTGACCTTGAAAATGGACAGAAGGTCAAAGGTCAAGGTCACGTTCTAAATTTTGACATTTGCTTGTGTCCGCTACTCCTCTGAAACGGTAAAAGATAGATAAACACTTATTGAGAGTAAAATGTTCGTCTTATTAAGACGCAACTTTGTCACATTTGAAGCGAAGTAATTTGATTTCATTTTATAGGAGTTATCTCCCATTATATATGTAACTGATTGGTTTTTCACATGGTACTCATTAACTATTAATGATAGATGGCAACTAAAGAGTGCAAAATGTTGGTCCTTTAAAGGAGCAACTTTGTCACATTTACAGGGAAAGGATTTGACTTCATTTTATAGGAGTTATCTCCCATTATATATGTAACTGATTGGTTTTTCACATGTTACTCATTAACTATAAATGATAGAGGGAATGTAAAGAGTGCAAAATGTTGAACTCTTAAAGGAGCAACTTTGTTACATTTACCTGGAAAGGATTTGACTTCATTTTATAGGAGTTATCTCCCTTTATATATGTAACTTATTGGTTTTTTACATGTTACTCATTAACTATTTATGATACAGGAAAACTAAAGAGTGCAAAATGTTGGTCTCTTAAAGGAGCAACTTTGTTACATTTACAGGAAAAGAATTTGACTTCATTTTATAGGAGTTATCTCCCATTATATATGTAACTTATTGGTTTTTTACATGTTACTCATTACCTTTTAATGATAAAGGGAAACGAAAGAGTGCAAAATGTTGGTCTCTTAGAGGAGCAACTTTGTTACATTTATAGGGAAAGGATTTGACTTCATTTTATATGAGTTATCTCCCATTATATATTTAACTGATTGGTTTTTCACATGGTACTGATTAACTATTAATAATAGAGGGAAACTAAAGAGTGCAAAATGTTGATCTCTTAAAGGAACAACTTTCTCACTTTCACAGGAAAAGGATTTGACTTCATTTTATAGGAGTTATCTCCCATTATATATGTAACTTATTGGTTTTTTACATGTTACTCATTAACTATTAATGGTAAAGGGAAACGAAAGAGTGCAAAATGTTGGTCTCTTAAAGGAGCAACTTTGTTACTTTATAGGGAAAGGATTTGACTTCATTTTATAGGAGTTATCTCCCATTATATATGTAACTTATTGGTTTTTTACATGTTACTCATTACTTATTAACGATAAAGGGAAACGAAAGAGTGCAAAATGTTGGTCTCTTAAAGGAGCAACTTTGTTACTTTTATAGGGAAAGGATTTGACTTCATTTTATAGGAGTTATTTCCCATTATATATGTAACTGATTGGTTTTTCACATGGTACTCATTAACTATTAATGCTAGAGGGAAAGTAAAGAGTGCAAAATGTTGATCTCTTAAAGGAGCAACTTTGTTACTTTTATAGGGAAAGGATTTGACTTCATTTTATAGGAGTTATTTCCCATTATATATGTAACTGATTGGTTTTTCACATGGTACTCATTTATTATTAATCATAGAGGGAAAGTAAAGAGTGCAAAATGTTGATCTCTTAAAGGAGCAACTTTGTTGCATTTATAGGGAAAGGATTTGACTTCATTTGATAGGAGTTATCTCCCATTATATATGTAACTGATTGGTTTTTCACATGGTTCTTATCTATTATTAATGATAGAGGGAAAGTAAAGAGTGCAAAATGTTGATCTCTTAAAGGAGCAACTTTGTTATATTTATAGGGAAAGATTTGACTTCATTTTATAGGAGTTATCTCCAATTATACATTTAACTGATTGGTTTTTCACATGGTACTCATTTATTATTAATGATAGAGGGAAAGTAAAGAGTGCAAAATGTTGATCTCTTAAAGGAACAACTTTGTTACATTTACAGGAAAAGGATTTGACTTCATTTTATAGGAGTTATCTCCCATTATATATGTAACTGATTGGTTTTTCACATGGTACTCATTAACTATTAATGATAGACGGAAACTAAAGAGTGCAAAATGTTAATCTCTTAAAGGAGCAACTATGTTACATTTATAGGGAAAGGATTTGACTTCATTTTATAGGAGTTATCTCCCATTATATATGTGACTGATTGGTTTTTCGCATGGCACTCATTAACTATTAATGATAGAGGGAAACTAAAGAGTTCAAAATGTTGACCTCTTAAAGGAGCAACTTTGTTACATGTACAAGTAAAGGATTTGACTTCATTTTATAGAAGTTATCTCCCATTATATATGTAACTTATTGGTTTTGTACAGGTTACTCATTAACTATTAATGATAAAGGGAAACGAAAGAGTGCAAAATGTTGGTCTCTTAAAGGAGCAACTTTGTTGGATTTGTAGGGAAAGGATTTGACGTCATTTTATAGGAGTTATCTCCCATTATATATGTAACTGATTGGTTTTTCACATGGTACTGATTAACTATTAATGATAAAGGGAAACTAAAGAGTGCAAAATGTTGATCTCTTTTTCTCACTTTTACAGGAAAAGGATTTGACTTCATTTTATAGGAGTTATCTCCCATTATATATGTAACTTATTGGTTTTTCACTTGTTACTCATTTACTATTAATGATAGAGGCATGGGGTCTTCACCATAGACCCTCATGCCCTTTGACCTTGAAAACTTGTATGGGTCAAGGTCACGTACTAGTTTTTTACCTTTGCTATTTTTAAAGATATTGAAATTATTTTCGACTTAAAATGTTCTATTAATAATTACGAGTAAATAAAGACATGGCGTTAAAAGTTGTATAAAACTTTTATAAGAGTTATCTCTCTTAGAATGCCAATCTGAAGCAGATAATATAAAATAATTTCTATTTTAAATATTTATAGCAAAGTTATAACATTTTGCAAAAAGATGATTATTTTAAATGTCATCATGTAACACAAAATTAAAATTAATATGGAAAGACCCTCAAATGTTCAACCGAACAGTTGATCTTTAATTATTATTATTATTATTATTATTATTATTATTCTTCTCCCACTTCTTGCGCAAACTGATGTGCGGTTTTTTCATTTCGCGACATGTCGCTTTGATATTTTATATCTGATATCGGTGACCCATTACGCTTTCGCAGTTCACCCTGACTGACCGCACCCTTTTTCTTTACAGAGTTATCTCCCCTTTTACTAAAAAGCTTGTTCCTGCTACTCCTCCTAAACCAAAAAAGATAGCAATACCAAATCTTTACCAAAATGTGTCCTATATCCTTGCGCAACTTTGGGACAGATTGATTGAAGGGTTCTGACGACATCTTATAGGAGTTATCTCCCTTTAAATAAAAGTAGTAAGTGACATTCAAACAAATCTCAACAACTAAAAGAGATAGAGGCCTGGGGTCTTCACTTTAGACCATCATGACCTTTGACCTTGAAAATGGACACAAGGTCAAAGGTCAAGGTCACGTTCTAAATTTTGACATTTGCTTGTGTGCGCTACTCCTCTGAAACGGTAAAAGATAGATAAACACTTATTGAGAGTAAAATGTTCATCTTATTAAGACGCAACTTTGTCACATTTGGAGCGAAGTAATTTGACTTCATTTTATAGGAGTTATCTCCCATTATATATGTAACTGATTGGTTTTTCACATGGTACTCATTAACTATTAATGATAGAGGGAAAGTAAAGAGTGCAAAATGTTGATCTCTTAAAGGAGCAACTTTGTTACATTCACAGAGAAAGGATTTGACTTCATTTGATAGGAGTTATCTCCCATTATATATGTAACTTATTGGTTTTTTACATGTTACTCATTAACTATTAATGATAGAGGGAAACTAAAGAGTGCAAAATGTAGATCTCTTTAAGGAGCAACTTTTATACATTTATAGGTAAAGGATTCGACTTCATTTTTTAGGAGTTATCTCCCATTATATATGTAACTTATTGGTTTTTTACATGTTACTCATTAACTATTAAGGATAAAGGGAAACGAAAGAGTGCAAAATGTTGGTCTCTTAAAGGAGCAACTTTTATACATTTATAGAGAAAGGATTTGACTTCATTTTATAGGAGTTATCTCCCATTATATATGTAATTTATTAGTTTTTCACATGCAACTCATTAACTATTAATGATAAAGGGAAACGAAAGAGTGCAAAATGTTGGTCTTTTACAGGAGCAACTTTGTTACATTTACAGGTAAAGGATTCGACTTCATTTTTTAGGAGTTATCTCCCATTATATATGTAACTTATTGGTTTTTTACATGTTACTCATTAACTATTAATGATAAAGGGAAACGAAAGAGTGCAAAATGTTAATCTTTTAAAGGAGCAACTTTTATACATTTATAGGGAAAGGATTTGACTTCATTTTATAGGAGTTATCTCCCATTATATATGTAACTTATTGGTTTTTTACATGGTACTCATTAACTATTAACGATAGAGGGAAAGTAAAGAGTGCAAAATGTAGATCTCTTTAAGGAGCAACTTTGGTACATTTACAGGTAAAGGATTCGACTTCATTTTATAGGAGTTATCTCCCATTATATATGTAATTTATTAGTTTTTCACATGCAACTCATTAACTATTAATGATAAAGGGAAACGAAAGAGTGCAAAATGTTGGTCTTTTACAGGAGCAACTTTGTTACGTTTACAGGTAAAGGATTCGACTTCATTTTTTAGGAGTTATCTCCCATTATATATGTAACTTATTGGTTTTTTACATGTTACTCATTAACTATTAATGATAGAGGGAAACTAAAGAGTGCAAAATGTAGACCTCTTTAAGGAGCAACTTTGTTACATTTACAGGTAAAGGATTCGACTTCATTTTTAGGAGTTATCTCCCATTATATATGTAACTTATTGGTTTTTTACATGTTACTCATTAACTATTACCCGAAACGAAAGAGTGCAAAATGTTGGTCTCTTAAAGGAGCAACTTTTATACATTTATAGGGAAAGGATTTGACTTCATTTTATAGGAGTTATCTCCCATTATATATGTAACTTTTTGGTTTTTCACATGTTACTCATTAACTATTAATGATAAAGGGAAACGAAAGAGTGTAAAATGTTGGTCTCTTAAAGGAGCAACTTTGTTACATTTATAGGGAAAGGATTTGACTCCATTTTATAGGACTTATCTCCCATTATATATGTAACTGATTGGTTTTTCACATGGTACTCATTAACTATTAATGATAGAGGGAAACATAAGAGTGCAAAATGTTGATCTCTTAAAGGAGCAACTTTGTTACATTTACAGGAAAAGGATTTAACTTCATTTTATAGGAGTTATCTCCCATTATATATGTAACTTATTGGTTTTTCACTTGTAACTCATTAACTATTAATGATAGAGGCATGGGGTCTTCACCATAGACCCTCATGCACTTTGACCTTGAAAACTTGCATGGGTCAAGGTAACGTACTAGTTTTTGACCTTTGCTATTTTCAAAGAAATTGAAATGATAATGATTTTCTTCATAAAATGTTCTATTAATAATTACCAGTAAATTAAGACATGCCGTGAAAAGTTGTATGAAAATTTTATAAGAGTTATCTCTCTTATAAAACCAAGCTGTAGCAAATAATACAAAATAATTTATTTTTTAAATATTTATAGCAAAATTATAACATTTCGGAAAAAGTTGATTATTTTGAATGTCATCACGTAATACATAATGAATATTAGTATGGAAAGACCCTCAAATGTTCAACCGAACAGTTGATCTTTAATTATATTTACTTTACTACACTAAAAGTAATATAATACACCTGTTTTTGTAAACTTTCATAAATCACAAATTAAGGATGTTTTAATCTGTTGTAAATGTTTTATACAGCTGTTCTGATATGATGAGCATAAATTCTAAATGATCAGATGTGAATTTATTGGGTGTCTTGAATAAACTGTCTCTTCTCCTCCATTTTTTTTACTTGGTACACTACATACAGTATTGACTTGCCACATGCAAGTTTTTGGCTATGAGAAAAATATTAGCATTGACTGCTTCATGCACAGTGTACCTTTGTACACATGTGGATAGTATAGGAAATGGTATAGTGTACAAACTTTGGGTATGACATACTATTCATGACTGGTCCCAGACTAACATTTTAGGGGAGGTAACCTGTTTATTAGGACATCACATAAAGGGATTTTAGGGGGTGTGACATACCCAACCTGACTGGTCCTTGGACTGTTTAGCATGTCAGGGGAGCTAACCTGTTTATTATGACATCACACAAACAGTCTAAGTAAAATTATATATTTCACCTGTTCCCTCTTTTTGTTATTGTTATTGTGAGGCTTCAAAGGGTGGAGCAAGTAATTGTCACACTAGGGGATTAACATCATCTGTTTATGCTAGAAAATAACTTGAAACTTAAATTTATTGAGTTTGTATCAGTTAAATGATGGACAATATGTTATGAATGAAATTTATACGTGATAAAACTTGTTTGGCCATAGCTGGTCATGTTTCTGATTTTGCTGCAATTAATTTATATAACTTTAAAGCTCAGTTCTTGTCACTCTATGAAACCTTACCATATGAATTTGAGAGAATTCATCACAAACAAGTCACATTTGTCTCTCTCAGGTGAAGTTAGCAAATCCAGATGAATGTTGAGTTACTGTATTTCTTTTGATTAATTGTGAAATACAGTTGATAGGTAAATGATAACTTGATTTAAAGATGTTAATATGGGCTATGTTTCAGAAGAAATCTTTGCAGATTTCCTGATAATTGCTTGTGTTTACACATTTAGACTGCTTCAGTCAACTTTTTATCAGAGAAAGGAATAAAATCTGATAAGTACAACATAATTTGCATGGTTTTTGTCATAATAATAGCAGGTACAGATGTAAACCGATTTTTTATGAGGTTCTTTCCTCCTCTTCAGATTGTCAGTTTTCTAATTTTGACAGGTATTCTGGGCCATCCCTCAGCATGTTATCAATATGCAGTCTTGTGATGCCCCATTTGTTATAAAACTCATTAGAGTTTAATGGTGTAGATAGTTTGATTTTTTAAGAATGTATCAGTTTTTTTGGTGAAAAGATTTTTTGTGTTTGATTACAGCATTGATTTATTATGACAGAATTTTCATTATAAATTGATCTATAAATAACATTTAATGATTTGGTAATTCATTTTAGAGATTCTTCTCAAAGATAATATTTCTTTATCCTGGATTCCCTGACAATTAACTTTTTGTGGCTTGGTAACATATCCTTAGGTTGTCGTCTGCTATTTCATACTAGAATTACCCGAAAACAGAAGATACATGTACCACAATCGCAATGTGATCCAACGATGATATAAATCAATGAAAAAAGACAAATGAATGAAATAAAAAATAAATGAAATAAAAAAAAAATAAAAAAACCTTAGAACATATTGTCATCTTATTTGACGTTAGACATTCCCATCAATTAATTTTATACAGGTAGTACATGTATATATGTGTAATGACACATGTGCTTCCTCACTCCCTAACTCCACCCCATTAGAAAGGAAAATGGTTCCTCCCTTAGGCACTTTTAATTGAAATTGATTACACAATACTGAATTACTCAGAAAATTGGACAGAGGTAATACTTTATTACTGGTAGAGACAGAAATCCTTGAGGTTTAGGCCATCTTGGAGAAGACATTTATCTCCTGACTGTAACACAGTCATGTGTACCAATGGGTACCAGTAATAATGAAGGAGAAAAAAGGAGGAAATCCTTTGTAAATATATGTTTGAAGTGACAGGTGTCAGAGGAGAGATAAGTAATTGTATAGAAGTATGTGTGTGGGTTGATAAAATACACAACATTCTGTCTGAGATACAGAAAGTTTAATGCCCTGTACGTGTACAATGTCTGTCTGTGTTGTTAGGGCACAGACTATTACAATAAAAGGGGAGGGGGCAGTGGCTTGGGTAGGACCGATTTAATTAGTTAACCTCGGATATGTGATTTTTTAAAAACTTTATGGCAGTGTTTCATTACTTCAGATTTGTCTGTAATATTATTTGTTGTGTTTTTTTTT
This sequence comes from Limnoperna fortunei, assembly GCA_944474755.1. Taxonomy (NCBI): domain Eukaryota; kingdom Metazoa; phylum Mollusca; class Bivalvia; order Mytilida; family Modiolidae; genus Limnoperna; species Limnoperna fortunei. Next base: position 60,089,218 of record OX104121.1, on the reverse strand, counting down.
ATTCATGGAGGTTTGTTGTCTAGTGGTGTAGGTGGGACCTCTCTTACAGGTTAACCTCAGCCATGTGATGTTATTTGAGGCTTTACCATCCCCCCCACCACCGAGTATTGACCACACATTTTAAAACTGGAACTGTCTTAATACATGTAAGTTAATATAAGTACAAAGATAGGTAAAATTAATAGTCGGAGCACAAGTAGGTACTGGCCTGAAATTAATAGTCAGAGCACAAGTAGGTACTGGCCTGAAATATTGAAAATTTAAATTGTAAGGTTTATCTATTCACAAGGTGTAGATTTAGCCAAATGATGTTGGAATTTTTGTAATAAAAGCAACATCTAAATAATTTGGATGTTACATAAGTTTTGGGTTTGAGCACCTCTGATGAGTCTTGATAAGTCGAGACATGTGTCTGTCATAGTAAATTATATAACGTGTTATCTTTGATGATTAGGTATACCTAGATATAAATTTAATTTGGAATATACTTGTACACAAATGTATGAATTTAATATGAGACATACATGTACAGCAAGTTATGGGTTTTATTTTAAAACAGTATTGGCATAAAAGTTTGTGTATGTTTCATCACAGTATCCAGCATTATGTTTCTATGTTAACATTTGTTATACCTTTAATCATTGTTAACTCTGAAGGACATTAGTACATTGATCTTTCTTGTATATTACTTTTTTCTCATTTTCTCTGTTAGCAGTTTCACTGTTTATTGAATATACACTGTTTTCACATGAATGTCATATAAAATTAAGACATACAGTAACATATGTTGCTCTAGACGACTCTTATCACAGCCTTGGCACAAATATTTCTTGTCTTTCATATTCATGACTTGGCAGTGGTTTGCCATAGAGGAGAATTTTGATCTTATGATTTCTGTTACCTATCTGAGATAAGTGTGTTTGCATGTAGGTGTGATACTTTTGTGCCATATATTATGGATCCACAATTTTTTACCTGTTCTTTTTTGTGTGATGTATTAGGGATCCACTATTTTATACTATTTTTTATATGAATGGACCACAAATTCTTCTGACAGAAATCATGTATTAGGGATCCACTATTTTTTAGCTGTTCTGTTTTGTGCCCTGTATTAGGGATCCACTATTTTTTTATCTGTTCTGTTTTGTGCCCTGTATTAGGGATCCACTATTTTTTATCTGTTCTGTTTTGTGCCCTGTATTAGGGATCTACTATTTGTTTTCCATCTGTTTTATGCCATGTATTGGGGATCCACTATTTTTTATCTGTTTTGTTTTGTGCCCTGTATTAGGGATCCACTATTTTTTTATATGTTCTGTTTCGTGTCCTGTATTAGGGATCCACTATTTTTTTTATCTGTTCTGTTTTGTGCCCTGTATTAGGGATCTACTATTTGTTTTCTATCTGTTTTATGCCATGTATTAGGGATCCACTCTTTTTTATCTGTTCTGTTTTGTGCCATGTATTGGAGAAACGCTATTTTTTAGCTGTTCTGTTTTGTGCCATGTATTGGAGAAACGCTATTTTTTAGCTGTTCTGTTTTGTGCCATGTATTGGAGAAACGCTATTTTTTAGCTGTTCTGTTTTGTGCCATGTATAGGGATCCAATATTTTTTATCTGTTCTGTTTTGTGCCATGTATTGGAGAAACGCTATTTTTTTATCTGTTCTGTTTTGTGCCATGTATTGGAGAAACGCTATTTTTTAGCTGTTCTGTTTTGTGCCATGTATTGGAGAAACGCTATTTTTTAGCTGTTCTGTTTTGTGCCATGTATAGGGATCCAATATTTTTTATCTGTTCTGTTTTGTGCCATGTATTGGAGAAACGCTATTTTTTAGCTGTTCTGTTTTGTGCCATGTATTGGAGAAACGCTATTTTTTTATCTGTTCTGTTTTGTGCCATGTATTGGAGAAACGCTATTTTTTAGCTGTTCTGTTTTGTGCCATGTATTGGAGAAACGCTATTTTTTAGCTGTTCTGTTTTGTGCCATGTATAGGGATCCAATATTTTTTATCTGTTCTGTTTTGTGTCATGTATTAGGGATCAACTCTGTTTTGTTTTGTGCCATGTATTAGGGATCCACTTTTTTTATCTGTTCTGTTTTGTGCCCTGTATTAGGGATCTACTACTTTTTTAGCTGTTCTCTTTTGTGTCATATATTAGGGATCCACTATTTTTTATCTGAATGGACAACAAATTCTTCCGACTGAAATTTGTTTTCCATCTCTGATTTACATCTTATAATTTTAATATATTTTGTATGTAAAAAAGAGATAATGAACCATTTTTAAACTTTCGTGTGTTCAAACTAAAGACAACAAAAAAAATTATTGAACCCCTGTAGGCAGAAAATGGTTGGTGTCTTACAACATGTTGCAGCAGGTGAAATGTTATTTACACTCAAAGGATTGAAGGTTGTTTGTAGATATTATTAGGTGATAGGTGTCGGGGGTTTTCTGTGGGCACTCTGGCTTCCTCCCCAAATAAATCTGGATGCCATAATACAGCTGAAAAATGGCTGAAATTTGCATTAAAAACCATTAAAACAAACTAACAAAATCCTATCCTTGTCCTATCCATGCACTCTGTATGTTTAGCATTGTGGTATAGACTATGGAACAGCTATACACTGCTGAAGATTAATTTATTACAATAGAGAACAATTTAAATTATACCATTTTATTTTTATACAAAAGAGATATGATGTTTCATTGTGCAATAAATATGGATAAATGTACAATAATTACTGTAAAATGTCCACTGTGAATATCAGTTTTCATGGAATTGTTAACAAATTTAGAAATTGTTTTTGTTTGTTAAATGTTTTTAATGTAATAAGTATGGTTTGTACATTACATTCAAACGTGGAATCTGGTGAAAATTGATATTCCCAATAGCCTTTCACAGGTGTCAAAAAAGATATGAAATATGTGACTGTCACTGCATAACATTTAAAAAAAAATTTCAAACATTTCCATCAATCAAAGCTATTATTTTTACTTTCAATTTTTTTTTACATATCCAAATATATTTTTTTTAAATATATTAATCTTTCAATTTTGCTTGTAAAGGATAAATAATTTACATATATGTCATTCTTTCGATATAACAGTATGTCATTTCTATGAATCACTTTAACTATAATACAGTCTATGTCACAAGTAAGCCTATTTATTAAAAATTTTGTAGGTTCCTGTTTGTCATTTCGACCCACCAATTGGCTCAATCCAATGCCAAAGACTTAAAAAAAATTTTTTTTGCTGATTTATCATATTTTTACTACCAAAATGTGTCATTTTAATCTTCAGAGAAAAAGCTAAATTGTCTTCCTGTATGTTGCAAAAACTTACAAACTGTTTTTTCTTAATCTCATTACATTTAAAAAAAAATTTTATTGAAGAGCTTTCTTGAAATGAAATACACATATTTTGTTTTTGCACATATATGATTTAGTACATTCTTTCTTTCTCCTTGAATCTTCTCCAGATGTTGGCCTTGATTTTAAAAATAAAATCAAAGTTAAACAACCTAAACTTAACATGAAAGTCCCGAGACTGGGTTAATTGTCACATTCTCTATTTGGACATTTGACAATGGCGTTGATTCATGACTTTGCTGAAGCATCGTACTAGGAGTGCTGTTACAGCTTTGAAATTCGTTGTTAGATTGATCATATACTATCTCATCATCCTCAATATCATAGCTTCGAAAGGAATTTGGATTGTTTATCGCGGTGGACGATATCTGTTGGTTCATTAAGTTGGCAATGGCGGTTAGGCGGTATTGACGGTAGCGATCACAGTATACATATTTAGCCAGTAAATTAATATGTCGGTCAAACAAAATGTAAACCATTGGTTGAATTGTTCCTTGTGTCCAAGCAATAAAACTGAATGATTGATAAACTTTCGGTGAAACTTTGAAATGAACATCGATCAAAAGTAACAAGAACAAAGGGTACCAGCAGATGACAAAGGCTATGGTATTCAGGATAAACATTTTCGCACGATGACTGGAATCGTTTATTAAAGATTGAACATTACATGATGATAGGGTTTCGTCAGTTATGGTCAGAGAGGAACGCACAAGCATTGAAACCCGATTTGTATGATTCACCTGAATTTCTTTATAAAGCCTACATATGAAATGAATGATCCCCACCACAGCCAGCGTTGAAATAGCTATCCACATTGCATGAGCGACATATCCTGTCTCCTTGCCCAGAACAAATGAACAGCTGCCAATTTCTCGATGGAACTCAAAGTATCCTCCAATTAACGTTGGACCTAGATGTAAAACTGTACTGGCTATATATACAAGAATAATTCCAAATAAAATACAGCATAACGATCCACGGGAGTTTCCACCGACGTTGATCTCTCCAAATGTATAAGCTTCTGTACAAACCATGGCAAGCATATTAAAAACCGAGGCAGTCACAATAAGTACATATGTTGCTCCAAAGAAATCACAGTCTGACGGTTTTTGTTGAGTTACAAGATTGTTAGCTATTGGAATGCAGTAAGCTGCTTTTAGACAATCCAAAAAGCAAGCATGTATCAAAAAGGCACTTGTCATCTTCCGTAGATTCCGTCGTATGAATACGAACAAGACAACCACAAGGTTTAACAATATTCCTAGTACTGCCACAAAATAAAGATAGTAAGCCTCTTGGTGGAAAGTGTTTCGAGTGGAATGGTTATTTTTCTCTTCAACAGATTTTTCCATGTAGCTAAACATAGCTTGATCTTCATTGTTGAAATTGACATAATTGGTCTGATGTGGAATCATATAAGTAAGGTTAACCATTGTGGCTCAGTTGATTGACAGATTGTTTGTTATTCCTCATTACTCCATAATCTGGAAAAAATACATAAAATAAACAGTATGGTATGATGAGGTTCTGTTTGTAAGTGAAAACTTTGTTCTTTTACATTATTATGTAATCCATGTAATATTGGCAGATTTCTACTGCAGCAGTTATATAGTATACATAATAAATGCTATTATGTTTGACATGAACATGTAATTATCATTATGTGGATATCATCTGAGAACACAATATATGTAAATTAAATGTTATTTTATTACAAATAAAGTGCATCTGCTGCAGAGAAAATTTGGCATTATTTTGAGATATGTAAGTTTATTATTTGTAACACGAAGTTGCATTTCATAACAAATCTGTGTGGGAAGACTAATTTCTCTGATCCCTTTGATTTCTTTTGTTGATATTAAGGAGATACCTTTACTATTGAGATTTCACGTACTATCCACATTAGTACACCACGTCTTTTGTAAACATGTGTAAATCACATCTTTGTACACATGCCAAATCAGGTCAATGTACATGTAATGTCAACATCAGTCAAATCAGGTCAATATAATGTCAACATCAGTCAAATCAGGTCAATATAATGTCAACATCAGTCAAATCAGGTCAATATAATGTCAACATCAGCCAAATCAGGTCAATGTACATGTAATGTCAACATCAGTCAAATCAGGTCAATATAATATCAACATCAGTCAAATCAGGTCAATATAATGTCAACATCAGCCAAATCAGGTCAATGTACATGTAATGTCAACATCAGTCAAATCAGGTCAATATAATGTCAACATCAGTCAAATCAGGTCAATATAATGTCAACATCAGTCAAATCAGGTCAATATAATATCAACATCAGTCAAATCAGGTCAATGTACATGTAATGTCAACATCAGTCAAATCAGGTCAATATAATGTCAACATCAGTCAAATCAGGTCAATATAATGTCAACATCAGTCAAATCAAGTCAATGTAATGTCAACATCAGTCAAATCAGGTCAATGTAATGTCAACATCAGTCAAATCAGGTCAATATAATGTCAACATCAGTCAAATCAAGTCAATGTAATGTCAACATCAGTCAAATCAGGTCAATATAATGTCAACATCAGTCAAATCAGGTCAATATAATGTCAACATCAGTCAAATCAGGTCAATATAATGTCAACATCAGCCAAATCAGGTCAATGTACATGTAATGTCAACATCAGTTGGCCAGAGACCCCATTGTTTAACCACTAGGCCAGAGACCCCATTGTCTAATCACTTGGCCAGATGACCCCATTGTCAGTATATGACCTATTCCATACAATTTGACCTATGTGATTCGTGCCAGTTCATCTGGCTTGGTTGATACAACTTGACATGTTTCAGTTCTATTTATACCTCTGTGATCAGAAAACAAAGTAAACATTCAGATCAAATCTGATTTTTGAGTTGATTAGATTCGTTTTAATGCAAGAGGATAGCTTTAATTATGAAGGAATAGACTTTCAATGCATATTAATGGCACTGATAGATTTGAGAATGAACTGGAAATTTCATCAGCTTCATCAGCTTTCTACTGATGTTACTTGTAGTGTTGAAGATATATATATTGATATGTGCTAAAGATGTTTAATAAATATAGGAAAAGCTATTAGCTATGCTTTTATGATTGACTAATTACATATAATTAGAATTGTTGACACCTTGATTGATAAGGGAGCAATCATTTCTTGGGGTGACCCAGGATTTTTAGGTCAACCAGAAGGCCTATATATTGACCCTGGAAGAATTTCTCAATTATTAGTCATTTACATCATCCATGATTAATACATTCTTGTGTTATTGATCATCATGTGGATAAAAAATGAAAACATTCTAATATTCCTGACAATTAACTAAATTAAGTAAAGGAATATAGGTAATTAATAACTCTATACATTGATTGTTTTACATCATGTTTTAAGGCACCTTGTAATTCTGTATATCTGGTATTAATATGGTATATAAACGAATATATACTGATTTTACCAATGTTGGCCTGTTATGTCCAATATTTTAAAATGTGTGCATAAAGGGCAAACCTGTGGTAACATTTTATCTGGGTTTGTGTCAATGTTGTTTGTAGGACATTAATTTGACACCCCCCCCCCCCCTCCTGAAAAAGAGGGGGTATACTGTTTTTGTATGATCATCCGTTCGTCCGTCCATCCTTCTGTCCATAACAACATTTTCTTACAGAGTTTTTTCAGCAACTACTATAGGTTGCAGAAGCCTGATATTTTTCATATTGCTTTATCCTATACATGTAGTACCATATGGTGTATAGCAACTTTATGCTTCTTGGTCTTCTAGTTCTGGTTTACCGAATACTTGGATTTTTACACATAGTTGACATTTATGCAAAATTTTTGTGACAGCGGGGTTATCGCTTAGTCCACACTTGTTTTCGTTTCTCTTATAGTGATTTTCCTGTTTGGGGTTTCATACAATGATTTTCCTGTTTGGGGTTTCATACAATGATTTTCCTGTTTGGGGTTTCATACAATGATTTTCCTGTTTGGGGTTTCTTACAATGATTTTCCTGTTTGGGGTTTCATACAATGATTTTCCTGTTTGGGGTTTCTTACAATGATTTTCCTGTTTGGGGTTTCATACAATGATTTTCCTGTTTGGGGTTTCATACAATGATTTTCCTGTTTGGGGTTTCATACAATGATTTTCCTGTTTGGGGTTTCATACAATGATTTTCCTGTTTGGGGTTTCTTACAATGATTTGCCTGTTTGGGGTTTCATACAATGATTTTCCTGTTTGGGGTTTCTTACAATGATTTTCCTGTTTGGGGTTTCATACAATGATTTTCCTGTTTGGGGTTTCATACAATGATTTTCCTGTTTGGGGTTTCATACAATGATTTTCCTGTTTGGGGTTTCATACAATGATTTTCCTGTTTGGGGTTTCTTACAATGATTTTCCTGTTTGGGGTTTCATACAATGATTTTCCTGTTTGGGGTTTCTTACAATGATTTTCCTGTTTGGGGTTTCATACAATGATTTTCCTGTTTGGGGTTTCATACAATGATTTTCCTGTTTGGGGTTTCTTACAATGATTTTCCTGTTTGGGGTTTCATACAATGATTTTCCTGTTTGGGGTTTCTTACAATGATTTTCCTGTTTGGGGTTTCATACAATGATTTTCCTGTTTGGGGTTTCTTACAATGATTTTCCTGTTTGGGGTTTCTTACAATGATTTTCCTGTTTGGGGTTTCTTACAATGATTTTCCTGTTTGGGGTTTCATACAATGATTTTCCTGTTTGGGGTTTCTTACAATGATTTTCCTGTTTGGGGTTTCTTACAATGATTTTCCTGTTTGGGGTTTCATACAATGATTTTCCTGTTTGGGGTTTCATACAATGACTTTCCTGTTTGGGGTTTCATACAATGATTTTCCTGTTTGGGGTTTCATACAATGATTTTCCTGTTTAGGGGTTTCTTACAATGATTTTCCTGTTTGGGGTTTCATACAATGATTTTCCTGTTTGGGGTTTCATACAATGATTTTCCTGTTTGGGGTTTCATACAATGATTTTCCTGTTTGGGGTTTCATACAATGATTTTCCTGTTTGGGGTTTCATACAATGATATTTCATACAATGATTTTCTTACAATGATTTTCCTGTTTGGGGTTTCTTACAATGATTTTCCTGTTTGGGGTTTCATACAATGATTTTCCTGTTTGGGGTTTCATACAATGATTTTCCTGTTTGGGGTTTCTTACAATGATTTTCCTGTTTGGGGTTTCATACAATGATTTTCCTGTTTGGGGTTTCATACAATGATTTTCCTGTTTGGGGTTTCATACAATGATTTTCCTGTTTGGGGTTTCATACAATGATTTTCCTGTTTGGGGTTTCATACAATGATTTTCCTGTTTGGGGTTTCATACAATGATATTTCATACAATGATTTCCTGTTTGGGGTTTCATACAATGATATTTCATACAATGATTTTCCTGTTTGGGGTTTCATACAATGATTTTCCTTTTTGGGGTTCATACAATGATTTTCCTGTTTGGGGTTTCATACAATGATTTTCCTGTTTGGGGTTTCTTACAATGATTTTCCTGTTTGGGGTTTCTTACAATGATTTTCCTGTTTGGGGTTTCATACAATGATTTTCCTGTTTGGGGTTTCATACAATGATTTTCCTGTTTGGGGTTTCTTACAATGATTTTCCTGTTTGGGGTTTCTTACAATGATTTTCCTGTTTGGGGTTTCATACAATGATTTTCCTGTTTGGGGTTTCATACAATGATTTTCCTGTTTGGGGTTTCTTACAATGATTTTCCTGTTTGGGGTTTCATACAATGATTTTCCTGTTTGGGGTTTCATACAATGATTTTCCTGTTTGGGGTGATTTTCCTGTTTGGGGTTTCATACAATGATTTTCCTGTTTGGGGTTTCATACAATGATTTTCCTGTTTGGTGTTTCTTACAATGATTTTCCTGTTTGGGGTTTCTTACAATGATTTTCCTGTTTGGGGTTTCATACAATGATTTTCCTGTTTGGGGTTTCTTACAATGATTTTCCTGTTTGGGGTTTCATACAATGATTTTCCTGTTTGGGGTTTCATACAATGATTTTCCTGTTTGGGGTTTCATACAATGATTTTCCTGTTTGGGGTTTCATACAATGATTTTCCTGTTTGGGGTTTCTTACAATGATTTTCCTGTTTGGGGTTTCATACAATGATTTTCCTGTTTGGGGTTTCATACAATGATTTTCCTGTTTGGGGTTTCATACAATGATTTTCCTGTTTGGGGTTTCTTACAATGATTTTCCTGTTTGGGGTTTCATACAATGATTTTCCTGTTTGGGGTTTCATACAATGATTTTCCTGTTTGGGGTTTCATACAATGATTTTCCTGTTTGGGGTTTCATACAATGATTTTCCTGTTTGGGGTTTCATACAATGATTTTCCTGTTTGGGGTTTCATACAATGATATTTCATACAATGATTTCCTGTTTGGGGTTTCATACAATGATATTTCATACAATGATTTTCCTGTTTGGGGTTTCATACAATGATTTTCCTTTTTGGGGTTCATACAATGATTTTCCTGTTTGGGGTTTCATACAATGATTTTCCTGTTTGGGGTTTCTTACAATGATTTTCCTGTTTGGGGTTTCTTACAATGATTTTCCTGTTTGGGGTTTCATACAATGATTTTCCTGTTTGGGGTTTCATACAATGATTTTCCTGTTTGGGGTTTCTTACAATGATTTTCCTGTTTGGGGTTTCTTACAATGATTTTCCTGTTTGGGGTTTCATACAATGATTTTCCTGTTTGGGGTTTCATACAATGATTTTCCTGTTTGGGGTTTCTTACAATGATTTTCCTGTTTGGGGTTTCATACAATGATTTTCCTGTTTGGGGTTTCATACAATGATTTTCCTGTTTGGGGTGATTTTCCTGTTTGGGGTTTCATACAATGATTTTCCTGTTTGGGGTTTCATACAATGATTTTCCTGTTTGGTGTTTCTTACAATGATTTTCCTGTTTGGGGTTTCTTACAATGATTTTCCTGTTTGGGGTTTCATACAATGATTTTCCTGTTTGGGGTTTCTTACAATGATTTTCCTGTTTGGGGTTTCATACAATGATTTTCCTGTTTGGGGTTTCATACAATGATTTTCCTGTTTGGGGTTTCATACAATGATTTTCCTGTTTGGGGTTTCATACAATGATTTTCCTGTTTGGGGTTTCTTACAATGATTTTCCTGTTTGGGGTTTCATACAATGATTTTCCTGTTTGGGGTTTCATACAATGATTTTCCTGTTTGGGGTTTCATACAATGATTTTCCTGTTTGGGGTTTCTTACAATGATTTTCCTGTTTGGGGTTTCATACAATGATTTTCCTGTTTGGGGTTTCATACAATGATTTTCCTGTTTGGGGTTTCATACAATGATTTTCCTGTTTGGGGTTTCTTACAATGATTTTCCTGTTTGGGGTTTCATACAATGATTTTCCTGTTTGGGGTTTCATACAATGATTTTCCTGTTTGGGGTTTCTTACAATGATTTTCCTGTTTGGGGTTTCATACAATGATTTTCCTGTTTGGGGTTTCATACAATGATTTTCCTGTTTGGGGTTTCATTCAATGATTTTCTTGTTTGGGGTTTCTTATTATCATGATCTGCGTCTGCAACATCACTGCGTAGGAAAATGCTTTCAACATTTGAAGATTGTTTGATATTTATGTGTTTAAGCATTTCAACTTTTTAAGTTTTTCAATTTAAGTTCAGGTTACAAAAATTTTGACTTAATATTATTAGTGGTTAAATCTCCATTACAAGTGCTGTTTGAGAATCTTTTGTCTGTCTTACTGCAATTTTGTAGTTCATAAATATCAGCTGTTGTCCTATGTTTGTTTCACTTATTACAGAGATATTTGCATAGTCTATTGTATAAGTACATGATGTCTGAGTTTTTGTTGACCTTGAAATCCTTTAAATATTTTAATGCAATATTATGCATCTTATTCTAAATTCTTAAATTATATTGCCTTGATATTTTCAAAAACTTTTATTTTAAATCTGTAAAGAAGCAATCACAAAATATGTAAATTTTGTAAGACGATATACAACAAAAGTTAAGTTATAATTAACTTCAAGTGTACATGTATTGTTTGTTTGTTTGTTTGAATGGTGTTTAATGACACTTTCAGCAATTTTTCTGCTATATTACGGCATCCAGTTTTTATTGAGGGAGGAAGCCTGATTACTAGGAGAAAACTCCAACCTTCAGTACTGGGAAAATGGGCAATTCTTGTCAATTAAGATTGGAGTCGGTTGCACCTAAGACTTGCCACAGGTCCTTTTGGATTTTTTTGCTATTATTTGAGAGATACATTTATTATCATTTCTTATACTATCCACCTTTGTAAACAAGAGGATAGTATAAGAATTAAATGCTGATAAAGATCTCTCTAATAGCAAAAAAAAAATTTCAAATGGACTTGCTGCAAGTCTAGGTTGCAACCTGCCTGCAGTGAGACTTGAAACCCGCAACCTCAACATTGACAGACCAAGTGTACATGTGTATTCTGAATCAGAATTAAAAGAGTAGGCAGTACACAATTTTACAAGTTTCCAGCGGTATTTCTATGGAATGTAAACAATACAACTATCTTAAGAGTACACTAGTCACTTTTAGCACTAATATTTTAAGACAATATCCTTGTATTTCTACATCTTACTCTGCGTGTAAACAACTGTAGTGAGAAAAACATCTAAAAATATCTGACATATTTCTGTATCTTTAGTAATCTCATCTATCAATCTTTTTGCTCTCTTATTGTAAAAATTAGACACAAATATCATATTCATTTATCATAATGGGTTGTCTTTGGTATCTGTTATACCAATGAAATAGATGTTAAATGGATTAGGATCCCACATCTTGATAAGCTTCCTTGACTGGAATGCAACTGAAGTCGAGACAGTGTTGGTAACATCAACAACAACATAGAAACAAAATACTGTGGTGTCCCTAACAATAAAATAGAAGATTACATATTACAGTAAAACCAGTTATAGAGACTGGTCAAGGTAGTTATATACAATGGCCACGTAGCACAGGTGGACTCTTGGGGGATTTCAGCTGAAACAGAATTTAGAAATTAGGAAGATCAGATTATATAGATAATGAAGCACTTGATTGATAGCCACCTGCTGATATTTGCATGGTTAAATTCTCTTAGAAAACAGGGAGGTCAGTTATCATGAAAAAATTGGCAAATACTGGAATGCCATAATAATTCTTTTAAACACAGATATATGTTGTTTATGGGATTACCTTCTGTTAATAATTACCTGTTAATATGGATATGTAATGACCAATTAAACTTAAAGTGGGAGGAAGCCATTAATTATATTCTAACATACTAGAACATGGACCACCTTTGACTACCATCTGCCTTCAGAAATTGACCAAAAAGTTTGAGGAGTCCAGTTAAGTTAAGAGGGTTGTTTGTTTTGATACATTGAAGAGGACTTAACATGACATGTCTGCCAGTCACCAGTAACATTACAGTGTGTTATGTAGCAGACCGGGGGCCTCAGTGGCCGAGTGGTAAGGTAGTTTGTCTACTATTGATTACATAGTTTGTCAACACTGAGGCTGTCTGTGGGCAGGGTGCACTCGACTCCAATCTTTATTGATAAGGACTTCCTAATGAAGGTCTGGGATTTCTCTGAGTACTCTGGCTTTCTCCCCCCTAACTGTGTGCAATTATATAGCTTAAAAATTGCTGAAAGTGGTGTTCAAACAAACAAACAAACACGGATCTGACCACATAAACTTGGGGATTGCCCCCCCTCCCCCTCCCCCCAAGAAGTTTGTGAGGTTAATGTTGCTGGCAAATTTTTAGTGTTCACTCACAAAACAATTTAAAAAAAAAAATTTGAAATACTGTGGTGCTTTGTTGTAGATATAGAGAAAAGGATAATGTACATAAACAAGATTATCAGAAACCAAAGACACACTTTATTGAAGAAACTTTCCTTGATCAACTTCTATTGTAGCAAGCACCATTTGTGAGGGAAATATTTGCAATTTATAGTCCCATCAGTTGAGAAATGTTGACTAATGGTTAAAGGGAATTAAGCTTTTCCCAACTGAGTAATATACGAACAACATACATGTATTAGGTTGATATTATATAATTATTGATCGACCAATTACATGCACAATGTATTTCTTCTGATCAGAGTAAATACAGTTAAAGGAACATTAACAATAGAAATGATTTCAAGGAAATCAGCAATTGGGATGTTGATATTTATCAATCTAGTTCTAGCAGTTATAATCAATTTGGTCTTAATTGATACATCTCAAAACCAAAGATATAGAATTCATTAAATTTTCTCCCCCACCCCCCATCTCACTATGAATATGCAAACAGTAGTCCAACAGAACAAATATGTACAGTGCTAGTAAGGCCTTTGTCATGAGTACCAATTCTTGCCAAGTAAAAGATTAGAGTCTAGTACACCCTGCCCTCAGTGAGATTCGAACCCACAACCTCTGTGTTGACAGTCCACGTAATCAATGGTAGACAAACTACTTAAACCACTCTGCCACTGAGGCCCCCAGTACCAGTTTGAATTTGTTTGTTTGAATGGTGTTTTAAAGCCACTTTCAGCAATTTTTCACCTATATGGGGGTTTTATTTATGTAGTGTTGCATTTATCATAATGCTTGTCTTAACTGTACAGAGAATTTCATATAGGTAGGGATAATTGATAAATGCCTTACTTATAGGATAATCATTTGCTCAGAGTGACTATTGAAAATAGGATTACAAGTGCAGCAAAATGCATAATTTTAAACAAGTGCATGGAAGTTGTTTTTCGCAGGAGTGAAATCTGAATGTATTTCGGCATGAGTCAAGTTGGCTAGCAATGTTGTTAAAGACATGCATTTTGACGTCATTTCCAGTGAGTGAAAGAACTGAATTTATTTACCACAAATTAATTATTTAACTGAGAATTCTTGGTATTTCATTGCTGTCAATAAAATAAATAGAGTAGTGTCAGTCATTACCAAGCCTGCACACTTGTATACAGGTCCTACATAGGGTAGTGTCAGCTATTACCAAGCCTGCACACATGGATACAGGTCCTACATAGGGGAGTGTTAGTTATTACCAAACCTGCACACATGGATACAGGTCCTACATAGGGTAGTGTTAGTTATTACCAAACCTGCACACATGGATACAGGTCCTACGTGGGATAGTGTCAGCTATTACCAAGCCTGCACACATGGATACAGGTCCTACATAGGGTAGTGTTAGTTATTACCAAACCTGCACACATTGATACAGGTCCTACGTGGGATAGTGTCAGCTATTACCAAGCCTGCACACATGGATACAGGTCCTACATAGGGTAGTGTTAGTTATTACCAAACCTGCACACATGGATACAGGTCCTACGTGGGATAGTGTCAGCTATTACCAAGCCTGCACACATGGATACAGTTCCTACATAGGGTAGTGTTAGTTATTACCAAGCCTGCACACATGGATACAGGTCCTACGTGGGATAGTGTCAGCTATTACCAAGCCTGCACACATGGATACAGGTCCTACATAGGGTAGTGTCAGCTATTACCAAGCCTGCACACATGGATACAGGTCCTACATAAGGTAGTGTTAGTTATTACCAAGCCTGCACACATGGATACAGGTCCTACATAGGATAGTGTCAGTCATTACCAAGCCTGCACACATGGATACAGGTCCTACGTGGGATAGTATCAGTTATTACCAAGCCTGCACACATGGATACAGGTCCTACATAGGGTAGTGTCAGCTATTACCAAGCCTGCACACATGGATACAGGTCCTACATAGGGTAGTGTTAGTTATTACCAAACCTGCACACATGGATACAGGTCCTACATAGGGTAGTGTCAGCTATTACCAAGCCTGCACACATGGATACAGGTCC